>CM048820.1:8194695-8794695 GCA_026586065.1 Dioscorea zingiberensis | reverse complement strand
GGTATTTGTTGTGATAAACAGACATCAGAATTCTAACTAAGGCCTTTTAATGAAAATTAGGACTCTGTGCGAAGTGATCATATCTTTGTATATTTCATTCAAACATTAATTTGCTGCGTGCATGTTCTACCTCCTTACTTTTATATGATGATTTCCAGTTAGGCTTTGGATTGTTCTTGGTGATGGAAGTATTAAAATGAAACCTGTTCAGGTCTGCACTAGCATATATATTGAAATCAATTAGGTTTTTTAGATGCCTATAAGTGTTTTGTAGTCTCTCCAGTTTTTGGGTATGGACATGGTTGGTTTCTTTCTCAAATAGGTATGTTTTAGACATAAAGCATTTATCTAATCCAAATTAACTTTATTGAAGATGCCCACTGAAGAATATTGTTTTCTTTTCATTGTTAACTGTCAAACTCCATCATGTCCGTGTGAAAAAACACTTGAGAAGCATATGATCAGGTTTCTTATACTCAGGTAGAAGTCTTAAAGTGAGCAAATGGGAAGTGGGAACACTCAAAACATGTCCATATGGAATACAATTCTTTATATCTAGAAAATTCTAAATTCTTTATATCTTGATAATTTTTTAGGAATAACTACAGCTGGAGCACAAATTAACTTAGAATAATTATTGTTCATAACCATCATAAACCACTAGAAACACTCCATTAATATAGTTTTTATATACTATATTACAGGATATGCCATCAATTACAAGATAAGGATGAAAAGCTTCAGAATAATTATTGCACATGATTATTCTTGTTTTTCAGTGATCAATACTAGTCTTAGTTTTTCAGTGATCATGTTGGTGCTAAATCCACTATTTCTAGTGAGAAATGACAAGTTAATGACATAAGTTATTGTTTATTCAGATTTTGGTAATATGAAGAAGATTGAACAACTTCGACTATATTGTACAATGATGGTGTGCTATGATGATCAATGCATGTGCAACGAAGCAACGTAAAATTAGAAGAAGAATGATTCAACATGAGATTGTGTCAACATCTGTAAGACGTCGCAAACAACATGAATACCTCCACCGCTTAGTTTATGAAAGTGATGTTGGATGCATTGACAAACTACGCATGGATCGACGGTGTTTTCATTGTTTATGCAAATTGTTAACTACAATCGGTGGTCTACGAGGAACCAAAAATGTTGGTGTCGATGAGATGATCGCAATGTTTTTAAACATTCTAGCACATCATGGCAAGACTAGAGTAATTAAGTTTGACTTTCTCAGATCAGGCGAGACAGTTAGTCGACATTTCCATGCAGTGTTAAAGTCAGTTATTCTGTGTCATTCTGTTCTATTGAAGAAACCGGAAGCTGTACCCGAAAATTCAAATGACTATAGGTGGAAGTGGTTTACGGTAATAAACTCGGTCTACATGCTTTGTTAATCATACACTTAAATAACATAACTAACAATTTTATTTTTTCTTCCATGTAGAATTGTCTTGGAGCATTAAATGGAACACATATTCGTGTGAATGTACCCATAGTTGATCGACCAAGATATAGATCAAGAAAATCTGAAATAACTACCAATGTTCTCGCCGTCTGCAGTCAAGACATGCAATTTACTTATGTTTTGTCTGGCTGGGAAGGTTCAGCTCATGACGGTCGAGTTCTTAGGGATGCTGTAACAAAACCTAATGGATTGAGGGTTCCCGAAGGTAAAAAAAATAAAATAAGTGTTTTGATTGCTTTCTAGTTCGTACGAATAAATGACCCATAAACTATTAACTTATTATGAAATATTTGATGATCTACCAGGTTTCTACTACCTAGTGGATGCCAGGTATGCGAATTGCCCTGGCTTTCTTGCGCCTTTTCGAGGACAACGCTAGCACTTAAGTTCTTGGGCTGATGGGCGTCAACCACTTACACCTCAAGAATTTTTCAACATGAAACATGCTAGTGCCAGAAATGTGATCGAGAGGACATTCGGTCTATTAAAAAGTCGTTGGAAAATTTTATCTAGCCCTAGTTTTTACAACATAAGCACTCAACGTCGTATTATTAATGCATGTTGTCTGCTCCATAACTTTATCAGAAGGGAGATGGCAGAAGACCCTGCTGAAGATGATGTTGACAATGAAAGCCAAGAGGAAAGCCCACAAGATGATATCGAAAACATTACAGTTGTTGATCCGACGGATGAGTGGACACAATTTAGACTTGATAAGGCCGAAAACATGTTTAACACTTGGCGGTCAAGTTGATTGTGTTATTTGGCAACGATATTTTGAGTAGTGCTTATACATATGTTGACTGTGTTTGTTTTATTTTTTTTGATGATCTTGTCTGAAACCTTATGGCCTTGTTTGGTTCAAAGGGGGGATTTGGAGGGGTAGGGTGAGGGGGGGTTTGGAGGGGGGGGGATTTGGAGGGTTTTGAAAAATTTTATGTTTGGTTCAGTGCAGGGGGTGAGGAGGGGTGAGGAGGGGTAATCTATGGTTTTTGTTTGGTTATGGGGAGGAGTGAGGAGGGGTGAGGAGGGGTTTAATGTGTATTTGACCATTTTGCCCTTTAACAATGCATAATAATATTTATATATAGAGATGTAGAATGAGAACACTAAAATCAATTGGTCTCTTCAAATTAAGCAAGTTTAATTTATTTTTTTAAAAAATTATTTATCAATTGGTCTCTTTTCCATCTTTTCTCACCACCAATATTAGTCCTAATAAGAGGAACAAGAACACTCATTCATCTTTCTTTTCAATATCTGGACATTACACACACATATATATGTATATAATTCTTTTCTTATCCTAATTATTTCTTTTTTTAAGTACGTACTAGCTAAGGAACTCTCAGATGGTACATCAAGCAAGAGAACAAGAACTTGAAAAAAAACATAATTATCTATAAATATCGGCTCTGATCATAATATCAGATTAGACAGATCATATTGCAAGGTGTCCACACATTTGTGAAACCTGAAAAAATATCTAATAATCTGATCATAATATTAGATTAGACAGATCATATTGCAGCAATAACAATATGCAGACATTCAACGCTTGCAATAACAGAACATGTGAACAAAGGAATTGTTAAATTAGGTTAAGGGTATTTTGGTAGTTTTAAATTATTTTTTTAGTTTAAAAAAAAAGGTTAAATTCCACCCCCCCAAAAAACCCCGATTTGGGGGGGTGGAAAACAAGGGATTTGGAGGGGTTTGTCACCCCCCCTCACCCCCCCTTACCCCCCCTCACACCCCCAACCAAACACAAAAAAAAACACAAACCTCTCCTCACCCCTCCAAAAACTTCCAACCAAACAAGCCCTATATTTCAATGTTGAAGTATGAATCTATTATGTTAAAAATATATATTTCAAGCTACTTGACAATTTTGCATGTTTGACAATTCTATTTTTTTTTAATTTCCCTTTCTTTATGTAGCATGGAAACAGATTCACAAACATGGGGTAGGGGCCTAAACAAACATTATTGGACCGTTGAAGAAGATAAAGCCCTCATCGACGCCTTAGTTGAGTTATCTGCAAATTCAATGTGGCATGCAGAAAATGGGTTTAGAAATGGATACGTTCTTTAGTTGGAAAAAATGGTGAAGGAAAAGATTCCGACAACCACATTGAAAGTTGTGCCCAAAATTGAGTCTCGAGTTAAATTACTTAGGAAAAAGACTACTGCAATCGCCGATATACTACAAATCAGTGGCTTTGTTTGGAACAACGAGAGGTGTACTGTTGAATGCGAAAAAAGTGCATATGATGAAAATGTAAAGGTATACATAATTTATTTGGTAATTATGCAATGACTTGTATGTGAATTTTGTCTTATTAACTGTATTTTTTTTATGCAATGCAGAACCATAAGGAAGCAGCTGGTCTTTATGGAAAATCTTTCCCTTTCTTTAATGAGCTTGCCTCGGTCTTCGGAAGGGATAGAGCGCATGGCAATGCAAGGGGGGACATCGGAGATGATGCGGAGCAATATTTAAATGAGAACATAACTTTGGATGATGATACACCCTTATTTCAAATGGCAGATGATGAGAATATGTCTACACAGCAACCCATTCAAGCTCCATCGCCTATGGGATCGGAGACAGATATCTCAAGAGCACGTGGAAAGAGGAAGAGTCTTGTGGATCCGTCAATGGAGAAAATATCCCAACATTTTCTCACGTTTGTGGAAATGGTTGGTTCAGGATTTAAGGCACTAGCTGAGTCTTCGGCTCGCGAGACAGATCGTGATAAGGCTAGTGAAGAAAGGAAAAAATTACTTGGACGAGTAATTTTTGAGATTGAAGGTCATTCTGATGATGAGGCATTGTTCATGCTGCAGTTTTTTTTTACCAAAGATGATGATCAACTACAAATTTTTTTGGACTTGCCTGAGGACAAGAAGTTGCGTTTCTGTTGTCTAATTTTATCAAGATCCATATTTGTCCCAACTGATATGTAATCTGAAGTTTGTTTGTTGAAGTTTGTATTTTGTTGATTTACTGTTGTTTCAGTACTATCATGTTACTATCATGTTGATTTACTGTTGTTTTGTCTAATTTTACTGTTGATTTACTGTTTGTATTTGGTTTCAAGCTACTATCATGTTTCATTCATTACTATCATGTTTCAAGCTACTATCATGTTTCTGCATATTATATGCTATGCCTTACAGTGAACAGATCAAAATATTATAGCTTGTGATCATTAATGTGATTTTCTATTTTTATATGCTTGTGATCAAAATATTATATGCTATGCCTTACAGTGGACAGCAAATGCCTTACAGTGGTCAACATATTATAGCTTGTGATCATTAATGTGATTTTCTATTTTTATTTTTTATTTTCCTGTATGTGCATGCTACAGTGGACAGATCAATGCAAAGCCTTCTTAGTAGAAGTAGAGTGGTTTCACAATGGTTATAAGCCAAGTCTTCAGGAGTACCTTAGCCATGGAGCTCCTGATCAGGAGAAGAAAAAACAGATCAAATCTCTCTTCTTTAATATTCTAATAACACATAATTATTGATTCAATAATATTAGAATAGAATTGATTCAATAATATTCTAATAAAGTTATTGATTTAATTTTAATAATATTAAAAAATAATTATTTAAATATTTATTTATAATAATTACTTAATTATAATACTTAAATATTTAAATATTAGTTATCATTTACCACACATCATTATTATATATAACATTATTATTTGTATAAGGGGTATAAAAGTCATTTTATACCATCTCTCCTTTTATTTTTCTCATTCCCAATACATTACCCTTTCTTATTCCTTCCAACCAAACACAGTTTTCATTCTCATACCATTCCCAATCCGACTCATTCCTATTCCGACTCATTCCCAATCCATTCCCATTCCGTAAACCAAACGCCCCGTTACTATTGAAAACCTATGGAGTTGGACTTGCTTAACAAAATAAGATCCGATGAATCAGGTCAGTAAGTTATAAAAGGAGGTTGCTAGCCCACTCATAAGGGGACCTTTTCATACGACAATTCCTCTTTGAAATCTCTCTTTTGGAATTCTCTCTCTCTCTCTCTCTCTCTCTCTCTCTCTCTTTTGGAGTTCTGAATTGAACGTCGTAGGCTTCCCCAAACACGAGCCCTTGAACTCTTCTCTTGCATGGTTCACTCCTCTTTCATAGTAGGGTCTGATTTGTGAAGATTGATATTCAAAGGAGTTATTGATCCAACGGAGCAAAGGGAAGCAGAAGAAGAATCGTCACCGATCGTGACTGACCTTTCTATCGAAATCCCCTACAAAATTTCCACTATTCATGATGTCGCTCATTGATCAATATATGTTATGATCCCAAAGAATAGCATATCATTACATCAATAATTTGTATTAGGGTGTAATATATACTATTTTATAAAAAAAAATTAATCATAAATTTTATCTCGAAAATTGAAATAGGGTGAAGGTTGATTGAAAATCTCAACGGGAATGCATTGCCTTGAAAGCAAATTTAAATTTTAAAAATTACTTATAGGTTTTCTTCCCAAAAACAAGAAAAAAAGAGTTATTATTTTGAATAATAATTTAATAATATCATCATTGGTAGCACAAAAACCGGTTAGGCTTGAAGATGCTCCCGGTCTGGGGGGAGGGTCCGTGGTAAAGGAGAAGTGGAGGGAGCCCCTGATCAGAATGAGCTTACCCCTTTTTTTCGATGGTCCTCTTTTTATGTAATTGAAGTTCTTTGAGAGTAAGACCCTATCTCATCATTTTTTGGGGGTCTTATCCGCCATCATAAAAGATAGTCTAGGAGACCTTTTTGCCATTGAAAGATGGTTCTGGTACCTTGATATGATCGGTATGACAGCTCCCTTTGAGACCCGTGTTGCTTTTATGTGTGTTGTGAGGATCTCTAACAGTTGGAGGCTTCAAGCATCCTATAAGTTAACGGGTCGGATTTTAACTCTCATCCGTCCCTGAAAGCATCCTAAGTTAGCCAAGAACGCTACTAATTCGAAACCTACGTCTCCTTCTCTTCCGATCCTAGCGCCGCCATGCGGACGGTCAGCGTCGGCCGAGATCGTCTTTTCGAGCGATTCGGAAAAGTTTACAGTGAGGATGGATTCAATTTTTCGATCTTTGATCCTATTTTTTTCTTGATTTCTCACTGTCCTTCTCTTGCCATGCAGCGCAAGATGAGTTTGAAGCCCTCTGCTTCGACTTCGGCATCGAGCTCGAGTTCATGGCACATCATCCGGAGTTGCATGTTAATGCTTATAGGAGGAGCATTGGCCTTTTTTATGGTAAGATGGCAGTTCTATCAATTGTTAATGTAGATTATCTAATCTTACTTTTGATGTTGCAGGATTTTCAATTTATGCCAGATGTTGATGATAATCCTCTGATATTGTTTAATTTTTGTGCTTCTCTTGCAGGTTTTAACTGAATACATTCTTATTTCTGCAACCAGTGCAATGACTGTAACAATAGCAGGTGTTGTCAAGGAAGCTGTTACTATTTTGGTATGATCCAACTCAACTTGAAGCATTTGGTATGATCTGATTTGTTTTTTATCCGGTGACAAAAGGACTTTCCCATGCCATTTTAGATTGTATAGTTGTATTTTTTTGCCTCATTATGCGCAATCCTTGTTGGATATGGTCTTGTAACAAAATATGAATGTCTAAAAAAAAAACCCATAAATGTAAAGCATTATAATAGGAATTAACTACTAAATAAACTTTTTTTTCTGTTGTCCAATTTATTTGACATCTCCAAAGGATTAGTCTAATAAAGAGAGAAAACATGTAACCAATTAGATTTGATTGGGCCATTGTTTGTTAGCATTGCCTTTTTGAAGAAAAAAATTGATCTACACACCGAGCATTTCTTTTTTTAGTAATTATGAAATCACCTTGTCTAGTTTGTGTGAGCTAAAAAAAAATAAAAAAAAATTATATTGCAACAAATATACCATAATAATAAGGGTAAACTACACGATTAGTCACCACTATTAGGTGTGTTTTATTTTGGTCACTTTTTTAAAAGTTACGATTGATCATCACTTTAAGATTCTATATTTTTAAGTCACCCGACCTCACGGTGTTAACGGTGCAGTGCCCATTTGGGCACCTAGAGCATGTTTGAAAGATTTTCAACCGTATGGATGGGAAGATCATCGAAAAATAAGCTAGCCTGTCAATGTTCATATAATTTGGTAACCGTTTGGTCCTCTCAGTTAACGGTTCTTATTTTATAGAAATCTGAACGGTCCAGAATTTCAACCGTTAAGTGGGAAGCCCAAACGGTTACCAAATTGTATGAAAATTGGCAGGCTAGCTTATTTTTCGATGATCTTCCCATCCATACGGTTGGAAATCCTTCAAACATGCTCCATGATTAACACCGTGAGGCCGGGTGACTTAAAAACATAGAATCTTAAAGTTGGGTTACTGAATCGTAACTTTTTAAAGATGAGTGACCAAAATAGAAACACACAAATAGGTGGGTGAGTAATTGTGTAGTTTACCCTAATAATAATGCAAATAACATAGTAATTGTGAGGAAACTTAGTTTTGTGTTTTGGTTCAGACCAAACTGGCACTAATTTCAGCCAATGCTGAATAGTAATGGGGCTTGACTTTAGTTTCAACCAAATTAAACTTATCTTTTCTGATTTCAGACCAATTAGGTCCAAAACTTGTTTGATTGAGTTCAATCCAATGGTAATTCTCTCAAGGATTGGGGCATTGGCCATCAGACATAACAAAATATAAAAAATTGATATGAAAATATTACTTTGAAAGTAAGTAGTGCTCAATAAATTTTAATTTCTTATTCTGAACTTTTAATTTTTTTTTTAATATCGACTTTGATTTGAGTCTGTTTAAGCCGGATTAGCTCTTAATGATGGATGAATCATGATAATCAACCGAATTGATTATATAATTGCATGGATTAGGCTAAGTAGTGAATATAGGGCACTATTGAATATCATTTGTTGGTGGAGGCCCTTTAGGCTCCAATTTGCACATGTTGTATGAGTGCCAGGTAAATTAGGTTAACAGAATAATTTTGTTGTATTAACTTCAGTATAGATTATTTTTAGAATAACTGTCCATTACCATCCAATATTTCCTTGTATAACAATATACCTTATGTTTATTTTGTTGTAACACCTTCAATGTTTTTTGGGTTGCAGTATTCTATTTCCATGATCAGTTTACCTTGTTGAAAGGGATTGGTCTTCTTACAATTATGGTTGGTGTCAACTTATTTAATTGGCACAAGTAAGTGAAAAAAATTCATCTTTTCCATCGTTATTTTGTTTTTTACCATTTGTATTTGTAGTTTCAATTTGTAACATGAACATTACTCTTACATAAAATATGATATATAACTTTGTCCATAATAACGTTGTACATGCTCTGAAGTATCGTTTGATATGTGAAAGATAATAGAATTTCATCTCATCTCCCTCTTAGCTGTTAAGATTTCCATTATTTTTTCTCTTCAGGTATAAATTACAATATGCATGAAAAAATAATTCTATGATGAGACTTCAAGAGAGATTATGATCTAAGAGAGCTGCTTCAATGATGACAATGAGCTTTAGCTACCAATGAAAGGATTGGGGTTGGTTTTGTTTTCCAAGTAGAGTAGGGAAAGTTTGTTCTGTCTTTAGCTAATACAAAGTCCTCCAATGGACAAAGGTGCAAAATGAACTTATTTAGAATTTAAACCCAAACGTGCTAAAAGCCATGTCATTACTTGCAATTTGTTTTTTGTTGTTTCAATTAGTGGTTCATTTTTTTTTCAACAGGGATATCTATTTTTTTCAAGAGGGGACATGGTTCTGACGCATATCTCACAGCACCATGAAACAAATTGTCAAGCCCTGATTTGTTTGATCTAAGGCAACTTCAACTGATAATATCCAAAACTTAAACTTGTACATATGACTTCATAGATATGAATTGGGTCATATTCTGTATTTAGGTTATGAAAAATTGCTATATTAGATACCTCAAGTTTCCTGGGAACCTGGCAACTATACCATGTACATATGATTATATGGACCTTTGAATGCCCATGTGCTGGTTTTATTCTTTTAGTACATGGCCATGTATTTCGATAACTCTAAAGACTCCTGCACTTAACACTCATATATATGATCATAGGTAGATAACTATGTTCGTCTATATAATATACTAACAAACTAATGACATATGTAGTTGGCTGTTTTCTCCAATTTAGAGTTTTACGTTTTCCCTATTTGCCACAAGTACATACACCTTGACGGCACTCATTCATGTCTACCTAACTTTCTTCAAGTATTTTGAACCTTTAGTTAGCTTACAGTTCAGATCAGAACTTATGTTCGGTCTTATTTCATTTTTCTGAACAAAGTTTTGATGAAGAATAAAGTTCTTAAATACTTGGAGGTCATAATTTGTATAGGACTAATTTAGGGATATATTTAAAATTTTCAGTTTATTCTAAAAGCAGTCTGGGCTTTCACTGTAGCCATTCCTGATAGGTTTTCATCGGTTAGGTTTAGGCATCCAAGCAAATGTTTGATGTTTTCTTCTAGTTAATTATTACTGTTAATCAAGTATTTAAGCTCAGAAAAGTTCTATATTTTCTTGATATTGGAGAAGTTAGACTAGATTTGAATTATTTTGAGTCCTATTAGTGATCAGAGACTGTCAGAAAATGCGCATGGTTTTCTTTTCTTGTTTTGAACAAGGACTGGGAAGCAGCACAATTAGTTTTCACATAAACATAAGGAACAGAAGAAAAATTATACTGTGGGCTTAGTTCTATGATCAAGATGAACCATTCTTGATTGAATCCTCTGAAAACTTTGCTGCTGCATTTGAACCTTCACTATTCTTATTTGAACTTCTTGCTAATAATACATTTGTCATCATTTTCAGATATCTGAAACTAGAGCAATTTAGATGAAAATGGAGACATTGTATCTGCCACTTCCAATGGAGCTCCAAGATATGTTATCCTTGATGATATGGATTCTCTAGATGATGATACTTGATGCTCATTATCAGAAATGGCTAGTTCAATTTTTAATCAGTAAGATCTTTTTCATAGTTGATCTGATTAGAGGTGTTTGCTTTATGTATTGATTTATTTCACTGGTTCAATTATAGTTTTCTATGATTGTGGCTTTGCTTTAATTAAACAGTTATTTTTCTTTATTAATAAAAGCACAATAATCTCTATCAGAGTTTCAAGGATAATTGCATTAGGTTTGTTATGGATATTAACTTATGTAGCTTCTAGTCCATTATCTTTCCTGTACTGGCATTAATCTTGAATACATCTTCTGTAATGATACTTCCAGGGGATTTACAGCTTTTCCAATTCTTTGACAATTCTTTTCACCTGGGAGATGGTCAAAGGCAACTGAAATATTTACCACGTCAGAGAATAATTTCCTGTTTTATTCACATCATGAATGTGAATATTTCTTACAACCATCCATATCTCAGATTTTATTCATCTGCCAGAAGGCAAGGTACATTCCTTAAAATTCCATCATGATTCCGGTCTCCGGTGGATGCTTCTTACCAACCAAAGCTGAAGCTTCAGAAGAAGTGGACTTGGAGATTTCCAGGTTATCCTTGTACAATTTTGGACTAAAGATGATTTTCCAGCAAAATGGTGATATGTATTTTATTTTGTTTTTTGTTTTCCCATATGTTGTTGATCTGAATTTGTATATGTTCTTTTGTCACCTAAGTCACTCCCATTCCAAAACATTTCTATTCTTTAAACAAACAAATACAAATTTGTACACCGGGCGCTAGCGTTGTGTATCAGATGAAAGCAAAGTCACATCTGTCTATGGTTTTACTTCCCATTGTCATTTTGCAAGACTCGAATAGCAAAATCTGAATCTCATGATCAAGTTTTTCTATAGACAAGAAACAATCACACTTGCTGTTCTTGTCTGCCAGTTCTCTGCAGGTGGATGGTCACCAATGGATAAGAAAGGATAATTCTATCCAGGTAATTGTTGACACCTGGTTTTGTTGGAACAAACATGGTATAGTGATTCTGCAAAGTTGTCACTGTGACATGTCTTGCATGCATGCTGACCAGAACTTGTTTATGTATTTACAAGTCCATTTTCTCTTCAAGCATTGCAGGTTGATCACACTCCACCGACCTGAAGAAATTCTCCAGCAGCGAGGAACGTGTTCAAACTTCAAAGACGCGGTCATGGAATAAGGTTTGATTAGAAAAGTCTCTTGTTCATGAATTGGGAATTATCCATGTACCTCTGTTTATTGAACAGATAAACTTCTTGGTCTCCGGATTGAGAGGGATGTCATGCAGTCTAACTAGGCTTGGAGCAGTGCACCTTTCGGTTTCTCAGCCAGAGAGGATCCAGCAAGGGTGTGTTCTTTATACAATTACAGTGGAGCACTTACGTTATTTATCTTTCCATTCTTCCAACCTTAATATTTTCTATTCATTAATTGAGTTTAATTTATGACTGCCTTTCTCCAGGACCCTTTCACTTTTTTTTGGTGCCTTGTTTATCAAAAGTGGAAGAATATAGTCTTTTTAATGTTTCTCTCTCAGGTAAAATGTGGACTATGTAAACCTAGCTCCCACCAATGGGACACGGCCACTGTGAGTTTTTTTTTTGTTTTTTTTGTTAATTAGGATTTTTTTTTTCATATATACTCTTATGAAAGTTGGTAATCATATCCTATAAAAATCATATCAATAAATATTCAGTTTATTTTTTATTAAAAGACAATTTATGTTGAATGTTGGTATCAGGTGGTATTCAGAGTAATGATACCATAGGATCAATTCCATGTGATCATTCATGGAATCAAGCTATTGGAACATCACATCCACAAAAAGCACCTCAAGATGTGTGGCCGTCATATATCTTGAGATTATCTTAAAAAGTGCACATCTTGAGGCATCTTTTGTAGATTTGATGTTTTTATGGCTCAGGTTTCATGGATGATCTTATGGAATCGAGTCCATGGATCATTACTAATACAACTAATATGATAAAATTCTTTCATTATTATTATTATTTGGAGTTGTGTTCTTGTAGTATAAACTTTGGTCCTGAGTCTCCTGGCACGTTATTTCCCTCTATGTGTGGTAGTTTTAATTTATATATTGAATAGCTGGAATTTTGACTGTGGAAACCATGTCTGAAGACAGTGGGCGGTTGTGATACCAGGAACACGTGTCCGTTTAAATGACATTTTGATGTTCAAAACTTGAGTGTTCTACGGCTATTTTGAGTAGTAGCCTTTTTTAATTTGGAAGAGATCTTGACTTGAGTATTATTACATCACTCCTCTTCCCTCCAATGTGAACACCATTGCTTCCATTCTCACAATGGGTCTCATCCCCATCACTCAATAAACAGACCACCAATCTCTTGAATTCCATCAAAGGCCGTTTGTCTGTTTATAAAATATTCATCTTTAGACGGGGGTATTTAGAAATGTGGATCTACATGGATGTTTTGGATGTGGATGGTAAATTTTAAGAGCCCTTGGGTCTTAGCCTAAGACGCACCATACCAAAGGTAGTTGTAGGATTGGGGTTTAATTTTTGTAAGATTTTTTTGGATGATGTGATAACCAAGATAACCCAAGGCCCAAGGTATGTTAGAAGTCACCGGATGTGGATGATAAAAAAAGGAGGGATGTGAAATTTTTTTAGTATTAAATGTTTTGGGTTTTTAAAATATAATAAATTACATTAATAATATCATAATTATAAACATATAATTATTAATATTAATCAATATTTAAAATATAATATTATTAGTTTATACTATTATATTAAAGGGTAGTCTGGTGTTACAAAGCTCCCGCTATATGCAAGGTTCGTTGAAGGGTCGGACCACTTAGGTCTATTATATACAATCTTATCTTGCATTTTTGCAAGGGCTTGTTTCCACACTTTCAAATCATATGGAGACAATTTTATCAGTGTGTCAAGACTTCCATTCATTTATAATATTTTATTATATGGTATAATTTAATATACTTAATTAGGCAAATTAATGTACAAAGTAATATTAAATATTATTAGTGTATTAAATTATTTTATATTATGGTATGGTAAATAATATAAATATAAAAGATTAATTTTTTCATTATTAATTTAATAATTAATAATAATGTTTATTTTAAATTATATACGGTCAAAATAATAATCTTAATAAATGATTAATAATATATATTTATTAAATTAATTGCAGGGATGAGAAGGTGGATGGTGACTTACTCCAAATTTGATCGAAAATCTACGTCCATGAAATGAGAGTTGTGAATATCTCGGGATATCCCCATCGCTTTTGCACAAACAAATACAAAAAATGAAAAGTGAGGGACGAGGAGTTTCCTATCCTTCTTCGTCCCTCAAAACAAACAACCCCTAACTCTCATTGTAGATAGTTGAAAAAAACAGAAGACTTATTTACAAGAAGAAAATATAAAAAAAATTCTCATTAACTAATATTTGTACCTTGAAATTTGTCCAAGAAACATAGATCCTCTGATACATTCAACAAAACCAAATGTAGAATCCTTTTGTTATATATATATATATATATATATATATATATATTTTATGATTTGTTTTTACTCTATAAATCTACAACTTAATCCATCTCCATCTCCAACCATCACCTTCTCAAACATGCTTTCTCATACCACCACCTTCACTGTCCTCTTCTCCATCACCATTCTCATGCACTCCACCCTCTCCAAGTCTCCTTCATTTCCCCACTACTCCACCACCTCCAACCTCTCCTCTATTTGGATCAACACCAACTCATTCCTTCCCAACTTCACTTACCCTGACGGCACTCTCATCCGCCCCATCCTCCTCCATTCCACTCCCGGCCCCTCCTTCGCCTGCGGCTTCTACTGCACCTCCCCTTGCAACTCCTACCTCTTCTCCATCTTCATCGTCTTCACCACCTCCACCTCCCAGCTCCTCCTCGACACACCCCACCTTCCCCCCGTCGTCTGGTCTGCAAACCGCCATCACTCCATCTCCGACAATGCTACCCTTCAACTGACAGCAACTGGCGACTTGGTCCTCCGTGACTCCGATTCATCCTTTGTTTGGTCTTCTAATACTTCCTCAATCTCCGTCGTCAGCATGCAGCTCTTGGAGTCTGGAAATCTCATCCTTGCTAATGTCCATGGTGATGTTGTTTGGTCCTCGTTCGATCACCCTACGGACACTTTGCTTCTTGGCCAGTCCTTGCGAGAGGGCCAGCGGCTGACGGCCAATGCGTCCGCCACTGACTGGACTCCTGGCCGTTTCTTTCTCACTGTTCATGCTGATAGCTTGGCTGCCTACATCAACTCAAATCCTCCTCAACTCTACTATCAGTTCAAGATCAATAATGGATCAAGGGAGGAGGAGAACTCTACGTTCATACAGTTCTTTAATGGTAGCCTGGCCTTGTTTGGGAGGGAGACGATGGTGCTCCTGCCGAGTGTTTCATCGCCGGTGCAGCACATTACGTTGGAGTCTGATGGTCATCTTAGACTCTACTATGAATGGAAGCAGGGATGCAAGTTGGTTGGAGATGTCTTGATTGACTATCTTGATGATTGTGATTATCCTTTGGTTTGTGGAGATTATGGAGTTTGCTCCAAAGGGCAGTGCAGCTGCCCTCGCGGAGTAAATGGTGGTGCGAGCTCGTTCTTCAGACCTGTTAATGAGTTGCAGCCTAATCTTGGTTGCTCTCCTGCGACGTCTCTTTCTTGCCAATCAGCTGAGAATCATGCCATTCTAAAGCTTGATAATGTGTCTTATTTCAATTCTATCGATTCGGGCACTGCCATCACCAGGTTGAATGATGAAGGGAGCTGCAAAGAAGCATGCTTGAATGACTGCACTTGCAAAGCTGCATTTTTCAAGCATGGAAATCATGATTCTTATGGTTCTTGTTACATGCCTTCTCAGCTCTTCTCCATGATGAGCAATCACAGTTCATCGGCTTATATCAAAATTCAGATGATCCCGACAACTCCCGATGCTTCTTCGGGTGCTGGAAAGAGAAAGAGATTATTTTCTCAGCCTTCTCTGATCATAGGATCAGTTCTTGGTGCTTTGTTTGTCATCATTTCCGGACTTGTCACTGTTTTTAAGCTCTCGAGAAGAAAAGTCACTCCTGATCAGGATGATATTGAAGATAATGGTAGTTTCAATGGAATAATGCGAGGACTGCCTACAAGATTTTCTTTAAAAGAGCTGAGAGTTGCAACTAAGGATTTCTGGCAAAAGCTCGGCGAAGGAGGATTCGGGTCCGTTTTCGAGGGAATTCTGGCTAATGGCATGAGAGTAGCAGTGAAGCGCCTAGAAGATTTGAGCCAAGGGAAGATGGAGTTCTTAACAGAGGTTGAGACAATGGGGAGCATTCACCACATCAATCTAGTGAGATTAATTGGCTTCTGCAGTGAGAAATCGGATCGACTTCTTGTTTATGAGCACATGTCCAATGGATCACTAGACAAATGGATCTTTCCGAGGCACCAAAACACTCCCCTTGATTGGAAAACAAGGCATAAAATCATAATGGATGTGGCCAAGGGTTTGTCATACCTTCATGAAGAATGCAGGCAGAGAATTGTTCATCTTGATATCAAGCCGCAGAACATTCTTTTGGATGACAAGTTCAACGCAAAGGTTTCTGATTTTGGATTGGCCAAGCTGATTGATAGGGAGAAAAGCTCTGTGAGGATCAGGTTGAGAGGAACACCAGGGTACTTAGCTCCTGAATTTCTCACATCAAAGATAACTGAGAAGGTTGATGTTTATAGCTTCGGTGTTGTGATCATGGAGATCATTTGTGGCAGGAAAAACTTAGATAATTCCCTACCAGAAGAAAGCAATCATCTGATAGGCCTTCTACAGAAATTAGTTGAATCTGATGAACTGCTGAGTATAGTCGATAATCGTGCCGATATTGGTCGATTCAGTGATGAAGTTGTTGAGATGATGAAGCTTGCGATGTGGTGCTTGCAGACAGATGCAAGTAGAAGGCCTTCCATGTCTATGGTGGTGAAGGTCTTAGATGGTGTAATGAGGGTGGAATCAGACTTGAACTATGATTTCTCTCTGAATCCATTGATGTCACCGGAGGAATATGCAGCATATCTTTCAGCTCAACAATTTGGGTCGATTTTATCAGGACCCAGATGAAGCATTGATTAATTTGATGTACTTACAATAAGATGTATATTTACCAACCTTCACATGAAAAGTTGGTAACTCATTCCTTCTCATAAAGAGAGGTTGGCGGTCCACACCTATGGTGTGCTTCTACTGATTTGTCCACATTAACAAAAAAAAAAAAGAAAAAAAAAACCAATAAGATGTACATTTGAAAACTCAGTACAATTGCTTATAGTCTAATTTACTAATAAATATTAGCTCTCTTGTAATTGTAGTTATTTTTTGAAGTTTGTAAACCATGATACAGTAATAGAAAAGTAGTAAATATTGTCACAAATGTGGAATTAGTAATAGAAGGTAAGAAATGTTGCAAAGCATGAGCAGACGAAAGATAAATTTTGCATGAAAGCTTATGTTACATAACTTGGAAGGTGAAGTTACTCAATTTTCACAAAGAAAGGTTGGTTCTCACACTGTTTCAAAATAAGAGGTTGAGAGATCGAAACATGTCTGAAGCATGCTTTGTTGATCAAATTAAGCTTGAGAGGTGAAAAGAATATGAATCTTTATTCATCAGTGAAGATGTGTTTACATTAAGAACCAATACATGTATTTATAACAGAAGTTACACCTCTTCAGAGAAGAGTTACACCTTTTATAAAACAATGTAATTACAATTGAAACATAACTGAACTTTAATAACTAATCTTCAACGTTCCTATGCCACGTTGGATGTCAACTAAGCCACTGTATGATAGGCTTTGTTCATCCTTCAACATTCCCCCCTTGAAACAAAGGGGCAGACATTCAACCTTGATATGAAGTAATTGTGTTTATAAATGAGGAGAGGCTTTGTGAGAATATCGGCTAGCTGTTCATCAGTACCACAATGCTTCACTGTGATCTTCCCCTCTGAAACTAAACTTCTTATAAAATGAAATCTTATATCCATATGATTAGTTCTCCCATGCATAGTCGGATGTTTTGTTATGAAAATTGTTGATCTACTATCACAGAAGATCTGAGTTGCTTCAATTTGAACTTGTCCCATATCTTCAAGTAATCTTCTTAACCATACTCCTTGACATGCTGTGGAAGTAGCTGCAATGTATTCTGCTTCGGTTGTTGATAGAGTTATGATCTCTTGTTTCTTTGAACTCCAGGTAATTGCACTAGAAACTAGTAAAAATATACTCCCTGAAGTACTCCTTCGGTCATCCAATGATCTTGCCCAGTCACTGTCAGTAAAGCTAGTCAATTTAAAGTTTGAAGTTCTCTCATATGAAAGACTGAAGTCGAGTGTTCCAACAATGTAGCAAAGAATTCTCTAGGCCACTCCAAATTGATGCTCTGTTGGGTTGTTCATGAAACTTGACACCATGCTGACAGAAAATGAGATATCTGGTCTTGTATAGACCAAATAATTTAATCCTCCAATTAAGCTTTTGTACTTCTTTGCATCTATATTCCCACTACCATCTTCAATATGTAGTTTTTCATTTGTGTTCATAGCTATAGGAGTCAAAGCTTTCTTACAGTTCTGCATGTTGAACTTGCTTAGAAGACCTTGTGCATATTTCTTCTGAGAAATGAATATCCCATCCTCACTTTGTCTGACCTCCAAGCCAAGGAAATAATTTATTAATCCGAGATCACTCATTTCAAATGTCTTCATCATCCCGACCTTGAATTCTTTAATCAATAAAGGTATGTGATGAACCCAAGTAAATAATATCGTCCACATATAAACACATTAGCAATAGATCACTTCTTTCTTTTCTCTTCTTATACAATGTAGGTTCATTATCATTTATTTAAAATCCATACTGTATGAAATAGTGATATAGTTTGCTATAGCAGGCTCTTGGAGCCTGTTTCAGACCGGAGAGAGCTTTATTTTTCATATGTATGAAATTCTTGACCATTGTCAGTTCCGATTATTTTAACCATGGAATTAAATCGGTTAGATCATATTACCACTTCTTGATCGACGGGGGGATTAGAGCTGAAGTGGGAAAAAATTTCTGGAAATTACCATGCCCGCTCAAAGTCAAGGCCTTTGTCTGGCTAGCGCTGGACAATAAAGTCCTCACCTTAGACAACCTAAGGAAACGCGGCTGGAACGAGACACGGACGACGTGCTACCTGTGTGAGGAAATTGACGAAACAGTAGAACACCTTCTGTTTCAGTGCCCATACTCAATACGAGTTTGGCAACACTTCACGCAACTACTACAGTTGGCCACAACCCCTTCTCGGGTACAAGACCTATGGGGAAAAACAGCAATTACACACTCCCTGCCCAGTAATGCCCGATTGGGATGGAATCTGTAAATTCTGGACAGGTCGTCTTTTTGTCGTAACTTGTGTTATAACTCAGGTGTAACACTCTGCTCACTGAAGTTTTTCGTGGCACTCACACACTCAATGATAAACACACGAGACAACAAAGAGACAGGAGAGTTGGTTACCCAGTTCGGCAACAATGCCTACATCTGGGGGGCCATGCCCGGAGAAGACAATCACTAAAGGTGTAGGGAAAACAAGAGTACAAGAGTCACACTCTCTCACACATAAGCACCTCCACTCCTTGATTACAACAAGTGTCCACTATCACTCTTCTCCCAAGGGACTACTCTAGTCAGCACACCGTAATCCTCAGAGTCCTGGTCTTATATAGACGTCTCCCTGCCTTCACACCATCACAGCACCATCCTCCACCCTTTAGTTTCTCCGCGACTTGCCAAATTGGACTCCTTCCAATTATGGCTGTTGCAACTTAGTTGTAACCGGCCCGGCTGACGAACTTGACCAAGGCTACAGCATCCATTGCACTTCTTCGACCTCAACACACCTCCAACCCTCCTAGTTGAGTTCCGAGTCTACTACGTCAGATCCACCCGATCCCGACACGCAACTAGCCGATCTACCTCTCCGTCGCGTACTCAGTCTATCACGGTCGCACCCCACCATGGCGCGAGCTCTTCAATCAACCTTCATCTCAATCATGCAAGGTTGAGTTGTTAGATTGGCTCCTCCAATCTCTTTCCAAGTTTGGTTACAACTTGGCCCATCATGCTCCATTCGTCTCTACCATATTTGCTTTTCAATCAACACCAAATATGGTCTGCAATCACTTCTTGATTTAGCTTCAATTCAGCACCTCATCAATCACCAATATAGCTTGCCAAATCAAGTTCTCAATCAGTTCCCAATCAGCTCCAAATCAGCCAACTCTCCATGCATGTTGAATCTCAATCATGTAGCCATTTGCATGAAATCTCATAATCAGCATGCATGCAATTTTGCATGGAATCTCCAATCAACATGCATACATGTGCATGCAATCTTCAATCTTCTCCATATATGGCCTGCATGTAATCTCTAACTACATGATCATCTTCTTGCATGGAGTCTTCAATCTTTGATTCATGTCAGCCTTTGAAGATGCTTCCTTCCAAGAATGAACTCTCCAAGCTAACTTGAAACTCTTCAGCATCTATTTCAAACTTGAGCTGCACCCAATCAGCTTCCCTTGAAGTCTTGAATCCTTGACTTGCCACCAGCATGACTATATTGACTTGATCATGTTACTCCATGTCTTAGCCACGTCATACTTCAAGTTTGCCAGAATGATCTTTGGTTGTATCTCCTAGTTACAACATTCTTACAACACAAGACTGATCATGACTGGACCAACAAAACTGACTTGGGTATAAAACCCGTTACAACTCCCACAACTGATTATGACTCAAGACATAACATAAATGTGCTCATAGACAAAAGACATAAATGTGCTCACATACATATGAACCTCTTCAATGCTTGGACCTTGTGTCTTTGTCAACCATGTCTTAACATCATGTCTTTGACTTGTCAATCTCATGCCACGTCAGCTTGTGCCACATCACCATGGTGTCAAGTAATGCCAACATATGTGCATTCGCACTAACAGAATCTCCTGATTATGGCCACCACATGGACCGTGTGGTTGGAACGCAATAGAAGATGTTTTCATGATAAACGGCGCGTTTTCACGAAAACTATCCGTGACATTGACTTCCTGACATTGTCTTGGTTTGATGCAGCTCACGCGTCAAAGAAGCCAAAGCTGGTCGCGATCGAATCCATCGTCAAACGGAGCCTTGTATTCACAAGGGAGGATGACCAACATGATTCACCGGGGAGGGATTTTGAAGATACTCAACCCGAGTAAAGGGAGCTCATAGCACTAGAGGAGCCTGACGACATCTCGGACTTCCTCAGACCCATCCACGGGACAACAGTAACGGGAAATGCAAGGGCCTATGTACCTCTTAGTGTACCTCTTAATGTACCGGTCCACCAAAGGACCATCTATGTAACCGCTATCTACCATCAATAAAAGACTGTAGTTTATCCACTTTTATAAAAAAAAAATGCATTAAGTGACAAAAAGTTTCTAATTTAAAACACATTAAATAGATCCATATGGTGCGTGAGAAATCATCAACGATGGTTAAGAGATAATGTGCACAACAAATAGATGTGGTAGAGTAGCCACCTCAAATATCACAATTAATTCGATTAAATGGAATCATACTTTAACTAGCATGATTTGGAAAAAGTAAGAGTGTGTGCTTAGAATGGACACAAACATCACAATGAGAAAGAGTGCATGAACTATCAAAAGTGGTGAGAATAGCAAAGGTGGAAGAATGACCTAGATGTTGATGCCATAGGATCTTATTATCAGGATTATGAGCAAAAAAAGCAGTGGATTAATGGGGATGAAAGATATAAAGTCCATTGCTAGCTTCACCTGCTCCAATCAACCTGTTCAACTAAAGGCCCTGGAAAAAAAAACAATTAGAAGATGAAAATAGTACTACCCAAGATAAATAACCAGTGAGTAGAGGAATAGAGAGGAGATTATAAAAAAGAGCATGGGAGTATAAGACATTTGAGAGAGTAAGAGTTCCGGATAAAGTGATGGAGCCGATGCCTTCAACAGGAATTGTCTCTCATGTGGGTAATCAGATCACTCGAGGCATGAGTGATTGTCGAAGATTCAAAAAATTAGGTCGGCAATGACTCATATGGTCACTAGCGCCACTATCAATGATCAAATCCTTGTAGGGGTCAAAAAAATAAGGAATGGTAGAGGAGTTACCCATGGAATTCACAGTCAGAGAGGAGGGATGGAGGAGGTATGGGGAAGAATGGGAAGCATTGGTGGATGAAGCCATTGACATAGGAAGAAGGATCAACAAGAGCAAGGTTCTGATACCATGTAAAAAAAAAGAATGAAGTAATGACTTTTCAATATTTTTCATTGACTTCATACACATATATATAGATTTGAATGTACATGAAATTTCAAATTTTGATTTTTTGTACAACTGTTAACATGATAGATATATGGTATTGTTGATATGGTGGATCTTGATTGATTATGCTTATATGATTTGATTAATTATGCTAATAGATTATGCTAATATATGGTATTATTTATCTAATTTAACATATTATATAATATTTAATAACTAATTATTAAAAACTCAAATCTAATTGTGTTTGGTTGGGGATATTGCACTTTGGGATATGAATAATTTTTGAAAAATTTTAAATTTTTTTAGAGGGAAATTTTAAACTAAGGGTATTAATGATAAGATAGTGATGTGTCTTCTATGTATTGATGGGTGACCTATTAGTTTTGACGGGAAAAACTTTTTATTAGGAATTATGTTGGGATAACCCACCCATGCCAAACACAGTTAGATTTTTTTTTTTTTTTGACATTAAAGTTTTGACATTAATGCTATAATTGCAACAACAAAAATCCAGCTTTGAACAGGAGAACAAAAGGTATTGATTTCTGACCTGTCAACCAATCGAGTGATAACATTAAAATTATGGATATCTTCACAAAATCATTATGTCAAGATAAGCATATGTTTCAAGCTGAAACTTAGTAGTGCATGTTATTTTGAATCTAAGGGTGAGTGCTGAGATATGATCCAAAATTCAGAATTTGGTAGTTTGTAATTAGTTTAATTAGTATTCATTGGAGATGAGATTAAGTTTATTTTGTAAACCAACCAGAGGACCATTGGTCTAGCGGTCTCTCGGGTCCCGTGCGTTGGGTAATTCATTTGATTGAGCATGCTCTCAGGTTCGAGTCCTTGCCCATAGAAATAGGAAGAACAGTTTGGGTAATTCACTTGGTGAGCACAAAGCTCCCAGGTTTGAATCCCACATCTGTATGTGCATGATGAGGGATCAAGGGTGCTCGTCTTCTAAAGTCACGCCCCTTGACACACCCTCTGGGGAGGTCTTTATGATCTATGTCAACAAAAAAAAAAGTTTATTTTATAAACCACACAATTAATTCTGAATTAACATATTAAATAATGGTGAGGATATTCTCTGTTTTGTTTTTTCTTCTCTTCTCCCTTCTCCTTAGCTTCACCAAAAGAATAAAACAAATAAATAAACAAAAGGCTATTGACCATCAAAACAAAAACCAGGTGGTGGTTTCATCAAATCCCACGTCTAACATTCATGTTTCTTGACACTTTCCATGTCTACTCGTCCAAGAAACGTGCTATACATACTATTACAAAGTTCACTTTGTACTTGAATTAAAATCTATTTAATATTTCACTTTACATGGATAATTTTAGGAGAAAGTTGATGAGATTCACTTTATATCATCAATGTGATGGAAATCTAAGAGATAATCTAAGTTTAGAAGTCAAGGAGACAAATGAATTGACCATCCAATTGACTATTGTAATTAGAGCATTGTCTGAAGTGGTCAAAGTCTTGTTGTGGACCGTTGAGTTTGATATGACCTTCACCACTTTATTTTTTCTTTTTTTATAAAAAAATTATTTATAAATCTATCATCTCATTTAAATAATAAATAATACATCAAAAGACCTCAAGAGAAGTTTGAAACAGTGCCAGAGACTATTCTTTTATTTGTATTCCTTGCATAGTAGCAATTTCTTATGTTTTCTGTCGGCATTTGAATATGAAAAACAAACAAAATAGATAATGAACTATTGATCTCTGGCACTGTTTATTTTTTCTCTTAGGGTCCTTAGTGTTGGGGGGGGGGGGTGTAAGGGCTTAGTGCAATAGTATTTTGGGTGTGTGTATTTTGGGTGAGAAATAGTACTAAATAGTACCAGGGACTAATAAATAATTACCTCAAAACAAAAACAAACTACATCCTTTGAAGATGTTTATGTTATATTTCTTACTCTCCATTCAATGGTGTGAATTTTGTGCTTTTCAATATAAAAAATTTCTTATGATTTATTTATTCACCTTTATAAAAAAAATTAGTCACTAGCTACATGAAATATCCATATTACCTCTATTTCACGGGTGTGAAATTTCCTTCATCCTTCCATCATAGTATCCTTTAGATAAGCTCGTTCCAATGAAAATTTTTTTCTTGCCCGAGAAACACTTATTTAGTAAGTTAAGTGGGTTTCTATTTTATTTTCTATATTGTTTGTTTTGGCTCGTGGGAAAAGCAAAAGAGTTTTTAAAAAAATGGTTTAAAACTTTTCTAATAAGCTGCTTAATGGGGTGTTTGGATGAGCTTTTTTTCCACCCGAAGCGTTTTTTTTAATAAATTAAGCACTTATGGGAAAAAAAACATGTTTGTATAGTTTTTGCAAAAAAGAAACTGAAAAACTGTTTTTTTTTTTTCGAAAGTTATTGATTTGTAGCTTTTGGAAAAAAAAAATCTGATTTGGAGAAGGCTGAGAAGCTGTTTTAGAAAGTGTCAATTACTAAAACACCCCTCTCAAATCTTTTCAAAACTATTTTGAAAAGTGTCAATTATCAAAACACCATTTATTATTATTATAATTATTTATTTCTATTTAGGGCGTGTTTGGATTGGCTTTTGAAAAAAATTATTTTCTTTAAGTTTGATAAAAAGACTTCTGAAAAAAAGTGCTTCTCAGAGTAAGTTAAGTGATTCTCTTATTTTTGTGTTTGGATAGGATACTTCAAAAGTAGTTTTATAATAATAATAATAAATAAAATAAATAATTATAATAATAATAAAGAGTGTTTTAGAAAGTGTCAATTACTAAAACCCAAAGTTGGGTGAATGAAGATCAAGTTTGGAAGAAAATCCTTGAAGATAATCTTGGAAGATTGTGCAGCCCAAACTTGGATAAAGGAAGATCAAGTTTGGAAGGTCTTTGCGCGCCTTGGTGAGGTGCGACCTTTGAAGAGGACTACGGACGTGAAAGTTAGGGGTCCAGCTAGTTGTAGATGGTTGAGATCGGGATGGTCCGACGATATTCGACTCAGACACAACCGGGAGGGTTGGAGGCGTCTTGAGGTCGCGTAGCAACGGAAGCTGCAGCCTTAGTCAGTTCAACAGTCGGGTCACGTTGCAAGTTCGATTATAACAGGAGTTGCAACGACTAAATTTGGAAAGTGCCCAAATTAGTTTCTACGGAGATTTCGAAGATCCTAAAAGAGGCATGTGATATTTTATGCTCGTGGAGCGTCGACTATGAGGATTTAAGCTGGGCCACCGGAGAGAAACCTAAGTGTGTGTAGGTTGAATGGTCATTGGTCAATCTTGAGTGGGTGCTTGTATGTGTTGTGAGGATGAGTGACAAGAGTGTTGTACTCATGTTTTTACCTCTCTTTTAGTAAATCGTTGTCTCTGGGTTTGGCCCCCCAGACTTAGGCTTGGAAGCCTAACTGAATTACCAATTTTTTTTGTCTCCTCTCTTCTTGTTTTCATTGTTTGATTGTATGTGTGTAAGCATGTCTTTATTGAGAGAAAGAGTTATCCTAGAAGTCACACAACCCCTCGACAGAACTTGTAAAATCCAAGAATCTTAGAAATTTTTTTTTTCTAATATTCCCTTCAAATAATTTCTTAATTTTAAATTAGGCCCTTGGCTACTAAAAATCTTTGGTTAAATGGGGGGAAAATGAAATTAAAAGATTAAAACCCTAATTAGGGTGAGTAGAGGGACATAAGGATCTATCAATAATTTACAAAAGCTCTGAGGACCTGAGAGGAATTGTCCTCTCTCACAGAGAAAGGACTTATTCGTAACCTATTAAGGACCAGGGACTTTTGGTAAATATCAAACCCTTATTCAATGGTTGAACGGCCAGGATTAGATGATCATGGGTGAGTGTTGATCGCAGGAACTTATTCGGCCATTCGTGTGGCCACGTGGCGAGCCTCAAATAGATCCATCTGAAGGTGATTTGGATCCGAGGCAAAGGGAGAGGATTGGGTGAGGATGTCCTCACAGTGCGGGTGGATAGGAGCCGTCCATCCCGGGATCGTCTCAGATTCGAGACCGGATAATTAAATCTGGTCATCGAACACGAAGGTGATTTGGGCCGTTCATCCAGCGGTGTGACGGATTCGAGGCATAAGAGAGAACCATCCACCATTGAAGCAGATGATACAATCGTGGCCGTTTGTTCTAATAGGGTGTCGATCACGAGGAAACGGCTACCGTTTCCCTCCTCCAGGCCAGCCGCCGTGAGCGCTGCCTCCTTCCCCGGGCGTTACGCGCGGAAAGCCCGCTCGTCGGACGGCGAATTAACTCAGGGACACCGCCTGTCGTTTTGGCTGCCCTCGCGCTATAAAACCCACCCCCTAGTTCTTTCCGAGACGCAATGGAGAGGAAAAGCGAAGTGGTTGCCGGCGAGGGAGATCGGAGAAGACAGGAGGAGCGTTGGGAGCCCTGATCGCCATCAAACATTGCGGGGAGCTTACGCAGGCAGGTACGATCCTTCTCTGTAGGTTAATTGCAAGGTTAGCATGCATACAGTGGTAGTTAGAGCTCGCCTGAAGTAGGCTCACGACCGGTAGTGAATGGATGGAGGGAAGGGTCCTGGGAGTAATTAGAGTGTGCAGTCACGTTCTTCGCTCGAAGGGGAGCCTCGTGGCATGGTTTTCAGAGAGAATGGGCTCTCGGACGAGGGACTTCAGTGCTCCGGCAATCTTCTCCGGCGAGGTGTGGACAGAGAAGGGAGGAGAGGCTGACGGTGGTGGTTAAGGACTATTAAGAAGTTCCGGACGAGAGGAGAACTCGATGCAAGCGGTTCTCGGCCACCGCATCTTCTCCGACGACCACCGTCGGAGCTCCGTCGAGGTTTTGTCGAGAGAGAGAAAGAAAAGGATAGAGAGAGACGGTAGAGAAGAGGAATAAAAAAAATAAAAGTAATAAAAATTTGTTAGTTTTAATCTAATAGAGTGTGACAATTATTTAGTTGTCAATTGAGGTAAGTTAAGGAATAAATAATTGGAAAAATTATTTAATTGGTTTGTTAATTATAAATTAGTAGTTAATTAGATAATTAACTAGCTAATTATTTGATTAATGATTAATTAATTAGAATGTGACAAAAGCCTAGCTTAATTAGACCTTATATAATGTAGATAAATTAATCCTTTCTAATTGTTAACTAGTTTGATTAAAGAATACCGGGTAATGAGCTTAATCAAATCGATGATTAGAAGGACCAAGGTATGGACCTAAGTAACAAGAAAATTGATTTGGTGAAATCAATTAAAAGAAAGCTGATCGTGGGTTCGTGGTATGACCTAATTAGATTAGGCATGAAAAAAAAAAAATAAATAAATAAAAAATGGACATAGCCACGTGATAAGGGTTACCCTTCGTTAAATAAATAGGACAAGACCAGAGTGAGTGAAGCTAATGGGCCTAATTTGGCTAAGAGGATTGGAGACGATCAATTAGGGTTCGTACCACGACAAATAAAGTAAAGTTGACTAGGTTTGACCAAGTTTGGGTCTAGAGTCAACTAAGGGACATGGAAATGGGGAAAGAGGGCCGATAACCAGAGAAGTGGTCTTTAGGGCCCGTTAGTGGGCCTAGGCCCAACAAGATCGATAGGCGTGCATGTGCAACTAGAGATATAGGGATTTATTAAAATCTTGACTCTAATAGGAACTCTGTATGCCAGATACTCTCGGGGAGTTGTAAGGCACTCAAGAGAAAACTAGGAGGACATCTAGTTCCAACAAAAGGTAAGTACACTTGCCTAGTACCTACTCTTCGGAGTTCCTTTGAACTTGAATATGCTTGTTATGCTTTATTGATGTCATACATGCATCCTTTTCTATTTTAGATTCCTGTTGAGCTTGTATGTTGTTTTCGGGATGTTGGTATCCCTGATTTCATTGTGGTCAAATGCCCGGACTCAGTGGAGCGTGGGGGCTCCGATAGGGAAATGTTCAGGGACAAGACCCACTGACATTTCAGCCTGCCGCTCCAGAGAGGCGATTCTCTAGTGGTCTTACCCGTCAGTGGGAATGGTACGCTGACCGTGTTAACACGTATGAGAGGTGGTACTATCGAATTACGACCGGCAGGTCGAACGACCAGAGGGTCGTGTTCACAACGCATAGCTGGGTTGACTGGCCGGGAGTAACCTTGAGTTTTTATTCTTTGAAACTCATCACAGAGCTTGAGGGCTTCTGTTGTCAGGGGTCGTACCTTTGGGTTTGTTTATGGTAGACTCCTAGGATTATGTTTTCTTGGGATTGTAATCCCTTTATTTGACATGTTGCTTTCTTTTGTCTTTGCGACCCCGCAAGGGTACTTACTGAGCTTACCATTCGAAAGCTCATGCATTTGTTCTTTTTGTCTCTTACAGATTCCGAGGTTTAGAGAGCGGTTGCTGAGGAGATCGAGTTAGGTGCCATAGAGGTCTGGGAGTCTCCTTGAAATGCTATTTTATTTTGAGAGCTGATCTTTTATAGGACCCGTATAGGGACCTGGATTTGTATGGGGCCTATGGACCCTTATGACTCTATGTTCTTTGGACTTGAGGTTATTTATATTATGTTATCTGCTGGTTCATTTTTAGGCCTTGTATTTGAGTTGAGCTTGTCTCTACTTGGATACGGCCGGTCTGTGCACGTGCTCGAGGTCCCGGAATTCGGGTCGGGGCGTGACAGAACTAACAAGTGGTATCAGAGACGGTTCACCGGTGTTTACTTTGGTTCCAAAGTCAGTGAGGTTTGAGAAGAGTTTCGTCCATGGCTAGAAGATAAGGAGCCTCCATCAACCATCGGCCACTACTTAATGGAGCAAACTATCCCTATTGGAAGGCGTGCATGAGGGCCTTTATCAAGTCGATCGATGAGAGTACGTGGACAATCATTGAAGAAGATTGGAGTCAAGAAGAGACAAGCAAAGCAAACGCTAATCTGAAGGCTCTTAATTAATGCAATTTTTGGTGAAGTTGATGAGAACTAGTTCAAGTATGTTATAACATGTGACTCGGCCAAGGAAGTATGGGATATTCTCTAAAGAATCCATGAGGGTACAAATCCGGTACGTGTATCTAAACTTCAGATGCTAACCACCAAGTTCGAGAATCTCAGGATGAAGGAAGATAAAACTATTGGCACCTTCATTGCCAAATTGATGGACATAGAATATCAAGCCTTCCAACTCGGCAGGATGAAGGAAGATAAAACTATTGGCACCTTCATTGCCAAATTGATGGACATAGAATATCAAGCCTTCCAACTCGGCAAAAAATATTTAGATGAGAAGCTAGTCTGGAAGATCTTGAGATCTCTACCAAAGAGGTTTGAAGCAAAGGTGGTTGCTATAGAAGAGACTCGTGACATCACTTCCATGAGGCTTGATGAACTGATGGGATCACTCCAAGCATACGAGATAAACCAGAAGCATGACAAAAGCGAGGAGAACCTAGTGCTGAAAGCACAAGCAAAGAAACAAAAAAGAACTCCTACATAAAAATGAAGATAATGCAGATATGGTGTTTCTGTCAAGAAAACTTCACAAGATGTTCAAACGGCACAAGACAGGAAAGAAAACTTTTCAAAAAACGAGAGGTTGAGGGTTCAAACCATGATTGAAATATGACAAGATGGCTTATTCATATTTATAAAAAAAAACATAAATAAAAGAAATAATTGTGAATTATAAAATTAACAAAAATCTTACCCTAAACTATAACTATAAGTGGTTCCACTAAAATAGGCCAATAATTGTCTCCAGCTCATACACAATTATCAAAGGGCAAATTGTCTACCCCACCCATACAACAATCTCCAAAATACTAATGATATAAACTAATATACTTCATTTACTCTTTTTCAAGAATCAATTAATTTTTTTTTTCCAAATTGTGATACTATTTAGCAAGTAAAACCGGCTGTGTTTGGTTGCGGGTTATCCCATTTGGGGATAGGAATATGTTTTAAAAAATTTGAATTATTTTGAAGGGAATTTTTAAACCAAAGGTATTAATGATAAGATAGTAATGTGTTTTCTATACATTAGTGGGTTATATTTTTAAATCTTAATTAAAGTTTTTGGTGGGAAAATTTTTTTTATAGGAAATTGTGTTGGGACCAAACATGGCCTAAGGTACCACTACTTTTATATATATATATATATATATATATATATATATATATATATATATATATATATATAATGTTCATCACATGGTGATGACTTGTGATGTTTATTTGGCAGTGGACTGTTGGGAAAATTGGAATTGGAAGATTTAATGGAACACTGAACAAAGAAGAGTATAATTAAGATGCACAATTTGGATTCTAGGCGTGAAAACACTTTCCTAAAGGAGAATTAGCCCCTTATAATGTGTGCTAAGGGTAAATGCTAAGCCTTTAGGATACAAAGAATTCCCTTACAATGATGCACACAACAAAGTAAGCTTTAGAGAAGGAAGAGTGTGTTTGTTGTTGCACTTGAGAAGAAGAAAGGTTTTTCATGTATTTTAACTAGCACTCTATGACTTCTATTTATAATAGTATAAAGTGTTGGAAGTTGTAACTTCTTTTTAAACATAAAAGGATATCTTATAACTACTATTACACCAAGGGATGCATCCTAACTTGCCAAACTTCTCTTTACATGAAGAGGTGTCATCTAACCACTATAACTAATATGAGACATGAAAAGATGCAACTTTATATAAAACTTTCAATATTGAAAATATTTCAACATGGACTACTAACATCTGTCCGCTTTGGGCTCAAATTCTCATGGAGCTTATTACTATAGAATGTGTCCCTCTATATATGTTCCTCTTACTCTCCCATTAGGTGATGTGGTACTAATGTTTGTACACTCAACAACATCTATTTAAGATGAAAGAAATTAGCCCTATTTGTTATTTTCTTAAAGAGAGTAATTTCCTACTTAAGTTTCATTTTTAATATATATAAGGAAGATGATTCCTACTTGATTTTTACAACAATGTTTAGCAAAACATAGTCCTCTCCGAATCTCATTTTCAATTCATTTAAGGAAAGATGATTCCTACTTGAGTTTCATAGCATGATTAATATTCTCTCCATCACTTACAAAGACCATACTGAGGTTGAATATACAAAACCAAAACCTTACGGTGGTAAAGCCACCAAAGACCATGTTTTTTTTTCCTTTTTCCTTGAGGTTTTTTTGTTTCCACGTTGAATTCAAGCCACTAAATATTAATAAAATATTAAACACTAAGGGGAAATAAACCATGTCGGTAGTAAAGATTAAAAACATAATTATGTCGGCAGTAAAGATTAAAAACATAAAAAGGTTTTTTTATTCCACTTTACATGGATAAGTTGAGAGAAATTAATGGTGCAAAAAGATTAAAAAATTTGATGAAAATAATAATATATCATGAATGTGGTTTACCCATTTTAATAAAAAAATAACATTATATCAACAAGGAGAGAAATGCAAGAAAAAACTTTTAAGATAAATGTTTCAATTATTTTTCTAACAAATATAGAATTTAAATATATAATTTAAATTAAAATAAAATTTATAATAATAATAATAATAATAATAATACAACAACAACAACTAAGCCTTAGGCCTTGTTTGGATGGGCTTTTTTTTGCCCCAGAAGCGCTTCTAGAGTAAGTTAAGCGCTTCTGGGCAAAATAACATGTTTGGATTCTTGAAAAGCGAGTGTCAGAAAAAAAGGCGAAAAATAGCTTTTTCGGAATTTAGTGATTTGTAGCTTTTGAAAAAGTTCGACATTAGGTTCGCTTTTAAAAGTGTCAATTACTACAATACCCCTCTCAAACCTTTTCAAAGCTATGTCAATTACCAAAACACCCTTGATTATTATTATAATTATTTATTTCTATTTATTATTATTATTATAAAACTATTTCTGCATTAACATATCCAAACACAAAAATAACATAAGTGCTTAACATAATCTGAGAAGCACTTTTTTCAGAAGTCCTTCTATCAAACTTAAAAAAAGTAATTTTTTCAAAAGCCAATCCAAACAAGCTAATCTCATACTAGATGGGGTCGGCTATATGGATTCTTTGTTTTCATGTCACTCTCAAATATGAAATAAAAATAAAATAAAATGAAATGAAATAAACAGAAATAAAATTAAAAATAAAAATACATAAATAAATAATAATAACAACAGATAATAATAATAATAATAATTTGTATGAAATAGTTAGGTGGTGTTCATTTCACCGAAAGTGGCAGAGAAGCCATCAAAGTGGGTTAAATTCCCCCACTTCGGTTGTTTATTTATCATCATGCGTTCACTTGGGGGTAAGTGCTTGGGGGAAGTGGGGAAGTGGTCCACTTCGGCCACTTCTGATGTTTCTTTACATGTACATGACACTTCGGCCCACTTCGGTGAAGTGGCCACTTCCCCCATTTTGCACTAAGGCCACTTCGGCAAAAAATGCACCGAAGTGACCGAAGTGGGTTATTATTATTATTATTATTATTATTATTATTATTATTATTATTATTATTATAAAACATTTAGAGGAGTGGTGTAAAACCCATGGTTTTGGGGAATAATTGGGTTTTATCCCTTCTAATTATTTTGGAATAATTGAGGAATTTTCTTAGCTTTAATTGTCCTTATTTATTGGGATGAAGTCTTTAAATTTGGTTAATTGGAGAAAAGAGAAAAATTAGAATTAAAATTGTTACCACTTCAAATATTAAATTTCAAACTTGGAGGATTTACTTGATTAAATCTAATACTTGAGATTATTGGGGCTGCTGAGGACTCCTTGGTAATTCAGGAGTAATCGAGGACTAGATGGAATTTCCTCTCTCTCTTAAGATTGAATATTAAATTCAGGAAAGAATGAGGGGTAAAATAGAAAGTCCCTTCTCTCACGGGATTTGTACTGAGATTAATTAGAAAATATTATAGGGGGCACTTAAGAAGTGTGCACCAACAATCCATGCACGAGAGTTTCATTCCCAGTCCGCGAGCGCACGTTCCCATCCTTATCCGTGATCGCGAACCGGCCCACCATGGTGGCGGTAATCACGCACGTTCGATCCGCTGTTACGAAGATAGTGGGGATCCTATCCTCTAGCCAGGGCTCATGATAAGGACGGTGATGTTATAAACCCTAGAAGCCGCCATCGTTTCCCCTCCTCATCGCCTTTGCTTCCAACCGAGAGCTACGAACAGAGCCGCTGTGCTGCCACCCCAAGCCCCGCCGGCATTCCGGTAAGCCCCCTGTTCTCTCTCTCTTCGTTTCAGTCGACCTGCGTTTTATTTAAAGCATACATGGATGAGTATATATATTAAAGATGATCAGGAAATGATTAGAGTATAGAGCCTAACAGGCATGCCTACAATTAGAGAATATTTCAAGATATGCTATGTCTTTGATGGCAGTGAGATGACAGTAATACATAGGTACATTATTGGTGGATTTGAGTTGTTTGATCGTGGTCAGAGGGGCTTTATAGAGGTTTAGTTGAGGGTATGCTATTCTATACTCATGGATGTTGTCTTTGGTGTTTACATGATTCTCAGGTGGATTTGTTTTTGATGCTTATAAGGGATATAATGACTACTAAGATATAGTATGATGGGTTTGTATCCTAGGTTAGAGAAAGTGTTGATTATACAGGTGTGGTTGATCTTTATAGTTATTGAACCATGTTTTCTTTGATGGCTTGTGTAAAGTTTGGAGTATTAGAGAGGTTATGATGATGATCTTTTGGCTGGGTCTTGATTATATGGTGGGGTTAGTATTAGCAAATGGCAGCACAGTACGTGTGCCGATCCTATGAGGATTCATGGTTTTTTTTTCCTTGGCTGTGCTTTGATGATATTAACATGGAAGCCTAAGAAGTATTGGAATGGGATAATGGCAGTGCGTTGGGGAATGAGAGGCTTGGAGAAGTTTGAGGTTTGTATAGTTAGTTCTGCAATGAGTGTCAATAGTCCCATTATAAGTAGAGCTAATGGGTGGCTGTGGTTTTGGACATGTGTGGGGTTATCTTTGGGTTGATGAAGCATGATGCTTATGATTTTATGTGAGATTGAAGGCTGCTGCCTGACTGCCCACTTCGAGAGAAATCTTCTGTTCGTGTAGACATGGGATAGTATCGTATAAGGTACCGTTGGAAAGATAAGGAAGAGATTTTTCCAACGAACCCTGTTTCACCTCAAACGGATTCCTGGATCAAAAGTTATGAGCAGTTCTTTGGGACTGCATAGTAATTTCAGAAATTCCGCTTTAATGTTGTTATTGATATTAATAGCCCATTTGGCGTCGGGGTGGTATTGAGTAGTCATTGTCATTACCAGGTATCGACGTGGATGCGTCGGGAGGATATTCCATGGAACACCAGGCTTAGTGATTACAGGTAAGTACACTTGCCTCGTTCCCACCCGGCTTCGGGTTTTCTTGGATTTGTTTTTGGTTTATGATTCTTGATATCATTTTTGATATGTTTTGGATACATGCATGCCTTTTATGAGTTGCTTGGATTCTGGTGCATGTATGTTTATTTTCGGGATGTTGGTATCCCTAGCTTGTGTTTGTCTTGGCGGATTGATGGAAGCGGTGAGCTCGGATTTTTCTTGAGGCGTTAGGGGCCGGGACACCACGGCGTTCCGGCATTCACGGCGGAGGGACGATACTGCAGTTGTCCCAGCCGGTCGGTGGTGCATCGATCGGCGACCATGTCGTGAGAGAGAGGTAGGCGCTACCGGTGGGCGGATTTGTCGTCGGCACCGAGGTCAGCGTGATGAATGCTTGGCCAGGGGGATGATCTTTTTGAGGGACCTGAATGGGATAGGGGTTTTACCATTGACTTTGCCTTTGTGGTAGACCCCTAGGATTCCAGGATACGGGACGTTGGTCCCACTGTTTGTTGACTTCATTTGTGATATGTCTGTTCATATCTTACTCCTTGTGTTCCTCGCAGGGTACTTACTGAGCTTTCCTTCGAAAGCTCACTCCTTTGTTTTTCCCTCTTTTTCAGGTCCTCAGGAGCAGGAGGGGTGATCTAGAGGGATTGCACGAGGGCAGGGTATTGCTGAGGTTGAAGACCTCTTCCTTTATTTTTTATTGTGAGTGAGGCATTGTAGGACATGTTGTCCAGATATTATAGGGCATATGTACCCAGACCTGATGATTTCGCGACTCTGGTTTTATTTTGATTTATTATGGATTTACTTTTGTTATCTGCTTATATTACTTAGGCCTTGTATCCGAGCGGGGCTCGTCTCCACTCGGGTACGGCCGATCTGTTTACGTGCCTGAGGTCCCGAATCCGGGTCGGGGCGTTACAGATTAAAGTGGTATCAAAGCGAGGCAGATAACTGACACCCTAGTTGCCCTAGTAACTTAGTCAACGTAGATAGACTGAGTGATGGGTTGGGTAGTCCTAGTTTGACTGACAAGTTCCTCCCTTTACCTTGCAGAGGGAGATGGCTGGATGTAGGGATCAACACGCAGGGTGGTTATCATCGTCAGAGGACGAGGTGGAATCGGTGAGGGAGAACACTCCACCACCCCGAGCTATTTCCCCGGTTCCTGAGGGGGCTTTGGCTGAGCTGAGAGAGGCTATAGGAGCTGTCAACCGGAAGATTGACAGACTTCAGGCCTCGGTGGAGATACTCATCCAGAGACAGATGGACGTGAGTATGAGGGTCCAAGCTTGCATTTTCATCAACTGGTTTGTTGTGATTAGCAGACCATATTACCTGTGGTGGAGTCCCAGAGAAGACTTCTGTGGCCATAGTCTCTACAAGGATAACTGAGAACATGCATGAGCCTTCAAAGCGGCAGAAGAATGCACAGCCATAACCAAGAGTATTGCTAATCTTGTAAAAACCAATTCCATTTATAAGTATCACTACAAGAAAAGTATAGCATCACAGACGGAATTTTTCCAACGGAATTTTTTCCGTTGGTGAAACAATTATCACCGACAGATTTTGGGAAAGATTTCCAACGGAGAGGTTTTCCCATTGTTGAACATATTAGCGACGGAATTTTTTGTAGTCACCAACGAAACATTCCGTTGGTGATGGTTTCCGTCAGAAACTCTGTCGGTGATAGAACGGAAATGAGATTGAAAAATGGTTGTGACTTCAGCGACGGATTTGCCAAGACAATTCCGTTGGTGAAAATTTTTATTTTTATATTAAAACTATATTTTCATATATTAGCAAGGGAATTAAATATGGTTAGCAAGGGATTTTTTTTTCTTTTTACAAACAGATTTTATTATTATTATTATTATTCTGACTATTATGATTATTATTATTATGAAGTATTATTATTATTATTGTTATTATGATTATTAGATGTATTATGTTTCTTTATGCATAAAATATTTAACTTTTCTATATATATAAAAAATCTTGTTTTTAACCTATTTTATTAATTAGTTTAACTTTTAATTCCATTATTAAATTAGGTAGTAAAGTTTAAGATTTTATACAATTAATTAGTTTAACTTTTAATTAGTTTAATTAATTTATCAAATTTAGTATTAGTTAAATTAATTATTAAAATAATTTGTTTAACTTTAAGTATTAAATTAATTAGTTTAACTTGAAGATTTGATGGAATTAGTTTAACTTTTAAATAGTTTAATTAGTTTATTAAATTAGTTTAGGTATTTTATTAATTAGTTTAACTTTTAATTCTATTATTAAATTACTTAGTTTATTAACTTAGTTTAAATATTTTATTAATTAGTTTATGGTCACCAGGTGATTCTGTATTAGCTTATTAATTATGAGAAGGTTTGGAGGGGCTTATGCTCACCAATTGGTCAAGTAATTACAAATCCTTGATTCCAATGTCAGACACCACGTGAAATTTCACTGAGCGCTTATTCTGAAACCAAGTAGTCCAAAGTACAAGTAGAGAGGAAGACTTTACTCTCTCCCCAAGTGAGCGATCTAGGGCATCGTTTCGGTGTGCCTTCTAAGCTCTCCTTGTCGGCGGCTGTTGGTTCTCAACCTTCCGTTCATCCTCGGTTGCAGGTTCGGACCTTTCTCTGTGTGCTATTTTGAGTCTTAATTCTGAGAAATCTCACCTTTCTCTTTGTTTTGAGGCTTTGACTATACTCTCTCCCCCATGTGCAATCTAGGGCTTCGCTTTGATTGTGGAGAAGGTGAAGCGAGCTCGTGATCTTGTCTGCTTTCGAGTAGAAAGTATGAAGAAAGGTTGAATCACCGGGACTGATTTTTGCAAAGATCTCTCTGCGAGAAATCGAGGTGCAAAGAAGTGAGCATCTTCAAATTGTGGGAGTTGCACGCCAAGGTTGGAGCCCTCCAAAAGAATCCATGTCATGAAATTCCTCAGTAGACAATACAAGGTAAGGCTGCATTTTATTATAGATTTGAGAAATTCTAAGGAGTTTCCAATTAATTTTATACATAGAAATCAAATGCGTTAGGAGTGAAATGGAATTAGTTTATAAATGAGTATGATTTCCTATTAAATCATCTGCATTACATCCTGTTAAATAATCTATATCACTAGAATTCATATTTGCTTCATTCTAGGGTTCAATAACTCTTCGTTGTATTCTCTTGATCTATTTCTTGTTTTTGTTAGTTGTTATTGTTATGCTATTGTTGATTTTATTTAGTTTTTTTTTTCAATGAAAATTTCTGTTTCTTCATGGTTGTTTGTGGCTGAGCAATAGTTTCTTGCCTAAAGATAATGCTATTTTTTAAAATCAGAGAAAATTCACAGTTTATGCTTTGTATACGTGTATTTTTTTGACATATGGAGAGAGTATATTCATGGTGTGTACTTTGTGTTCTTTTATTATTTTTTCTGGAAAGTTTCTATTTCTTTGATTTTTCTTATTTTTTTATTTGGAGTTAGGGTGAGAAAGAATGTCTTATTGATTAAGCTTATGGTTGTTCCATAATTTGAAAAATTCTCAGTTTGTACTTCGTGTTCTTGAAATTTTTGACTTATGGAAGAGCAAATTCACAATTTGTGCTCTTGAGGGTTTTTTTCTTCATGATTTTTTTTTATTATTTTATTTTTGTTTGTTTGGATAATGGTGAGAAAGCATGATTTATTAGTTAAAGGTACTGCCAGTTCTCAAATTTTAGCAAATTTGTAGTTTATACCTTTTGTGTTCTTGAAATTCTTTTTGTTTGAAGTCAATGATGAGATTAAAAGCATGTTTTCTTGCTGATATGTTTACAAAGTTTGCATCTAAACTTTAATGTTGGAAGAAGTCAATAGAATATTAGATGTTAAAGTCCTTCCTATTAAAATATTATGCACCATTTTTTTTGTTCATGCACTCTGCTTTTCAATTTAAATTTTGGATATTGGCAGAGACTTATTTGATTGCTATGGTCTGGTTTGTCTCAGCTAGCTTTTAAAATTTTCTTTTTTACTTAGATGATGCAAATGATTTAACAGGATGTAATGCATTACCAAACACTAGGAGAGGACAGATTTAAAAAGTACAGAATATAATGTGAAAAGTTATCTACCAGTTGTTCCTGAAGAAAAGAGAATGTTTATCACATTCTCTGCTGACTGATAAACTGGAACATAACTACTAGGCCTGCCACAAGAAAGGTGGCATTTCAGGATTATATTCTGATCTAATATGCAGATTCAAAGACCAAATTCCAGATAAAACATGGAAGGATTCTCTGAATTTATTTTTCCTCTTGAGATTAGCTATGGAGTCCAGTAAATGACCTTGCATTGGTAGACTTCTATTTAGAAAATCAGAAGCATATCTGATAATACTAGGATTGTAAGTTAACAAAATAATAATTTGTTTTATATTCAAGATATGAAAATAATCAACTAATGGGCATTATGTATGTGTTCGAATCTTTACTAGGAGGTCCAAGATATACACTACACAGGGACATGACAAAGTATCTGCTGGTTGAGATTTGATTTAACATATTTATCTAATAGGTGCAATGGAAAGCAAGCCACAGTGAAGTGTTGCATAGTGGAAAGAAAAAAAATGCCAAAACTTTGCTTCATGTGGCTAGTGCATTATAGGAACTTCCTTATAAGCTATTGATTGCTATTCAATGTGATTTTAAAAGAAAATTTGGTAATGCATCCGACAATTTTTTTTATATAATTCTATAAAGCTTATTTATGTCTTTATGCATAGCTACTCATTGTTTGAACATTTATTTAGAATAGAACACCAAGGAAATGTTAGTATAGTCTCAATAATATTATGTTTGCTATGACTACATATGGTTTTGACTACTATTCATATTCTAATTTTTATGAAATTTGCAACAATCTATATGAAACACTTTGTTAATGGATTTGGAATTTGCAGGAAGGATACGACCTCTAAAGCAAATCCGCATATAAAAACAGTATCAGTTAGCAAGCGAGAACAACCTCCCTCGGCACTGAGAGGCCAAGCAAAAACAATATCACCGACGGTTTTTGGCAGCTGTCAGGTGTTTTTTGTAGCGCTCATGTATTTCATCTCGCTTCATGTGTCACAGTCTTTGCAGGCTTGGTATTTTTTTAAGTATTTATTTTGGCATGAGCAGTTATTTAAAAAAACTACCAAATGAGTTTTATAATTGTAGATTGCAAAGTTCATATGTTGATGACTGTTCCTTGTATTTATTCTACATATATTTCAATTGAGGTGATAAGCCTTTCACTATATCTTAATTTTCTTTTGGGTATTCTTCAATGAGCTACTAAGTATTTAGTTAGTGTTTATGAGATCCTAGTCCTGTTTTAATACTTGAGGTGTTGTTGAGATAATGGTATGATAGAGTTTAAAAATTATGAGATGATGTTTGGTGCGTGTATTTAGTGGAAAAACCATGAGATTAGGAAGGAACAATTAAAAGCAAGATCAAGTGAACATTGCCAATCTTGTGATCATATGTTTAGCTTTTGTACTTTATATATATGTGATCATAAACTTTGGCCAACTTGCCTTCTTCGAATCTTTACCATGTTGTGTCGTGTGAACTAAATACTTTTCTATTTTTTGATAGATTGAGCAAAATCTTGACCAAAGCTTTCTGATTATAGGATTTCTCTTGATAGGATTATCAAAACATGCACTTTGCTAAAGTTTGCAACATGTTGGTTTTTCATATGCATCATAATTAACTAAAATTTGTACACATAGTACATAAAGGGTCTATAAAAACTAAACACAGGAAGCTTTCATGATTCATAATGCATATAGAGCTCTAAAATTATTAATTTTTTGCACAAGGGAATTCGTTAATTAAATTAAATAATATCTTGAAAACTTGAAGTATGCTATCTTGGAATTATTCCTTGTTTAATAGCCATGTTTTGATTTGTCCCACAATTTGTTTTAGCATCCATCTTTTTCTCTTCTTAAAGGTAATGGCTACAATTTGTTTTTCCTTTTTTGTTGGTGATCCGCATAAGTCGTATCAATTACCCATCCATCTGTAGCTTTGAATTGTAAGTTTCTTTTTTCCTTGTCTTGCTTTTGAAATATCGTTATTACTATTGCGCTGTTTCCTTTTGACAAATTTTTTTAGTTGATCTTGTATATTTTCTAATCTTATAATTTATTTATTTTTTTGGAAAAGAATTCACATAAGTCTATTTTTTTTTAGCACTTGTCTTGTCGTCAACATAAGACGCGCTTGTCTTAGATTCATGTTGATTTCTATTGGCTTATCCCCCCATGATTTTATAGCTTTAATAACCATGATATGATTGATACAATATGTTTTCATGTAGGTGTGCTAAGCAACTATCTTTCTCAATTAAAATCCAACATGATTTTATAGCTTTAATAAAATATGATAAAATGATTGATATTTCATAAGGGATTAAAATAACTCACTATGACTTCTAGATTGCAAGAAACATTGAAGCAAATATTATTCATCTAAACATTGCTTCATGGTGTTTTAAATTATTTAGGATTGTACAATGGCTAATGATGGATACTGGGCATGTGCTCGTTTAGACGAGAATGGATATATAACAGACCAATATATGGGGGCAGTTGAAGAGTACATAACTTTTGCAGTGAACGAGCAATGGTTTACTAGTGGTGATAGAATTAGATGCCCGTGTTTGAAATGTCAAAAGATATCATTTCTTAAACACGATGATGTGCGGCGACACTTATATTATAGTGGTTTTTGTAATGAGCCATTGTCTGGTGTTGGACAATCATCCAGAAGTAGAGAGGAAGTTGAACAATTATTCGGTGTGGAAGCTGAAAATCCATATGTTAATATGGTCAGGGATGCTTTTTACTCTGATTTTGACTCTAATTGGAATTTTGGTGGTGAGTCCATGTCCATGGAGCATGAACCTAGTTTAAGGCCATCATCTTTTTTTTCTTTGTTGAATGATGCTGATGGCCCGATGTGGTGCAGTTGTACAAAACACACGCACACTATCGGCGATGTCACAAATTGTTAAATTGCAAATCTGAATTCAACATTAGCGAAAATTGTTTCAATCGTCTCATGGTTATCATAAAGGATATCTTGCCAGAGAATAACAATTTCTTGGGGAATTATTATCAAATGAAGAAGAAGATGGCGGCATTTGGCCTTCGGTATGTCAAAATTGATGTATGTGACAACAATTGCATGTTGTTTACTAAAGAATTTGAAGAATTGGAGTACTGTTCGGTATGCGGTCATCCTATATACAAATCAAGTAATACAAGTGAAAGAAGTGTCTCAAAAATTCCTTACAAGATTTTGCGATACTTCCCACTTATACCTAGGCTTCAGAGGCTTTTCATGTTAAAGAAAATTGCAAAGAATATGACTTGGCACGCAGATAATCGAAGTTCTCCAAGAGTGTTACATCATTCGACTGATGGAGAAGCATGGCAACACTTCAATCGTACACATGAGTCTTTTTCTAGTGAAGCGAGGAATATCTGGTTAGGGTTATGCATAGATGGGTTTGCTCCTTTTAAGCAAGATGCGAGACCATACTTTTGTTGGTCAGTAATGCTCGTGATATACAATTTACCTCCTTGGCTGTGTATGAAACAACCATATTTATTCCTTAATATGCTAATTCCGGGCCAAATAGTCCATCTCAAAACATAGATGTCTTCTTGAGACCTTTAATAGATGAGTTGCTAATTTTGTGGCAGTTTGGTGTTAGAACCTTCGATAATTATAAGCAAGAACATTTTTTACTTCGGGCAGCATTAATGTGGACAATTAGTGATTTTCCTGCTTATGGTATGTTATCTGGATGGAGCACTCATGGAAAATTATCTTGCCCTTATTGTATGGCAAATTTGAAGTCATTTAATCTAAAACATGGCAGAAAATCTTGTTTTTTTGATTGTCACCGACAGTTCTTGCCTCCTGATCATCCTTTTCGAAGGCAAAGAGATAAATTTAGAAGGAGAGTTGATCATGATCCTCCTATTGAGAGATTGTCTAGTGAAAAAATCTTGAGAGATATTGATAGCTGCCCAGATTTGACATATGGCAACAAATGTCCCGTACAAAAACTAGGGGTTATGGGTCAACTCATCATTGGACAAAGAAGAGCATTTTTTGGGAGTTACCATACTGGCATACAAATTTGATTCGTCATAATTTGGATGTTATGCACATTGAGAAAAATATTTTTGATAATATATTCTACACCATGATGGATGTTAAAGGAAAAACAAAAGACAATGTTAAGGCTCGGTTAGATATAGCAGAGTACTGCAAACGACCAGCTTTATATTTGGTGGAAAGGAATGGAAAAAACTCAAGCCTGAGGCTTCATATGTTTTAGCGAAGGAGGATCGATATAGAGTGTTCAAATGGGTGAAACAGCTTCGACTACCAGATGGCTTTGCGTCCAATGTAGGAAGATGTTTTAATTTGGAAGAAGGCAAGGTCTATACAATGAAAAGTCATGATTGCCATGTGTTTATGCAACGATTGTTTTCTGTTGTTTTTCTTGATTTGGTGCCCACACCAATCTGGGATGCAATTATTGAGCTTTCCAATTTCTTCCGAGATCTTTGCTCCACCAAAATAACTGTTGATCATATGGAGTTCTTATGAGAAATATCATCAAAACAGCTTTTTGCAAATTAGAGAAGATTTTCCCACCCTAGCTTTTTCGATTCAATGGAGCATCTAGTAATCCACCTTCCTTATGAGGCTAAAGTTGGTGGGCGATTCAATATCGTTGGATGTATGTGTTTGAAAGGTATACTACTAATATGTACATTTACAAACTTTACCGAAGTTCAATTTTTTTAGCTTCATTACTTAAAATTTTTTATTTGGTTATGATATGTAGGTATCTACATCAATTAAAAAAGAAAGTGAAAAACCCAGCTTGTGTTGAAGGGTCTATATGTGAAGCATATATCATTGAGGAAATAGCATCATTTTGTGCCTTGTACTTCGAAGAGGATGTCGAAACAAGATTTACTCGAGTGCCACGTAATGATGACGGAGGTGAAGTGGATCCTATGGGACGTCTTTCAATTTTCAAACATCTTGGACGACCCCTAGGGCCGAAAAAAAAAAATACTCGATATCTGACAACAAATGAGTATTTGGCTGCGGAATTTTATGTTCTCATGAATTGTGAAGAAATGATTCCGTACATTGAGTGAGTAATATTTATTTTTTTGCTCAACTTCCTTATTTTTTGGAAAATATTGTTTACCATATTGATTTTATATCATACGATTAAGGACATTCGATGAAATGGTGAGGAGGAATAACCCACATTCATCGATAAAGAATTGAGAAAGCACGAGAAACCACATTTACATCATGGTTTAAGCAATATGTATGTATCAAACTATGTTTCCTCCTTTATCATTTTATTTTTCATCCGGTAAGAAATTATTGAAATTGATATTTCTCCTAGGTCAAGAGAATTGTTCCAAAAATTGATCGTCATATTGCTCAACTCGCTCATGGTCCATCTCGTTTGGTAAACTGCTATAAAGGTTACTTTGTGAATGGTTTCAAGTTTCATACTAAAGAATATAGCCATAATCGGTCGACACTGAATTGCGGTGTATGCGTGAAAGGAAATTGTTATAATGATTATAATCGGGACTTTTATGGTGTCTTGCTAGATGTAATTGAGTTGGAGTATTTCGGGGAAGGAAACCGCATTGTACTTTTTAATTGCCACTGGTTTGATACAGATAAAGGAGTTCGGGTGGATCCTCGTCATGGGCTTGTAGAGGTTAATTATAAATCAGTACTTGGCAGTAATGAACCATTTGTACTAGCTGAGCAGTGTCACCAAGTTTATTACGGTCCTTATCCCTCAACAAGTCCTCATCGCCGACATTGGTGGGCTGTGTTCAAAACCAAGGCAAGGAGTAGGTTTCACTTTAACACCAGTGAGCAAGAAGTACCTGATTTAAATGAAGGGGTTTATCAAGATGTTGAAGTGTCTAGACCATTAAATGCCACATATTCAGAAGATATTGACAATGAAAGACCGATTTTTCATGGTGGTATTGAAGAAGTTCACATTGAGGAGGAGGAGGAAGTAGAAGAGGAATGTGAAGAAGAAGAAGAAGAAGAAGAAGAAGAAGAAGAAGAAGATGATGATGATGATGATGATGATGATGATGACGATGAAAATGACGATGAAGATCAAGATGATGATGTTGGTAATCGGGATGTTGATGATGATGATGATGATGCAATTAATGATGATGATGGCTAAGAACATTCAACTAGCATGTCAGCTGGAGATCAATAAATTTTCCATGCTTTTGATCAATATTATCCCTAGTGTTGTTATTGTTAAAAATACCTTCTAAGATATTGTTGCACTTGTGGTAGAGATGATCTTTTTTGTTACCATGAACCATGCATGCTTACTGATCTTCCCCTAAAGAAATCCCTTTCTATGCCCTAACAGCTCTATTAAGTACTTTTAAGTTCTTTACTTTAAGAGATGTTTATTTTTTTTATCCTATTTACCTTTATTATTTTAGTTTGTTGGATTACATTTATGCTTGATCATTATGTTGCCATGTTATTTTGCTGCATATTTAAAGCTGAGAAGAAATTCATGGTTTTGTTTGGAATTGTTATTTTTTTGCATGAAAGGAAGCTGTAGCTTTGTCAGTCCAGATTTGTCTGCCAACTTTTTCCTTGTTGAAAATAGTATTTTGGGGGGGCAGAAATATTTATTTCTGTCTCTCTTGTCTCATTGTCATGCATTATATATATCTGGTCCATCTAAGAATACATATTAGGCCTGGATATAGGTGGAAATTCTAATGACACTTGTCTTTCTATTGTTAAAAGCTTTTTCTCTATTATTATGATCACTTTCTTACAATTGTATATACCATGCACTTGTTTCTTACTAAGATGGTGATATTCTTGTTCTATTAGAGACATCATGCATCGAGCAAAAGCTAAGAAAAAATCCAAGACGAGGAAAACTTTGGAAGCAAATGCAGCTAAGGATCTTCCAAGTCAAGTTGCATGGGAAGGATGGTTCAGACCACATCAATCGTCCTCACAAAGTCCACAAGGGATGAACCAACCTACTGTTGCACAGGTGCCAGGGTATGAAGATGAAGAAACACAAGATCCTAATATGGCAGCTGAAGAAACTCATGATGATATCACCCCTGAAGTAGAGAAAAAGAAACGCCCAAGAGGTCCTAATAAAGAAATACCCACACCAACAAATCCAAATGAGCGAATCTTCATTAATATTTTACATGATGAGTATGTTGGACTATTTAGCATTATTTATTTATGATAAAGTCATACTTGACTCATATAGGACTAATTTCTCCTTTTTTTTCCTTACTATGATAGGAAATTTGTAGACCCTAAAATTGTTAGAACAATTACAAAGTCTATCCAATTTCACTTTAGCGATGCATGGCCAACATGGAAGAAAGTTCCTGAAGCTATCAAAGATGAGATGTGGGCAAAATTTGCGGTGCGTATTTTCCCTCTATATTTTTTTTAAAATCTTGCAGCCTGATTCCCACTCTCTGATATTTTGAAATGTATTCTTCTATTTTTGCAGTTTGATAATCTAATGGTGAAGTTTTTACCCATGTGTTATTTGATAGGAAAAATTTATGTGGCCTATTGAAAAAGCAAAAGTTGTGAGAACAATTTGGGAGACTACGTGCAAGGAACGGTTGCGTGGAATGATGGAAGAAGAAAGGAAGCGGGCAATGAAACATTTTGGTGTTAATGATATTTCAAAGTGCAAAGGTTACAATGTAGGTTGGATTCGACTTGACATTTGGGATCGATTGGTTGACAATGTGTGGACTACCGATGCATGGAAAAATCGATCAATTATTGGCAAGCAAAATAGGATGACTGAGAAAGATGGAAGCATCACCAAACATACCGGTGGATCGATCCCTTTTATGATTCATGCTGAGAGGATGGTATGTACATAATTTATATTGTTGAAGTAATATTTAGCATAGCTTTATATTTTTAATTTTACTTGCATGTGCCATGAGTCTCTTATTCAATATCTCCATGTAGGAAAAACAACTAAACCGAAAACCAACCTATGGAGAAGTGTTCAATCGCACCCACAAACGTGAGAAAGGTCAAGGTGATTTTGTTGATCATAAGTCTAAGAATGTCAGTGTAAGTTATATTTATTTGATCAATATTTAATTTTGAAAATCTCCATACCTATGATTTTGCATAAATAGTTACACTTTTTTAAGAACTGTTCTTCATGATGTAAACTAAATCAATGATTTCAACTAGTCATTGTTCAAATAAACTAGCTTGCATGATTTCAACCTCTCTTAAAAAATTTGAACTCCATCATGTTAATTAGATAGGCTTTACTATTGATAAGCCCTGTGATGTAGCTAGTTAAAATACAAGTAGCTAGTTAATTTTTCCCTTGTGATGTATATAGCATTATCAGTTTATATCTCTCCTATGATGTATATTGTGGAACTAATTTGATTGATATTTCCTATAGGAATCTTATACTTCTTCAATGAGTCAAAAGTATGGTTCTGATGAAGCCTGTCATCCCGAGTTTGACCCACAAGTTTGGTGTGATGCAATTGGAGGGCTAGATACTACACGCACTCATGTCTATGGGTTTGGAACCACGCCACGTGGCAAGAATTTATTATCTACTCCTACCAATGCTGGAGATGCATCATACTCGGCTTGTAGTCATCCGGCTCCTGAAAATGCACAATCTTCCACTGAAGTTGACAATTTACGTGAAGAAATGACGTTTGTGAAGGACAAACTACAAAACCTAGAGATGTCCCAACAGAATTTAGTAAGCTCCAACGCTGAAATCAAGGCATGTCTTAACCAAATGATAGAGTTGTTAAATCCTGCAACAATGTTTCCAAATGCTTCAATAGAACCTTCTCAGCCTACTTGCAAGGATAAAGACCAAGAAGAAGGGAACTTAGATTTTGATGAAGATTGATATCTGTCGGTATATGTTTAGCCAATGTTTAGAACTTGATGATGAACTATGTTTTTTAGACTATGTTTAGAACTTGATGGTGAACTATGTTTTTTAGAATATGTTTAGAACTTGATGATGAACTATGTTTTTTAGAAGACTTGTTAATTATTAGTGATGTTTGTACATTAAGTATTGTACTTATTTTTAATTCTATGTAGTTGACTTTGGACAATATTGTGTGTTTGTCATATGTAATTAGCTTACATTATATGTATTGTTACAGGAAAACAAAGCTGGTTAATGAATTACCAATTTAATAAAAGACCTTTAGAGACGGAAATTTGTTGGTGATGCCTACTTTCAGTGACGGAATTCGTTTGGATGTAAAAAGATTCAAAACCATAATTAGTGGGTGATAATTTTTTTTGGGACGGAATTCTCGTGAGTAATAAACACTATCAGCGATGTAAATTCCGCTGGTGTTAAATACATTTGCCGCCGGACTTCCGTGGGTGAAGAAAAGGTATCCGCGCGATGTAATTTTGTGGGTAATAAACACTATCAGTGACAGAATTCCGTTGGTCTTAAAGGCATTTGCCGACGGACTTCTGTGGGTGAAGAAAGGTTATCTGTGACGGAATTCCGTGGGTAATAAACACCATCAATGACAGAATTTGTTTGGTTGCAAATAGATTCAAATACATAATTCCGTGGGTGATAATTTTTTTAGGGACGGAATTCCATGGGTAATACACAATATCAGTGACAGAATTCCGTTGGTGTTAACGGCCTTTGCCGACGGAATTCCGTGGGTGACACGAGGGTATCTGTGACGGCATTTCGTCAGTGATATCACTATCGCGATGTAAATTGGTTCGTTATAAAGAGATTCAAAAACATAACTCTGTTGGTGATAATTTTTAAGGGACAGAATTCCGTGGGTAATACACAATATCAGTGACAGAATTCCGTTGGTGTTAACGACCTTTGCCGACGGAATCCCGTGGGTGAAACAAGGGTATTACTGACGGAATTCCGTCGGTGATATGTATTTTCTTATCAATAATTTTAGGTTTTTATTTAACATCAAAGGACGTAAAATTCCGTCGGTAATTATGTATCATCACCGACGGGAAATTATTTTCCGACGGAATATCATCAGCGACACGGTTTTTTCCGACAGAAGTTTCCAACGGACAGTTCCGTCGCTGTAGATCATTACCAACGGGATTTTAGCTTTCAGTGACGAAAAATTCCGTCAGTGATGCTATACTTTTCTTGTAGTGTATAAATCGGGCAAAAGAGCCATCACTGAAGTGTAATGTAGGAATGGAGTTATTGTTGTTGATCCAGGACATGGAGATGTTGGGGAGGAAGTTGATGGTAATGATGTGATGGAACTTCACAATGGGAGATAGAGATTCCAATGAAGAATGCAAATAAGAAAGCTAGGAGAGTGTAGGAGGCCATTGGTTCAAAGTTCTTGGAGATTAAGATGAACCAGTCTCTTTCCTAGGCTTCATGAAACCATCTCAATAGCTTGATCTTCTGGATGACACCTGCCAGAGAAAGAAATTATTCATAGTTTCACTGGAAAGTGAAGAAATACTTCACACTTTATATTCCAGTTCCATGATAATTAAAAAAGAAGCCATATAGTTGATTCTCTTGTAGTTGGATGTATTGAAGAAGAGTCTTTTGTTTCCATTCCTTCAATCCAAACTAATCCCACGTGGCATAGCTTTCTTCATGGCAATACTACACCAGGAAACAAGCAGAAGAAGATGCTCTTTTTGTCCTAATTGCAAGCCGGTCAGTGCAAGAGTGGAGTGGAGAAAGACTATATTAACATTTGGCCTGGTGTTTGGAGTGTGATCCTCTATATAATTTCTAATGGACTTAGCAGTTGTTTGTTTCAGTATGCCATAAGGGAAGTGATTTTTTAAATGTTTGAAGCCAATAGGGCTGTCCGTGATCTTGGAAATGAAATCTGAAGATGCTACCAGTCAACATGTGTTCTAGTTTTATATCTTCTAGCATTACGCACCTGGAAATAGCTTGTAATTACATAAACACCCTTAGAAAACCTGAAAAATTCAAACAAATAGCCTAGCCATCATTGTCACTAACAAAAATCATAATCGAAGAACTATGCATAAGTATGTATAATTTGTTTCAGTAAAGATGTGAAAGTTACAAGGGAATAGGGTCAATAATGTTTCATTTGATTTTGAACATTTCCATTAAATCTATACTGCTCACTTATGGGAACCTAATTCAAGGGGCATATGTACATACGAGTTCTTCTATCTGCATACATTCAAATATAAACTTTCAGGGATAATTTATGCAACTCAGCTGTTTAAAGAGGTATAAGGATTAATCAAATTCTATAAGTCTTGACTCATAATGATCATTTATCAAAGAATGACTCTGGTGGTTGACTGTATACACGGGTAGGTGGTTGACTGTATACACGAGTAGGTGGTTGAACATAGGCTAACAAGGGTTAGGGGGTGGGTACAGATATATGAGCTGACCTTGTTGAGGAGTAGGATGGAGAGTCTGAACATCCCTTATCAGCTTAGGACCAGGGTTATTAGGGCTAGGCTTCAATTCGCTATTGCCTCGTTTACCATTCGAGCTTGATGGTGCACAGGAAGAAGTAGGCTCGTTCAACGGATGGGAGTTTTCCGGCTTTTAGGTCAGCCACAATCCTACCCCCTGCCAGACTCAATGTCTGAAAATTTGGAGGGTACTGCCCCTTCCTTTTTTTCGTCCTGAGTTTCATGTTGATCTGCTCCTCCAAAGAGGATTGCAAGTGAAAAAAATAAAATAAAATAAAATATATGAAGACTTATTTGATTACTAAGTGTGGCAATGTTATCTTGGCATAATAGCAAACAAAAGCTGCATGTATCTCATAGTGATACTCTAAATCATGAACTAAAGAAATGAGTTTATTTACCTTCCTTTTCCCAGGGCTGAAGTGTAAATTATCCTTCATGAAGAACTGTAAGTTTTTGATGTCATGTGTTTTGAATACCTGCCTTCTATTCCGGTGCCAAGTGACCAACAATTCTTCCATAGTGGTTATTGTTGGGAAGCCATCACTGTCAAGTTTAATTGACCCGATCAAAATTAACAACTTCTGCATTTGTCTACATCCTTCATAACTATATGCAAGATCTTTGGAGATGTCCTTTATGATCTTCAGTTTTGTTTTTCAATGAAGATCTTGCTTCTAGCTAGTGAAGATCCAACTATCTAATAGTCCATTATTCATTTATAAATAAACTTGGAGGCAATGCGGTTTTCTTACCACATTGCGATGGTGTACTCTTCCAATAATTTTCATCTCTAACTGCTACAAGAACCTCATCTTCAAGACACACTGTAAACAACAATTTCTTGAGAGTAATATTTGATCACAACTCACAAAGCTGGTACGTGTTAGAAATAAAGACAAAATCAACAATGAAAACAGTAAACAAAACACGTGGCCTTGTTTGGTTGGGAGATAACCCCAAGGGTTATTCCCAACACAATTTTCCATGAAAATAGTTTTCCCGCCAAAATCTTTAATTAAGATTTAAAAATATAACCCACCAATACATAAAGGACACATCACTATCTTATTATTAATACTTTTGGTTTAAAAACTTCCTCCAAAAAAATTCAAAATTTTTAAAACTTATTCCTATCCCCACTTGAGGATAACCCCCAACCAAACACTACCACATAGATTTACGTGAAAAACCCCTTGATGGGAAAAAACCACAGAGAGGAGAGAAAATACACTGTCCAAAAAAAATGAATACAATGGAAGAGAGTTTTCTTAAGGCAATAGCCGTACAAAATAACCTCACAACATAAAGAGGAAACCCTAGATAACATAAAAGGTCCATACCGAGGGGGCTCCAGGATCAGGACTATCAGCCCGACCCTTCTGCTACCACCATAAAGCTCCATATTTTTCCATAATTTTGTTCACCACAAAATGTCCCACCGAGAGCTTTTCGGGTCAAATCAAATAGAATTTGGGTCACAATCTCAATAGTACAATTAGAAGTTGTTTTTAATATCTTCTTCGAACAAGGCAACTTCCATTTCCATGAAAACATCACAAGAATGACGGCAAATGTAAACTTGACTGTAACAGTGAAAATACTTGCGATAAACAATTGGTATGGTTTTTGCATTACTTTTAAATGATGTAAATTCTCAAACCATCATTAATATCCAGCCTCAAGGAGCCTGCTGGCATAAGCCAAAGAGTTTCTTCCAACAGGTCTAGATGTGAATTACCACACATTTGAGGAATCTCAGCTTCAACCCCATAAAGCTTACATATCCCAATTATTTGCAGGAAGGTTTGATTACTTGGGATCACTATGGTAAAATAGAAACATGCCTGAATGGATTGCTGCAATCAATAAAGTATGATCATAGAGAGAATAAAAACTATGTCTAGCATAAAAACTTGCCAAGTGAACCTGTCAAATGATCAGATGATTGTGGAAGCACTCAAAGTTTGTCTATATCTAGCATAAAAAACTTGCCAAGAGAACCAGTCAAATGATCAAAGTTTGTGAGGAAGTACCATTTGGCAATTGAAGAAAGAAATTCAAGTCATAAGCAATTTAGGAAATGGGCGTGTTACCAAACCAGTCTATAACTCCTGATGAGTCTCTCAAGTCTCGAACTGCAACGATTGCATCTTATCTAAAAGAGTTGTTGCTGTTGGCAGAAAATGCTAGTTGAGGTGCCTCTCTATCACAACCAATATGAAGGTGGCTACCACGAGAAACAGCAGATAGCATAACTCAACATCTGCAGAATCACAGCAGCAAAATTATTCAGTATCTCTCTATGACTACCTCTGGAAAATGGTATAAACTGAGGAATTATACCATAAAAGAAGAATTCAAAACATTGTCCTTGGTCCACGGATGGATACATTGGCAAGAATATAGTGAAATAGATAGCAGAGGTGTTTCTTGTTACCAGATGCTTTCAGTGAGATAACATATATCCAGAGTTCTCATAAAGGACCAAAACTGCAGGTTAGCCACCACATGTGTGTGCCAGCCAACCAGCTAAACCAAGCTGGGCCAGACCAGAGTGTCCGCCTACAAGACAGAAAAATAACATAGCTCTCTTCTCACTGACCATCTGAGAAAGACATGAGGGACTGGGAGCTGTGGGATCGAAAATACGCGCCTGACATCGTGGCGACACCAGACGATATATCGAAACACAAATATCGTATTTTTTGTTTGTGGGTTCTTCCATTCCTAATAGAGGCAAGCCCCTATTATTAATTACCCCAGACAATGTCGTGGGAACCTCCGATTAAGAGACAAAAGTACAAGTAGAGAGAATGAGAAAAAAAATAATAATTTATTTTATTGCAATATGATTTGTTACATGTAAACATATTTTTATTTATTTATTTATTTATTTGTTTATTTATGACACCGCCTTCCGCCTCGGAATCTGTGCCCCGCCATATGGGATCCATAATCTGCCGGTTGCCTTGTGCTTTGAAATTTGGAATGGGATAGTGACCAGGATTCACATTGCCCGATCCGCCAATTTGTTTCCTTTTCTACTCAGAACTGCACCTAATTGGGCCGCCGGTAGGTGCCGTTAGAAAGATTGGGAAGTCTGACAGACTGCAAGATTTAGCCTTTTTCTCCACCAAAATATGCACTGACCGGGCTGCCGAGAGGGTCTGTGATATATATGACTGTTGAAGATTTGGATATCTAATTTTCAGTGCCGCCGATTTCACCTCAATCGGAGTTTCCAAGCAGGAATTATGAATTTTTGAAAATGGGTCTTTAGTATTGTTGGTGGCAGTAATGCTGGAATTAACCCTTTTATTTACTGAAATCTGCACCGATTGGGCCGCCGAAAGGGGCTGTGCTGTACATGACTGCTGGAGATCCGGATATCTAATTTCCAACGCCACAGATTTCATCTCAATCAGAATTTTCAGGCCGGAGTTATGAATTTTTGAAAACGGGCGATCAGCATGGCTGGTGGCAGAAATGCTGAAATTGATCCTTTTATTTATCAAAATTTGCGCCGACTGGGCCACCGACAGGGGCTATGTTGTACATGATTGTTGGAGATCCAGATATCTACTTTCCAATGCCATAGATATCATCTCAATCGGAATTTTCTGGCCTGAGTTATGAATTTTTGAAAATGGGCGATCAGCATGGCTGGTGGCAGAAATGCTGAAATTGACCCTTTTATTTATCAAAATTCGTGCCGACTGGGCCACCGACAGGGGCTATGTTGTACATGATTGTTGGAGATCCATATATCTACTTTCCAATGCCTCAGATATCATCTCAATCGGAGTTCTCAGGCCGGAATTATGAATTTTTGAAAATGGGTCTTTCAGCATGGCTGGTAGCAGGATTGCTGAAATTTACCCTTTTATTTATCAAAATCCACACCGATCGGGCCACCGAACGAGTTTGTGTTGTATATGACTGTTGAAGATCCATATATCTACTTTCCAACGTCGCAAGTGTCACCTCAATCAGAGTTCCGCACCAAAAGTTATCTATGTTTGAAGATGGGTAGTTGAGTTGACAAAAAACTGCAAAAACTTCACAATTTCTTCAACACTTCTCAATTTCCAGCAACTTCTGCAGCAACCTTGAGAGTGTTGATCTTTGCAGCTGAACGAACTTTCCTTCCCATAATTTCTGCAAAAATCTAGAGAGCATTGAGTATTTTTTTTATGGCATAATTTCTGCAGCAGTCTCGGACGCCCTCTCAAGGAAAACATGACCAGCTGCCATCTCTGTGGCAATATCAAACCAAGCAACTGATAGATCTCAGTTATGCAACTTGCGCAATTCTCCATGTCGGACAACAACAAGTGGAATTTGACAGCCACCAAACTTATCTTCATCTGCAAATCGTTGACAGAAATGTAGAAAGGCTGATTCATATAATATGCTATACAGATTCCAAAAAAAAAGCAGTCATAGGCAGAGCCTTTGAAAACATTAGAAAGAAGTGAGATTGTATAGTTGAATCTATTAACAACAAATATCTCCATCATCCTTCCTACAAGTATGATCAAATAAACTCCTGGAATGAATAGTGGAATGCCTATTCCTTGGAATTCTAATGAATATACTGTGACAACTTGAGAAGCAACCTGATGATGGTGAACCAAACTCATCCATTAACCCACGATTAGAAGTATGGAAATCAAATATATTGCGCTTTCAGGAACAGTCCAATCAAACAACTCATTTCTTTCAACATCGCAACTCCCATCTTAAGAATTTCAATAGATTGCATTTGAGAATTCATTGAAGCATTTTATCAAACATATACATGGTGTTCTTAAGAATGCCGAGTTTCAAATAAACACCGTATGGGCACAAACGTGAAATACAATCAAGCATCTTTAGAAAACAAGCCTTTATTGTGATCGGATTCAATTTCCACATAATTCATGACATTTTTAAGGTTGAATCTTTGATTCCCAAACAGCTTAGACCCTTCATATCGTGCATTTGTAGTAACAAGCAGCTCTGACTCTGGAAGCTTTGGGTTCTATCTGGCCGAAGAATTTGTCTCATATTCATGAAAAGCCCCTCGCATAGCTAATGTCACTAGTGTGGGAGACGATCTCTGGCTCATCACAACAAACTTCAGTGTCGTAGAGGATCCAATTTACAATTGATATGCTTTCATTTTTGTGTGCGATAGAAGGCTGAATATGGGGTACAAGCACCCATGTATCTTGTCATAACTCAGGCCCTCATTACAAAGGCATCATTCATGCTGATGCATAGGATCTCATCAACGCCCCTTTGGATTTCATGGCATGCTAGCTCATGCTTCATGTTGCAAGTTCTTTATACCACTTCTCGACATCTTGGTTGTTGGCAGCAGCTCTCCATCAAAATACAGCAGCAATAGGATTCATGTGGTGACAATCGGGCATGACGGGCGCATTTTCGGGTTGGTGGCGACGCGTTCTTCTCCGATGATGCTAGGGCCTGGGCCATAGTGGGATCCGGGGATGTACGGACATCCACAAGGGAGACCGGCGACGGCTAACGATAGCCGGCGGCGCAGAATGGCCTCCACAAGGGAGGCCAAACTGGTGGTTGGCAGAACGACGCTGGCCCACAAGGGAGGCCGCCCCGGTAGTTGGCGAATTTACGGCCTCCACAAGGGAGGCCTACCGGCTTGGTGGTTGGCAGAAGCGACGGCCTCCACAAGGGAGGCGGTTTAGTGATTGCGGCGGACGACGGCCTCCACAAGGGAGGCCGACCGTGGTCAATAACAACGGCAGCGACGGCGGTGATGGGAAGAGAGATCAAAGAGAGAATACCTTTTTTTTTTCTCTGTTTTTTTTTTTTTTAGAAATTCCTTCTTTTCTTTGCTCTCTCTCCTCTCTTCCTGATTTCTCATCCCCTTTATATAAAAAAAAACCTTATCTTTTTCTTGTTTTGGATATCAAGATAAGTGTTAAAAAATTTTTTTTAATCTTATCTATCATTATTTGACTACATATCTTAATCCGATCAAATCAATCAAAATTTTTTTTTTAAATATTCTGATTTTAATTAATTTTAATTAATTAATTAATTAATTAATTAATTAATTTTTAAAATCACATATTTCATGCCTCGGGATCATCATTCTTGAGCTGCCTTGGGATATGCACTTGATTTTTTTATTGTATTTATTTATTTAGGTCGCCTCGAGATATGTATTCTCAGGCCATCTTGGATTTGAGATCGCCTCGAGATATGTGTTCTCGGGTGATCTTGGATTTCAAGATTTGCCTCGAGATATGCTATCTTAAGATTTGTATTTCTAGAAGATCGCCTCGAGATATGCATTCTCGGAGGCAATCTTTGAATTCGAGGTTGCCTCGAGATATGTTCTCAGGGGCAATTTTGTAATTTGCATTTGCCTCGAGATATGTTCTCAGGGGCAATTTTGGGATTTAAGATCGCCTCGAGATGTGTTTTCTCGGGTCACCTTAGAATTTGAGATCGACTCGAAATATGTATCCAGGGGCGATTTCGGAATTTGCGTCCCAAGTCAATTAAGATAAGGACATATTTAAATTTTAATTCTAGATATATCAAGATTAAGATATACTTGAATTATATATTCTTTTTTATTTAGATTAAGATTTGGGTTCTATTAGGACATATGGTATATTTTTTATATAAACAGGAGCGGATATAAAAGCATGAAAACTTTTGTCCCAGTTCCATGTGGTACTAAATATGAACTACACAAGAGTTCTCAAACAAGCCTAAACATTGTCCTTCAAAACTAAAATTCAGTTTTTCCTCCATCTTCGGAAAGTTGAACATTCTAGGAGATTCATGGAGAATTAAGGGCTGAAATGAAGAAATCTTCAAAACCATTTAAATTTCCAAAAATCCACCACAATATCCAATTCTTCAAATAAATTGAAACAACAAAAAGGGAGAAAAGTTTGAACATCTACACTATGCTCCAGGAGAGGTGACTCTGAAAACATGAACTTAACTTTAACATTGCCATATCCTAAGGCTATCTTTTTCATATGCAAATTATACAATGAAAACATGCGCACAAAACATAAGATAGAGCTGTTAATTCTGAAAGTTGCTTCACTAATAGAAGTTTGAAATTCAGAAGTAGCATTTGTTAGAAATGAATGTAGGTAGTTTACCCTTATAGTTCAATCTTCATTTGAACATTCAAATGTCATCTTATTCTAAGACAGTGTATGATCAGTGCATCAATTTTCTCTACAAGCTTGCTGCACAAACAGCTAAAAAATAGGAAAGAGGATTCTTATTCGACAAAAAAACAGCCTTCTAAGTTAATCTAGGGTTTCCTCATGTATAAGTTTTAAGCTTCCATCAGACATAAAGTACTCAATCATGATTTATGTTGGTAAATGAAAGAAAATCTGTTCTTTAAGTGCTGACTGATGATTAGAAGTGTGCAATACCATCCAGAAAAGGAGAAGAGAGAGAGAGAGAGAGAGAGAGAGAGAGAGGTATTCTAGGGCAGGCATCACAATCAACCAAACAAAGAAAAAGTAAATCTCATTTTTCATCACTGCATCAATTTACATGTTTTGATTTTAGATAGCTTGATATTCCATTGTTAAAGAAAGAAGGAATCAAAGCTAGTTTCATTATTTATTGAAAAAATTCAACAATAAAATTAACATGGAAAGTAGAAAAAAGGAATACCTGCATTCAATCTCAGAATGAAGATCAAGAAAAACCGAAAGCTTTCCCAGTTATTAATGACAAGATGAACCTCACGCAAGTATTATAGTTCTAGGAACTATGGCACAAGAGAGATTTGAAATTATATTCATCAGTCTTTAAGCTTGCACAACATCGCACATCTTCCCTTCATATATCAAACAATACCAGTTAGTTCCTGCTCTGGTTATCCGAAGGTTGTGATGGAGAATCAAATATTCTTCCTTTCTTTAAAGCATTTCGTCGAGCATATCCTGGCCATCTCTCAGCGAAGTCCCGGCGCGGAATCGATGATGCAAATACACACGGGCGATGAATCCGCCGCATTAGAGCAGGGAATTGAAGGAGTGGTCAGTGCGACGCCAGCCAAAGAAGTGGGCGCGCGCTATTGTACGTGCGGTATTTGCCAGAGGGACTCGGGAGTGGCCATGGACTACAAGATGCAGAAGAGGGGAAGATGAGATCTTTAGGACCTTGCGCTGAAGGGGGAGGGCTTTCGCTAGGGTTTTGAAACAGATCCATGTCTAGGGTTAGGGTTTTTATCCTGATGTTTGAGCTGACTCTCGCCATGGCGGGACATTAAACCGCGGGAAGCGAGACGAGTCTCTTATTCCGGGTTTCGGATCCATGTATTCGGATCCGGATTTAAGAACCGTGCCCGGCTCCGCTTTCCCATAGGACTCGGGCTTGAAATTTAAAATCCAAATCCTCATAAATTATAAATTTTTTCCATAAGTATATATTGATTAATTAACTAATCAAACTTAAACTTTAAAGAATGATAAAAACTATAATTATTAGTTGAAAATATAAGACACTGAATCATATACTCGCCAACCCGTTTGGAGCCCGATAACGGACGCCATAATCCGACCCGTTATCATACTTCTGTGGCTAATAATGGCTTTCTATTATCCCTCTGTGTTTTCTTCTTTTCCTCCCATTTTTGCTGGAAATGGAGTGCATCTACTGCTCTGCAAATCTCTCTTCTCGCCCTGCCAGCATTCAGAATCATCAGGTAATGTCTGGATTTAGTTCTTTGATGTTTGTGTTGCCTTTTGTTTATGGAATTTGATTATTTATGATGGTTTTCTGGGATTTGATGATTTGGTATGTATATGGACATCCTTCATTGAGTTTAACTGGATTTCAGGGGTCTAATCCATGGTATAAAAGTGGAAGTTATTCAAAGACGGTGAATTGCAAGGTTTTTTCTCCTCACAGAGTGGGTAGTGGTGCTCTTCACTCTGGAAGATTGTCTTTTGTATCTAAAAGATCATATAAGGGAATCATTGTCGCTGAATCTGGTCGACAAGGATGGGATTTTGGTAGATTTTTTAGGACACTGTATTTCTTTAATGGGCCGCCAAATCCTGCTAAGGTTGCTATCTCCATTATCATCTCATCATTTTTATTGGTTAGTGTAAGATTTATGTTATTTGGGGATTGAATTTTATTTCTTTTTTGGCATTTGAAGTTCATTGAATCTCTGATAGAGAAGTTGTCGAGTCCGGCAGCAAGTGAGATCCCAAAGGAAATGGCAACTTCTGATGCTGTGTTGGTTGCTGGAGCCACTGGTGGTGTTGGGAGAAGAGTAGTAGATAATTTGCGAAAGAAAGGGACTCCAGTTCGAGTACTGGTATTGAACTATAATATAAGTACAGACATTCATTGTCTTAATTTTATGATTCATCTTGTGATACGTTACTTTTCCTATTGATCTTGATTTTTAGTTCTCATATAAATTCAGGTTAGGAACAAAGAGAAAGCTCTGAAAATGTTTGGGCCAAACATTGATATGGTGAGCAATACAATTGTTTAATTTTTTGGATAATGTGTACTATCTAGCTATGTTTTATCTCATTTCTATAAGATCAAACCTCCAATATTGTCTTTTAGAAAGAATTTCAGCTATCTATATGCCATTTTTTATTGTGCATTATGAAGTGGAATGGGGTAGTTAATTGGCAACTGGCATTCTTCTCTCTCGCTTTCCTTTTTATTTACTAAGTTAAACCATTTTACTGGTATTATGCATCTCTAGGGCTTTAATTTCATTGTGAATATGTTAATTGCTAAAGCTTAGAAATGTACTTTACAATTCTTAATTTGATACTTACAGCTTAGCAAAAATAAATAAATTGATAAGGTGCAAAAAGAAATCTAATTTTATCTCACACACTAAAAGGACGGTTACCATCTCAATTGAATCCAATCAAAAAGAAAAGGAAAAAAAAATCTTTTAAGAGGTTTTAGGAGGCAGTTCTGACATGCAGTTGCGGAAATTTCATCATCCAGTATGATATACTAGTTTCATACTTAAAATCACTTGAATAATAAAATGAGAAAAAAAAATCCTAAGATGAAGTCTCACCATACATCTCATCAATGTTAAGTAGATAGCATCTGGAAACATGGAGCATACTAGCACTGTTTATGTACTGAGGTAGGTAATGCTGAGTATGAGAGCACAACTGGTTTGGTTCAGTGGAGTGATTTGTCATCTATCCTTTACTCAATATATAAACATATATCTAAAAGTTTTGTGAAAACAATGGCGGTTATGTTTGGGAAGATTTAATTAACATGATACATGACTAGCTGCAGAAATGCATAACATAGTTGTTTATGAATAGGGGCATTCAAATAGTAAAAATATGCATTTGATTCATTCTCTTTACAATGCCATCTATTGTGTCTTGAAAGTAATTTACTTGTTTTCCATGAGATCTGCTATATGTCTTATTTGGAAATGCTACCACCACGACTCTTTGCCTTTTGGTTTGTAATAATACGTACTAGTGCCTCTCTTGCACAAATAAGGAAGCATCATGAGATTGGATACATCCTAAATCTTTTATTTTATTTATTTTTTGTCAAAATGGGCACAATTAAGCTTGTTCGCTTTCTCAAAAAAAAATAGATATTTAAGTTGTGCCTTAGACCTTACGTGCATAAATTTATTTTTTAACTTCATAATCATTATTGTTTCAGGTTGTTGGAGATATTACCAAGGAGAATTCACTTGATCCTGAATACTTTAAAGGAATTAAGAAAGTCATCAATGCAGTCTCTGTTATTGTAGGTCCTAAGGAAGGCGATACTCCTGATAGGGCCAAGTATGCACAAGTAGGTCACATTTGTATGTGTATGTATTTTGATGATTTTGATGAAAAAATTTGTTGACTCAATTCTCTTAATGACAATTTTCAGCATAACATAACTTGTGATGTGATTTTAAAATGTACTGTGAAGTTCAACCATTTCCGAATTATAATGATTTTTGTGTTTGACACAGGGAATCAAATTTTTCGAGCCTGAGGTGGTTAAATAATCTCCCATCCATTATATATTGCGAGCAAAGTTTATTCTCAAATGAATGGTTTTGTTTCTGATTTTTGTAATTTGATCTATCATTTTGACACAATACTTTTTAAGTCATTGGCACTTCTAATTATCTTCTGAAACCAGATAAAAGGAGATCCACCTGAAAAGGTGGAGTACATCGGAATGAAAAATTTGATAAATGCTGTTAAAAATAGTACTGGACAACTTGATGGGAAACTGCTGTTTGGTTTTAAAGGTTGGTATTCCATATTACTTTCTTACTATTTAAGATGCCAGTCATGTTCTTCAAGTTCTTTGGTAGCTCTATAGAATGAATATTTTTCTAAGAATCTAATGGAAAACAGGATCATAACATTTGTGGGAAGTATTGAAGTCAGCTTCTTTTTTTTCTTCTTTGCACATATTTTTGTAAAGTCACTCTAAACCTGTTATTATTTGGATAATGACTCATATGCACTTCAGAACTGAAACCATTTCAAAAGTGTCTATTTGTAGGTAATTTCACGGGGAAACTTGTATGGGGTTCTCTAGATGATGTTGTAATGGGAGGTGTCAGTGAAAGTACATTCCAAATTGACCCTACTGGTGGGGAGAATGGTGAACCTACAGGATTGTTCAAAGGTTTGTTATTATCTTCTGTGGATCTTCTTGGCTATTTAAAAGTAGACATGTAGGGAGCTGAATGGATTTTGAAAACAAATACACCACATTTATTTCATTTTTAAATAGGTTGCATCTTATCCATCCAGGTGTTGTTTCAACTGCAAATAATGGAGGCTTTACCAGTGTCAGGACAAAGGTAACTCTCACTTGCTGCCATTGAAGGATAATATTGTATTTTCCTCTTAGATGTCCATAATCACCTTTTACTGACTCAGTACCTATTACCTAGAATAGTTCGATATGTCTAACTACGTCCTAGTTAAAGTCAAACATGAACAATGTCAGATTACCCTCATGTCACTTGCAAGGTCATTGTACTATTACAGAACAACTAGATATTAACAACTCTTAAACTATATATGAAGGGCATTTCAGCTATGTTTTTTCATCAAATAAAGTATATTGGCTTTATTTAAAAAAAAAAATTATTTAGAGTATCTGGGAATTGATGTTTCCCTTAGCCTTATTGTTGAAAGTTACAGTTCCAGTAACTATCAGTCAGAAGTTAGGAAAAATGTAACTGGGCCCATGTTATCATATGTGGAAGGCTGATTTTTTTATAAATCTTAGAGAGGCCATTGGTATATAAAGACAAAAATCTGAGTTTATACCTTTCATTTTGGGCCATGCTAATAAGTAATAAATAACCAGTATGTGTATGATAAATTATGGCGTGTTACAGTTAAAGACAATGACAAGCTGATTCTCTTTGATGATTATGTTTCGTCAGCTTATTTGCAATTCTATTTTTTTGTTAAACTAGCTTTTCTATTGTACTAAGAATTAAGTGAATGATGCATGAGCTAGTATATTTTTTTATGTGTCTTTCTTTCTTCAGAAATGATTACGTATCAAGCTTTCTTGTGAGAGACCTTTCTAGATTTAGGCTATCATTATTGGTTTTCTGTTAGTACATTAAAACAGTTCCTTAGGCTTCAAAATACAAATATCATGTCAGTTTAAAGCCCTCGACATTTCCTTGTGATCTTTCTCTGGACCTGTTGTTGCTAAAACAAACCATTTTCATCTGTATCTAGAACTTTACGGTACCTGAGGACCTTTCTGCATATGATGGCATTGAGCTGAGAGTCAAAGGTGATGGTCATCGTTACAAGCTTATCATAAGAATTAGCGCCGATTGGGATACTGTGGGATACACAGCAAGCTTTGACACCACTAAGGAGCAGTGGCAGTCGGTATGTCCCTTGTCTAATTAGTTAGTTTTTCTGTTATTTCTTTTTTTTTGGGTAAAATTCTGTGTAATTGTTTTCCCCCTTCAGATAAAAATCCCATTTTCTTCATTAAGGCCCGTATTTCGAGCTAAAACAGTATTTGATGCTCCACCTTTTGATCCAAGCAAAGTTATCTCACTTCAGGCATGTTTTCCATATTCTTTGAATATTACATGTATGGATTAATTTCTGTGTCAAAACATCTTGAAATACCCTTTTTTGCTTCTGTTAAAGGCACTGGAAATTCTTCTTGCAGCTTATGTACAGCAAGTTTGAATATGATGGCAAACTCAACCCCACTTTTACAGAAGGTGAATTCCAGCTTCCATTGTCAAGTATACAAGCTTACATAAATGAGCCAGTCACACCTAGGTATTACTTCTTTGTTTTTACTTAGATATTTACTCATGACTGGACCAAGTTGTGAAGATTTTATAGGAGCATATGTCTACATTTCTTCTTATGTATAACCTAGCACTTTAATCTTCATTTGGCTCACTTATTCAGAGAAGCCTGATTCCTTAGTAAAGTGGATTCATGGGTTCAAGACTTGAAATTGGTGGAATTTTCATTGAGATGTAAATTCTATGCACTTCCATATGGTACTGGTTTATCAATTGCAGGTTTGTACATGTGAGTGCTGCAGGCGTTACTCGACCTGATAGACCAGGACTTGATTTAAGTAAACAACCTCCTGCTGTACGGTTGAACAAGGAATTAGGCTTTATTCTCACATACAAGCTGAAGGTACGATCTTAACCTTTATGCATCACGTACCCTTGATTAGTTATGTTGTAACAGAAGAACAGGAGTGGAAACTTCATGCTTTCCTTTTATCACATTTTACTGATATTTTTGCCTGAAATACTTAGCATCAGAAGTTAAAAAGGAGGTATTCGATGTTAATTAATTTATCAGAAAGAATCCATATAGCTGACCCCATCTAGTATGAGCCTATGGACAAGTCGATTAAAGATTTCTCTTTTATTAGCTTTGTTTGTGGGGAATATTTTTCTGTTTTTAAGATTCTAATCTCATAGAATTATTTATTATTTATTATTTATTATTTATTATTATTATTATTATTTATGTCTCTATTTGTGTTTTTTTATTTTTTTATTTTATTATATTCTATTGATTTTATTTTATTTTATTTCATATTTGAGAGCAACATGGAGATTGGAGACAGATAATCCATATAGCCGACCCCATCTAGTATGGGATTAAGGCTTAGTTGTTGTTGTTGTAGAAAGAAAAGTAAATGAAATTCCATTATCATGCAGTGAAAGGTATTAATTTTATAGGCAACAGAAGCATTAAAAGATGTCCTATAGAACTATTGTCTTTCATTGACCTTGTATGAATGTTATATTTTCGAGACCTTTATTGGAGGGAGAGATCACCTTTCACAATGATGGGAATTTAAATACTCTACACTTTTGCATGGATCAAGTGTCTTGTGAATGGTTCAAGATCTTTTCACGCCAGAATATATCATGATTACCAAGTCATTCTGTGGAGTAGTTCCCTTTTCTTCATATGGAGGCATTTTATTTTATGTTAGGTTAGTAACTTTGGAAAGCAAAATAATGTTTTTATTTATTTTAATAGAAGTAGATAAACCACATTCATTCATTAAAAGTAAAAGTTAGTTTCAGTACATGATTGTACGAGAGAGAGAAAAAAAAGGAAACGATACATGCAGGGCCACAGGAAATGGCTGCAGAAGGGTAAAACAACCAAGAAACACAAGTGATCAGCTACACAGACTGATCAGACATGGAGTCTTCCTCTCTCCTCCCATAGGTATGATGCTAGAATGAGCAGTTGGTTGAGTGAGAAACTATCAAGGACAAAATTGTTGCTTAATGTCTGTGGAAGAAATTCTGATTCCTCTTAAGTAAAACTCATCTTTGGAAGAAAACTGAAATGTCATCAAGTTTTCCAGGTAATGAAGACAATTATAAATTTTGTCTGCTTGTAATTTGTGACCAACATTTTTCCCTATTGAAGTATTTTGGCATTGTTTAGGATTTTTACTTTTAAATGACTATATCTAGAAAGGATATTTTTTGTTGGGATACCTGGTGATCATAGGATGAGGTCAAAATCTTGGCTCATGGTAATTGGTTTATAGAAAGCACCATGTTAATACTTCACTTATTAGGTAAGCCTTGTAGCATGTATTTGTTTATATGCTTGATTGTTAGACTAGGTGGATTGGTTTTTAAGAGTATGAATGGTAGTGATGTTACAGAGGCAGAGAATACTTGTTAGATAGGAAGTTTACTCAAATAATTAGGCAACCTATCTTTCACAGAAATAATTGGTATGGCAAGATTCTAAGTGATGAGAGTAGCTAAGGTTCATGTTAATGCATGGAAAGAGATCAGTAGTAGGTTAGCTCTGTTCAGAAGGAGAATACCTTGGTAGCTACAATAGCACAGCAGCACCACCTCACGAAAGGGGTTGGCCAGTAATGTCTCATAAAAGCAGTGGTAAGGGCCATATATATAAATATATATATATATATATATCATAACACCGCCCCTCATACTCAAGACGGATCAATAGTCTTAAGTTTGAATAACAGAAAGGAATGTTGATCACGGGTCTGAGCCTTCGTGAAGAAGTCAGCAACCTAGACCTCAGAGGGAAGATAGCGAAGAGAGACCGTCTGATCATGAACAGAACACCGGGTAAAGTGAGCATCCATGCCGATGTGCTTGGTCAGCTCATGCTTGACCGGATCAGCAGCAATCTGAAGAGCGCCAGTACTGTCACAATGAAGAGGAGTAGAGGAGGTAATAGGAACACCAAGATCCCGAAGTAACCAACGAAGCCAAATAATCTCCTGAACAATAGACGCCAAAGCATGTAGTTCGGCCTCAACACTGGAGCGAGCAACAATACTCTGTTTCTTGGTCTTCCAGACAATAAGGGAAGAACCAAGAAATAAGCAATAGCCAGTGACAGAGTGACGATCATCTAGATCACTCGCCCAAGTAGCATTGGAATAAGCCTCTAACTGAAAGGAAGACCGACAGGAGTAAAAGAGATTGCGAGAGACAGTACCACGGAGATAGCGCAGGACTCGCAGGAGATGTACTTCCAAAAAGGATCAAGCCCAGTATTGGTCCAATCAATCAAAGCCACGTACCTTTCTTCATGCTTCAAAAATTGCCGAGGAATTCAGACATTCAATATTTGGAAAATCTATAGAGTCGGATGTCTCTGATACCATGTTCAAAAGGAGAATACCTTGGTAGCTACAGTAGCACAGCAGCACCACCTCACGAAAGGGGCTAGCCAGTAATGTCTCATAAAGCAGTGGTAAGAGCCATATATAATATATACATATATCTCATAACAAGCTCCTCTTTTCCCAGCTCATTTTTCATCTTTTCTCCATTCTCTGAGTTTAGTTTTAAAGATTTGGGACAACCTTAAATAGAGAAAACATCCATCAGTAATAACTCATCATTGGCACTAGATATATTAGGTTCTACAAAAGCCTCATTAATGATGGCCCTCATGAATCCTTGGGCACTTTTCAAGGCTATGAAGGGGGAAACAGATTCCATGATGTTTCAATCATAGAACATGTCCTTTCCTAATGGGTGATTTATGTGGTGAGCATCCAATTTCCCTAAAAGACTGCAAGTTTCCTTTGCCTATGCTTGAGATCAAAAGTTTCAGGAGAAAAAATTGAAGTGATTGTTTATGGAATCCATGTACTCTATGGGAATTTTATGTTTAAGGGATTGTTTAACTCTAAGGATTGATTCTAGTAGAGGCAAGGTTTGAAGACACGTCTAATAGGTAAATAATTTGTTCATTGTAGAGTAACTGTGTTGTTATGCTAAAATATAATGATGCATCTTTAGGTGTGAATGTTGGCCAACATGGTGATAAGAACTTATTCTACTGTAAGGGCTAAAGTTGGTGATGCATCCCTCCTTTACACAACTCTATTCTATTTGAATGGGTCATTATGGACCAAGGATAACTGCTTGATTTGGAGCAAAGGTGTCTTACATGAAAAGATAATTGAGAAAAATTTGCATGTGTAGCTTATTTGTTGTTCATTGCTAATGCATTTGTCTCTAGCATGAAGGTTTGAGCTCTTGCACGATAAAGGTTCATAGTTCTTTCCACATCCTGTTGAGAATTGTGATCTGATTCTTATACCATTGGTTAAAATTACTATTTGTAATGAGCGGACTAGAGGGATGGCGATACAACTCTAGTTAAGTTTTAGTGTTCTTTTTTTTTTTAATTTATGGGAGGAAAAATGTGGCTTTACTAGTTGGAAGATGTGTGTGAGCCAACCATGATAACTTCCAATTAGCAAGTTGGATTTGTAGCATATTGAGTGTATACATGTACCTGATGGTGTCCATCTTGGTCACTGAGGTGTTAGGGCTTTCAGTTGGGGATATACCTTGATGAGGTGTAATTCAGATTTATGATAACTCTGTAGTAGCTTTTTCTTGGAAGATGAAAATTGCACATAGTTTGTGATTTATTCAAATGATCATACTTAACTATTTATCTCATGAGTATGATTAGTTCTTCCTTATAGAGTGCATAGAAATTTTCTAGGACTTAAAAATTTTCCTAAAACTCATCAACCGTGCTATACGATCAGCAAGAGAGACGGAATGCACAAATTTGCGAATGCAACCTTTTCTAACATCACTACTATTATTGCAAAGGGTGAGGATGTGCTACGGGAAAGTGGTATTCCATACACCATTATTAGACCTTGTGCACTAACAGAGGAGCCCGCTGGAGCTGACATCATATTTGACCAAGGAGACAACATTACGGTATTAGCAATCTCTTGGCACTTAATATCTCCCTCTCTTCCATCCTTGAAATGCATTCTTTTCATTAGATAACTGAAACTTTCCACAATGATGTGATCACAGGGTAAAATTTCAAGGGAAGAGGTTGCACTGATCTGCATTGCAGCTCTGGAGAGTCCATACGCATGTCAAAAGACCTTCGAGGTAATAATCTTGTGCAATCTCTTGCATTTGCTTTTAAATGAAGTATTTACTATTTAGCACACTAATAAATAGAAAAATACAAAGAATTTATTTGACAATAACAAACAGACGCCTCTGTTTTGATCATTGACTCACCTCTTGATTACATTAACAAGAACCCCCAGACCTCTGATGCTTGTCATATCATCTTTTCTCTAATTTTGGAATCAATTGTAATTAACTTATATTTAACAAAAAAATGAATTGGCACACATGATGACAAACACACTGATGTACCTTGCCTGACTCCCTTCATTGAAATTATCGAAAACTTTCTTTTTATCTAATGACCTCCAGTGTAGCCAAGAGCAGCATTCTATCTATTGCAATCTACATCTTTTAGGTGTAAAACCAACATGAGAAACACTGAATGATTCGTATTAAAGTGATTTGTATCCAGATTTCTCTTATAATATTCTCCTATTTAAGGAATGATTTATATTCAAATCTCTTTTAAAATATTCTCTTATTCTCCTAGGGTTTCCAAACATATGTACATTATTAGGCTCTAGAGGCTTCACATATATATTGTAACTCCTTTGAGATTATTGTATATACTCAACAATTCCTTTCACTTTTCAATTTGGTTGAATTGTACAGCACTAAAAATATCATTTTTCACATCAACAAAGCTTAACTAAACTCTGTAATTCTGTTTATAAATGCTCTTTGTTTGACCAGCTTCAGTGATTCTCTCATTTCTCCCCTCTTAATAAACATGTTTGTACTAGCGGTTTGACGGTTTACATTTAGTCTGATTTAAAATAAAAAACAAAAGACCAATCTTCACAATGAAAGGAAAGTTGATAACTCATTCCCTTTTACAAGAAGAGATTGAGGGTTCTAATCATGCCTATAGCGGGTGTTTTTAGTGACTTGTCCACATTTATAAAAAAAAAAATATTATGACATGATTTTTGTTTTGTTGTTTTGTTCTCTATGATTTCATGCAGGTTAAAAGTACTATTCCATTTAGTGAAACATACACTGTTGATCCTTCCAATCCACCTCCTCAGAAAGATTATAATGTCTACTTCCAGACTTTAAAAGCAGGGATAACAGGGAAAGAGGCCTTGGAAGAGAGCCCTGTTCCAGTTTGATCCAAAATCAAGAGACCATCTTTGTTCATTTATAATAATGAGAAGGTGATTGATAATGAGGTGTTTTATTTTGTTGATATCTGCAAGCAATGTGTGGATAAGGATATGATATCTATCACTTATTTATATATGATGTGATGGAGATATTAATTACTCTATAATTATATTAATATCAATTTAATTTTTCTAAAGTTTTTATATTATTATAGAAACTATCCCTCCTATGAAATATAAAATTTAAAATTTAAGAGCAATATAAAACATCATATTTTATTAAATTTAAAATTTCGAAAATATAAACAGCTTTTTCTGGGGACTGTTAAATTACTTTTTAAATAAAAATAAACAGAAAAGACAAAAAAAAAAGTTATTAAACAGGTGGAAATTATAATGATTTCTTTTTTTACGATTATCTCAGATTTTAAAATTTAAAAATAAAATAAAAAAACCAACGATCCATCTATTGTTATCTGTGCCACTTACTAAGAGAGGAGATTCTCTTGTAGACTTGGACGAGTCTAAGATTGAATCCTCATTCTTGTAAACTGAGGATAGGGTGTGACGTTGTTCTTCTGTGGACAAATCTACAAGATTGTGCGGCCACCCCTATACACGCCATTTGAAGTCCCTGCGGATGTTTTTCATCTTATTAAAAAAAAAACTTTACCCAATTAAAAAAAATGAATTAATTCAAAGTATATAAAATCTATTTATTATTTCCATCTATAATTATAAATTAAAAATAATCAGAAATCAAATCATACCCAACATCTTTGTTCCCCATAATCGCTCCGCATCATAACATCTCATGTCCTAACTATCACCTTCACACTTCAAAATGACCATAATACCCTCCTTCGTCCTAGCGCGGCCTTTCTTCACAGTTAGCCCTATTTTGGTAATTTCCGTTATATCCCCCTCGACACCGCTTCGAAGCTGGCCCCCTGACAGTGCGCAAAGTTCTCGCCTTTCCCTTTTCAGCCATTGAAGGAGCACTGGTTCGTCGCGCATCGGAGGAGGAGAAGAGGCGCAGAGATGGCCGGGTATAGAGCGGACGATGAGTACGATTACTTGTTCAAGTTGGTGCTTGTTGGAGATTCCGGCGTGGGGAAGAGCAACCTGCTTTCGAGGTTCACTCGCAACGAGTTCAGCCTTGAATCCAAGTCCACCATCGGCGTTGAGTTCGCCACTCGTAGTCTCACCGTTGATGGCAAGGTCATCAAGGCCCAGATTTGGGACACCGCTGGGCAGGAGAGGTGATCTTGGCAAAACCCTTCTTTTTCTTGGTTTCTTGGTTCATGGATGAAGATGCGTTCTTTTTGCTAATTTCGTCTTTTTTTTCTGATCTTTGTGCTGCTTTTGGTTGTGGAGATGGTTTAGATCTTGTGTTCTTGTGTACTAGTTAGTTGTTGTTCTTGAGATTCTTGGTTTTAGTTTCAGAAGCTGAATTCGTGCAATATTAGAAGGGAAATGGATGAGGTAGAGGATACACCACTGAACTTACAAGCCTGCTCTGGAAGTAGGCTTGGAGAGAAGAATGTGTTGATCTGTATTTCTTACAGTTCATATTAGCATATGGTATCTTAGCTGGTAGCTGGAGTTGGCTCCCAAGTAAATTTTGTAACACTTGACTGCCCTTTTGATTTGCTTAAATTTGTTATCATGTGTGTGTGTAGTTTTCCTGCCAAAAATTTTTGTCTCCTTATTCTTTTTTTGTTTTTTGTTTTAATAAATGATCTCATGTTTCTGTTGTTCTGTTTCATAAGCATGGGTATGTTTAGATGTCTCATGTTTATTTGTTGGAAATACGGATACCCTACTATCTCATTAACTTTCATCCTCTTTTTGTATTTAATCACTTTTAGACCACATGTCCATGCATGCTTCAGTCATCTTTGGATCTTACACCATCATCTTTCTGCTCCGCATAAGGGTTATCCTTTGTACTAAGGACATGAAAATTTCTGTTATCTTTTTCTGAGCATGAATTGAGTTCATATAAAGAGCTGCCAAATCTTTTTTGGCTTTTGCAGATCAACTCCTTGTTTCTGTCTACTTGTCTTATCTTATTTCTTTGAAATTCCCACTGGGAGACTAGGGCAATCATCTTAACCTTTTCGGTAGCTCTAATTAGCATATTAATCGCTCATATTCATCTCTGATTGGTTTATACCATCTGACTTTGGCCATTGCCTTGGTATTGTACTTATTGTGGCATGCTTGCCCAAGTAGTTAATTCACTTCAAGAGCTTAACATTCGTTTCCATTGCTTTTAAATCATGGGAATAATCCACTATCACCAGCTGATGCTAACCTCTTGATTTCAGAATACACTGTTAGATTAATACTTTTCTAAAGATTCATCTTGTTGCCCAAACTTTTGCCTGAAAGCCCCTTCTCTGATTGATGGCAACGGTAATATCTATTGACAATTTGGGGAGCAAATTTGTTTTCTTAGTGCAATGTTTTTTATCCAAATTTTGTTTTTAATGGCATAACTAACTGAGATCACTTCTTTTTTTTTCCTTTTTTTTTAACAATGTTAACTTCAAGCTCCATACTGGAATCTTTGGCTATTTTCGCCTTTACTCCTTTTGCTCAAAGGTGTGTGTTAGAATTACAGTGCCTAAAATTAGGTTTGATTTATTTGTTAAAACATCTTTGAAGACCTAGAGAGTGAACAGTGCTAGGAATACAGAATACTATTTTATTTGGATTGTTTTTCATACATTATATGTGGACAAGTGAAATTTTTTTTATAAAATTATTTGCTTTTGTCTTTGCTATCTATTAACATTGGCAAAGTTCATAGTAGAAACCAAGTCTAGTTTGCAATGACATTATCCTTATTGGTGGTGTCAAATAACCTAGACTATAGCACAACCTCCAATCAAACATCAAAATGGAGTTAGGATTCAGTTTTTAAACAAAATTTATTAATAAATTAAACTAATCATTAATTAATATTTTTGAAAATTGTCATGCTAATAATAAATGTTAAATTTTAATTAGAAGATTGTAATTTTAATTAAAACTATTTATTTTAATTAGTATTAGTTAATTCAAACTTTGGCCTACTTAGTTTAAAAGTTTCCCTCCAAACAAATTCAAACACTCAAACGACAAACCCACTTAACCTCATTTGTTGCCACCCCAACCAAACACAACCATAGTGTACAGTTAACTTGATATTGGTGTGGATTTGGCTATCTTGGTCATGCTTGTTTGATCCTCTCATTACCTTGATGTTTGCTTACACGCTTATTAGAAATGCATCAGTTATCTTATCCCGGAAGGATCTTTATAGAATACTCTAAGCTATCCCAAGATAAAATTCAAGAGTAACTATATAAGTCTAAAGCCCAATACAAAGTTTCTTGCGTTCAATGTTGGAATAAAGCTTCCAAATGAACTTATAATGGTTTATCTTCAATGTGAAAGAGTGGCAGCAATACTTATTATTAGAGTAACAAATAGTTCTACGTTGGTTAAATTTAAGAAATTTAGATTTTAGTATGCAAGTCTGGATTCTGATCCTATCAGCTAATTTTTGTTTGAATGTTAGAGAAATGAAGATTAGGAAGTATCACAACCTGATTCTATGCTATTATAGGTGAAACCTTTATTGAAAAATATTTTGATATCATCAAAAAAATCATATCAAAACTGAGCTTTACGAGAGGACTTGGACAGAGGACACTCAGAAAAAGCTTATGAATGAAAGATCATTTAAAGAAATAAAATAACTTGAAACTAGAGAGAATCTATAGAAGACTTAGAAGAATGATATCTTTATCGAATTAGGGTTATGTTGTAATACCAATAAAATGAACTCACTAACTTATCTGAATAGTAAATTGAAGTGTTTACCATATTAAATAAGGATCTGATGGACCTGGAGCCTTTTAAAGAGAAAATATCGGACATGCATTGATTTGTTTATCAAGTTGAATTAAATATGTATTATTTTGCCATCTTTATGTTGTGGGGGTTATGGTTACTAAGTTGTTCCACCCATACTGTTGTAAAATCCTTGTATCCTTGATGAATGATATACATTATAAGTTGTTAATCCGATCATCTTGGAGATTCTAATCTGTCTTTCATTATGCTTTTAGCAACCTTACTAGCACTTCTTAACCAAGTTAATAACACATAATCAAACACATGAAAGTTGTTTTACTGGATCTGCAATTTGTCCCATGCATCCCTACGATTACAACTATGTTCTGAGCCTACTTACAATAAGCTAGTGGACCTTCATTTCTGCAATTGTGTCCTGAATATATTTTTGAATATATCAGAGGGAGTTGGTTGTCATATTAACTTGAACTAGGAGATCCAAATTTGAAGTTCAGGAAAAACAAGAAATTCGATTTTCTTTATAAGTCTCCTGATTTTTTTGTAGACTATTGATTATCTAGTGAAAGCAAATATTTTAGTTATCATCTCTTTGCTAGTATTCTTTGTATTGATGTTTGCATATGCTCATGCTCGGAGTTTGTATATGCTCATGCTCGGAATACTGTAATCAATCTATACTAGAACTCTTGAGACAGGTTCTTGTTATTTTGCTAATATCTCTTGATTTACAAAGAATTAATATGAATATGTGCTAGGGTCTTAATCTAGGTCATTCTGCGGCATATTTCCATGGCTTCATTATATGTCCTAGTCAACGTTGGGTTTTATATATATATATATACATGACTTTCACACCTTGGAAATTTCCGGTATCATATATTGGGGAATGAACCACTCAGTCATATAACCAAGGGAGGGGTGTGATGCATGAAAGTGTGCTGTGAAGAGTTTCTCAAGTTTGGTATCAAATAGTGGGGAATGGGTTAGGCTGCATCTTTGATGTAAGAATGAACCACTTACTCATATAGCCATGGGAGGGGGTATGATGCACTTAAACTGTGCTGGGAGGGTTGTGATTTCATAGTGTACTCTTGATTTTAAACACCATTAGTCTGTCACTAGTAGCTGTTCCTCAGTATGAATATACTCTAGACACATGTATCCATCAGATGTATCATGCACCATCTTATTCTGTAAAGGAGGTGATATACATATTCAACTTATTCAAGATAATTAGTTTTTCTTATAGTTGGACCTAGAGATAATGTCTCAGCATGATTATGTATTAAGCCACAGATAACAAACCTATTGTTTACGACATAACTCTAGACTATTGGGGTGTGTTTATAATTGTTTACCTCGTTGCATATTCTATTATATTTGACTCTTAACAAAAAAATTGCAGGTACCGTGCTATCACAAGTGCTTACTACCGCGGAGCAGTGGGTGCATTACTAATCTATGATGTTACTCGACATGTCACCTTTGAAAATGTTGAGCGTTGGCTGAGGGAACTTAGGGACCACACAGATCCGAACATAGTTGTGATGCTTGTAGGGAACAAGTCAGACCTCCGCCACCTTGTTGCAGTGTCAACTGAAGATGGCAAAGCCTTTGCCGAAAAGGAGTCACTCTATTTCATGGAGACATCCGCGTTAGAGTCAACCAATGTGGAGAGTGCATTTGCTGAAGTCTTAACTGAGATTTATCGAATTGTGAGCAAGAAGGCTGTGGAGACTAGTGATGTGCCATCGGTCACTCCGGGGAAAGGAGAGAAAATCAATGTTAGAGATGATGTTTCTGCTATGAAGAAGATTGGCTGCTGCTCCTCTTAGGCTAAGAGATGAGCTTACCTTTTAGCATGTGTTCAGTTTTTTTTTTTTTTTTTGGCTGGGAAAAAATGTTAATTTTTGGTGATTGCATTTGTTTCCTAATCTCATGGCTAGAAGTATCTGCAGACAATGGTTTGGATATGAAAATTTCCATTTTCACACGCCATTATGGTGCCTACTGCGACGCTAGGAGTTTGTCCTTAGGGCTCTGAGGTTGAGGTTGCTACAAAATATGCAAAGGCTGGAACTGGAAAAGCTAGCAGGCTTGAAAATTCAATGTCAGATCAATGAATCTAGACCAGTAAGTCTTGGGGAAAGAAAAAAAACAAAGATCAGAACAGATATCCAGTATTATTAAGGTTTTATGCTTTCAATACAAAAAATGCTCCAAAGCAAACATACCCAAAGATGGTTATGTAAACAACCATAGTTTGTCTTATGCAACAGTTGCCAAAATAAATATAACAGCAAACAAATAAAAGTTCACTTCAACCAGAACATGTCCTGCTATACACAGAAATTCCAGAATATATTGGCAAAAAGAGAAGATAAAGTAAATAATAATATTTAATGACTGGGGAAAATAATATGAATAAGTAAATAATGAAGGTAAATATATCAGCAAAATGAACAGATTCCTCAGCAGTCATCCTTTTCCTTCCCTCTATTTTTCCTATTCCAGACACATGCATACACCAAAAAAATTCAAACAAAAATTGAAAAACCAGCCTTAGTGACAGTCCAAAATAACAGTTTCATCATCCAACATCTTACAGGAAACTTAGTAACTATATTTTGACACAGCCATTTTTCTTTAGAAATAAGAAGCAACATATTTAAATAAATAACAAGTCTAATGAAAAGTTTGCAGAAGGAATAATTTATTTTTGGAATTCCAGCACCTCCCCATCCACAGGGCCTTCCTGAAACACAACTCTAAGCAAAGTGCAGAAGTACGAAACAATTCAACAGGCCCTTTTTCATCATGCCAAACGAACAAGATAGCAAAGATACTTGTGCTCCACCAATCCCCCGAAATACTTTTTTTTCACAACGATCACCAGCCAACTTGAGTGCCACATAATCCCCTGAATGTTCTGAAAAGAACCCACGAAGATATCCTTGTAGCCTTTTTTTCTGTGATACCAGAAGGGCAGCAAAATAATAAAATTCCACTGACAGCCGCTGAACTGACTTTTTTTTTTTTTTTTTGAAAATGATCTCCGGCCAGCTTGATTACCAGTCTCTCGAATCTTTAAAAAGAAAACATACCCCCCACGTGAACTTTGTATCTTCTGAATCTATCCTTCTCTCTGCCTGTTTAACTGCAAAAAGTAGCCCAATGCAAACTAATACCAATACCCTTTGGATATGAGGATTAGCTATACTGCAGCAGAACTGGCATCTGCTTTTGTTTCTGGCCGAACATATGTGAGATTACGCCCAGTTGGAGACAGAACAGTGTTTCCAGCAGTTGTCAGTGCAGTCTGAGCCCCCTTTTCAGAAGAAGGTTCACGCCTCCACTGTAAGCTTCTTGCTCCAGGTTTTAAAGGAAGACGGCCTCTGAAAGGACTAGAAAGGACACCCCTTGAATATGGTACTCTGCTGAGCCTGGAAGTAAAAGGAGAGCCATGTGCAACACGGGCTGGCCATCCTACTATTGGAGGAGCTTCAGGATGTGCAGGGCTCCTCCTGACAACCTGCACAGAAGTTTGACAAGAAGCATATTCGCATGAATAAAATATACCAAATGAGTAGTGTTCGCAGACAACTACACCAAGTATATGAGAATGAGCTGATAATAAAAACTTTCAACGAGCAGTATGAAAATGAGAAAGAGAACTGGCAAAAAAGAAATGTTAGATGGTCAGCCACATAATATGTATCATATCTACTTCAGCTTACCTTCAGGATACGTGACATAAATGATGTGCCATTCAATGATAGTGCTAGTTCTGCTGATTCCTTCCTTAAGAATTCCACATATGCTGACCTGTTGCAGATGAAAGCATAAGTCAATTGCACATTATCTTGATTATTATAAAATAAAAAAATCACAAACCAGTTAAATAGATTACCCAGTTGGTTGGCCGGTTGCAGCATCAGTTACAACGATTACTTTCAGCACTTCTCCAAATTTATTGAAATGGCGAGAAAGAGCATCTTTACTGGCAGCGAAGTGGACCTGCAGATCTAAGTCATATTGTAAGTATTTTAAACAGACTTACAACTTTCTAAAACAAAAGAAGTTTTCTAATAAGATACTTGCATTGCTAACAAAGATTGTTCGAGTGTCCAAATCCTCCGGTCGGGCCGAAGTATGTGAACCTGCAAATCACATGATAAAACTATATTATTCACATAATTGCATCAATTTGTTCTTAACAACGACCCATATAGGATAGGAATATGAAGTAGAAAGCTGATAATCGATTATCAGAAAATTGTTATTGCAGTTAATCATGATTTAATGATCTTTCCACGCTCCTAGTCCCACAAGTTATGCCAATTCAGCTCAAAAAGAATGACAATAATATGCCAAATTTAGTTGGCATGTCTTCACTAAATGGAATTGACTGAACATCCTCTAATAACTGCAAGAAAAAAATTATGCTAAATATTCCAATGTCGCAAAGTAGAGAACCCCATTCTAATTCTACTCCAATTTGCAGCAGACTGGCATAGCCTGCTGCTCTTTATAGAGTCTGGTTTAATATTTATTTAAGCTTGTATAATGTGTTTAGCATACCAGATAACAATGTAAAATCATGCCTGGTATGTTGATATAAAATGCCAACATTTATCAGAACACTACAACAAATATCTAAAATCCATCAGTTCCAGCCTATGACCTACCAGGTACTGATCCTGCAACCTTCTGGGGCTCCTTTTGTGTATCTTTCTGAGTTTTCTCCTGTAAGCAGTACTTTGTAATGATTAGTCAGTTATCATCAATAGGGCAAAAGAAGAAAAGAAAAGAAAAGAAAAGAAAAGGAAAAAAAAAAAGCATAGAGAGAAGCTACTCATTCAAAGAATGTCTCATGAAACCAGCAGAATTAACAAATCTTAAATTCTTTAGGCAATGCAAGCCTAATAATGGAAAAAAGCAACATCAAAACAAGTCACAAAAGTAATCTTCTGGAACTTAAGAACTGAAACATTATATATAGAATGTAAAGAAAAAGATGTGGAATTTAAAGTTCAGAAAATTCTTGGACAACTATAATCAGACCAATAACAATCCCAATCAGAGTGGAATCCAAACCTCCACCATTTAATAAGATGTCCATGGTAATACGTAAAAACCAAGTAACAAGCTACCATCACTACACCGAAAAAATGACCATGTCCCAAATACACAAGGCACTATACCAGCTAAAGAACAACAATCATCACAAACAGCTAAAGGCCAACTCCAGAATCTAAACCCAAAAGTTATCCTCAAATCTCTACTCATTTCGATTAAAGCTGATGGGACAAAAATAATAGTCACTAAATGTTGTTCTACATAATAAATAGAGCATGTGTTCTATACCTTTTATATGTTAATAACACAATCTGATGAAGTGGTTGTTTGGCAAGAAACTAACATCAGCTTCATTAGATAGATAGAATAACAGAGAACAAAAGATAAGGAGACTAGAGTGCTAAGTAAGAGACATATTTTGAGACACAGCCACAAAACAAGGGCATGATGAGTTCACATGCAAGTATTTCTGGATCCAGTGACAGAGATCTACTTAATCAAGGGGGTAAATGTTGTAGACAACAACTTAAGAGATCAAAAAGCTCATGCCCACTAAATATCGACGATTTTGGTTGAAAGAAAGTTCTACTGAAAAAAAGAACAATGGAATCCATGTCTGTAGCAAGAAAAACCAGTTTTAACATAAAAATAATAAAAGAGAGCAAAGAGATACTTTGGAATCCTTACTCACGTTTTCTTTCTCAGTCTTGGCAGAAATGTTATTTAAAAACTGCACAGTGGGCTTAGCTGCACTCACATCACTCTTGTCAACAGCCATTTGATTCTCCACCTTGGTGACATCCCTACACTCTTTGTACCGTGGTGGTTTCCATGTATTTACATTAACTGAGATATTCACAATCTTGCTAGATCCCTTCAATGCAGCACTAGTTGGGAGATCCTCATCTGCGGATCTTGTTTTCCTTAAGGCTTCATCGCTATCCTGAGCAACACTATACTGCAACATCAGTGATTTTTTGTCTCTACTTGCAGATGTAATACTTTGTGAAAAATCAAAATCCCGGGATCTAGAAACACCTAAATTATTGTATCCATCATTATCAGACCCAGAATCAGTGGCTACCTCATTCTCCTGGTCTAACATGGTCATATCCCCGTTGTACTCTCCAACGTACTCATTTCTCCCATGAAAATCTGAGTAGTTTGGCTCTGGGATCTGATCAAAATCATCATACTCATTTGCTGGAGCACGTTCATCAAGATCTGATGTCTGATTAATAATCCTTGTTGTCAAAGTACCACGATCCAATCTGTCAAAAACACTTCCTGAATGTCTAACCTTACTCACATCTTCAGCAGCTTCTGCTGCAGCCTTGAGTGCTGTTGCAACAGCTCCTGTCACTCGTCCCACAGATCTCTTTCTCTGTGCTCGCTCATCTAGCACAGAATCTGTATTTGATGTAGAAACCACAGAGCGAAGTCGCTTTAAAGTGGGCTCAGTTCTTGAACTTGATTGTTGGATAGTCCTCACAGCATCTCGAACAGCAAATTGAAGAAGCCGACGAGGTGCATCAATTACTGGAACTGAAACTGACTCTCTCTGCTAGAAAACAGGAACATATAAGTATCAAAAGAACATGGTAGAGGCAAACATTTTGTACAAAATAGAAACAACCCGGTATGTTTGTGCTTGGACAACAATTATCAAACACATCATGCACAATGTAATTTATCTTGGAGAGGCTTAATTTTGTCCCGATGAAAAGGAAAATCAAGCCTCATTGATTCAGGCATCAATATCTGAACATGTTTATGTTTCTTTCTACTCCTCATTTTTCTTATAGCAGCTAAACAAATTCCGCATTTAAATAGCATCAAATATCACATATGTGATCTCTTTTCACTTGATTCTCTAATATTTCAAGTATCCTGACTAATGCCTACCTTTCAAAATAAGAGAAGCAACAAGGACTAAGTTATGGTATTCAGAAGTTCTGCCACTGTACCAATGGCCTGAGTTATTGGTATGCTGTCTCTCTTTAGATTACTTTACCTATTCTAAGTGCTTTGAAACAACAAGGACTCTGTAGAAAGTCTGAGGATTTTATAATTAGCCAAAAAAAAAAAACACCATCAATTATCAACTTGCAGCCCTCCACAAAACACCTCAAAACACAAGAACCTCTTCAGAAAGTAATGACATAGTCATCTAGAATTCACATTAATAGTGTGCAAAGAAATAATCTACATGGTCATAAATGTGATGCAATGGGTATCTTAATGCAAGAGAGATGCAAATTCGTGATTATAAGCATAAATAGATTCAAGGAAAGTGATCAATCACTCCATTTTTATAAATGATATCACAGACCTTTGCAGACAATTCTGCAGCTTGTCTGATCCTTTTTCTTTGAGTTTGAGGTCTAGGAGAACGAGATCTTCTTTGATGGGTATTCCACTCATGTTGGACAATCCCTGTGGAAGTCTTTTGACTAGGAAATGATCCTGTCTGTTGCACTAATCCTTTCCATTCCCTATTGCGTCGTCTTCGAGATACTTTGCTCAACTTCTCTCTCTCATTTTCAGAATCAACTAACGTATGTCCACTCACATATTCTTCCTGCGACTGTTTTCCTGACATTTCCTCCAATGTGTGCTTCGCCTTAGTGGCCTTCTCAGGAAAAGATTCTTTAGACTGAACATATAGGTGCAAGTTTGAAGAAAGATGATCCCACAACCTGTAATAAAATAATTATGGCATAATTTGTCAAGTACCTTTGATAAGCATACTACAAATTCGACTTGAGAGTTGGATGCATCCAAAAAAGAAAAATTACCAGGATACAAAAGATACACTGTCATCTCCCAAAAACACATTTAGCTCTCTCTTCGCCTCATCTTTGCGCCTACCATTCTTAAGCAAGACGATTACATATTCCTGCTTGTGGGGAAGATGAAGAATAAGATAGATTCATTTTCATAAAAATAAATAAGCAAATACCTACAGGACCTGTATGATTAGTCATTTCCAGCAATTCTAGATACAGAACTAGAAAAGACGAATAAAATATAAAGAACATCCTTGCTGCCTAATTAAAACTACAGTATGTCTACAAATGACACGGACCACAACATAGCACAAATATTAGAAGTAAAAAATAAAAATAAACAAACAAATAAATAAGAGGAAGAACTCTTACAAGTAAAACTACTACAGCAGTCAATTATCATCATTACATTTGTTGCATCCTTACATTAACATATAAATATAATCAAAAACAAAATAGAAGTCACAAACATAGTACTGTACTACCGCCAAATCACAAAAATGAACAGCATATCAAGCTTCCAACAAAACATGTTCCCCTACGCAACTAAAAAACAATACATTATTCTAGATGAGGTACCAGGTCCTTTTGATAGATAAGGTGTATAGCAAATGCATAAAAAATACAACAAATTTCTAGCATTTGAGTTCATAAGGGTACTTCGACAAATTTGTTCAACTTGAAATTAAATTAATCAGTTTAAAAATTAATTGTAGCTAGGATGGTGCTAGGCATTCAAAATTAAGCCACAAGTACCCACATATTACATCATTCAAAAACACCAGAAAAGAAAATACAATCAACACATGATAATAGCATATACTGCAATACAAGACCAAAATATAAGACCACATAAAGATTGAACATGAATAAGTGTAACAGCCTTATGATAAGGGTGTCTAACTAGCTCAAGTATTTCTGGAAAACCTTGCATGAGACATCATCTTCTAAAAAGTATTAAGTTCAAACTAACAAATTATGGCCTGTAATTCTTTAATCTTGAATTTCCATATTAGTTATCAGTAATCAAACCTTCTTTCCTGATAAACAGGTATCTCTAGTGGTGTATATAACTACAATTCTTCTCTTTGTATCAAGCAAAATGAAAATACAAATATATAAGTGGACAAAGGAATACCAAAGGTATATAGACACCAAATGAAAGAATGTGGAAGAAGCATGATGAGAGATTAAATGGCTAAGAGGAAACTAAAAATGAGTTTGAGCAAATATTGTCTAGAACTTCATGCAAGGACTCAAGATCTTCTCACATACATATACAGAATGTAAATTAAAATATACCAAGGAGGATATATCCATCTATGAGAAGATGATCTACAACATAAAAATAATATGAAGTTTAGAAAAGAAAAAGAATAAAAAAAGAAAGCTGCACAAATAGCTAAAATCGATTTCTCTAACCATTTATCACTGCCCTTGGTACCCCTAAACAAGAGAAGCAAAAAGTTGCAATCATCCAAGAAGATGAAAAATATTCTTTAAAAATAGACTTGGCCTCATAAAAAGCAAAAAAATATTAAAAACTTGCAAACTAGAGATCCTTCATTTAGCAAGCATAGTAACCATTCCTCAACATCCATTCATTACATGGAATTGATAATTATGCCCATACTTCAATCAAGGGGTAGATTTCAATAATAAACCTTGCTATGTGAATTTAGACTTCTTATAGGATTGCAAATTAGGGCATCTTATTGGCATCCTTTTCTTGCTATTCTTTTCTCCCCTCATTAACCCCAGCTAGCCAGCCTCATTACTTCCCCAACCACTCAATTGTGCCAAGCAATTCAACCAAACACAAACCTCCAATAAGGCAGTGTTGTTTGGTTGATGGGCAGTTAAATCCAGGATGGGGATGTGTTCATCCAAAAAATTTTAAGTTTTTGTTTGTTTGATTGGTTTCCCATCCCAGGATGGGGATGTGCTTATCCAAAATTAGGGTGTGTTTGGAGGGAGGGAGTATTTCATCCTTGGATGAGGATGTCCATGGATGGGGATATCCATGGATGAGAGCATATTAAGTGGATGCAAAATTGTAAGCCCTTGTGGCACAGCTCTCTACAATCTCCACCACACCACTGATCTATCTTAATCAAGCAAAACCTACAAACTTGAATAAGTTTTCTTGTGCCATTTCACAAGACTAATGACATCACATCTTTCACAAACCTACTTATTTGCATCAAAATCTAGGATTCACTACTATAGTGACAATGCTTTTACAAGCATCTCTATTATGTGTGACTGTGTACTTCTACTAGTTAGCATTGACCATCAATTTTATTACTTCATAAAACCAATAAAAATAATTGGGTTATTATGATTTGATAAACCCTTGAATGAACATAAGTCACCAAAATTGTATATGCTCATTAAGCAAGGGTTGATCTTTAAGCAACAATCCTTTCAGACTTTGCTAGTATGCTCTCATTATAAATAGGATCATGAAAACCTCCTTTTCCTTGCATCTCTCATCTTTGAATACATCCTTGCTTTGCCAGAAGAACCTTTTGCAACAATAAGGTCATCCTTAAGTAAGGACTATTTGGATACATATTTTTGGATGCATAATGTACTACGATTATGATTTGACCGGAAAAAAAAAAAACAAGTGACATAGGCTAGGCTTGTTATTTTTGCGACCATGCTCATTTTGATTTCTTTCAGATTATTACTTGCTCTACTTCCATTATCATAAATAGAGAAAGATTGTCAAATTTGTCTCCTTTCTTGCTAGTATGTGCTATGTTGAGGAAAGTGCTTCGTCCTCTTTGTGACTAGCTTAGTAAAACTAGACTAACAATGTCTGTAATTGAGGATCTTTTCTAGGGATGGGAATGGGGCGGGGCGGGCGAGGCGAGGTGGGGCGCCCGCCGCCGGGTATTTGGGTGGGGTCTTGGGGTGCTGAGGCGAGCGGGGGCACCAATATACACATTCGAACCATAGAATGAAGAAAAATTTACCGATTAAACTCGAATAAAATAAACTTAACGGCAATGTAAAAGCACTTTGATATACAATCTTGAGAGAAGAGTGAGAAAGCAGCCGCCAAAGTCCAAAGACTCTAAACAAAGCTTCATTGTAAACCCTAAAACTATATAATCTAATATATATATATATATATATATATATATATAAAAGGGTATTTTTATATTTTTTTTAGCGGGGCGGATTTTAAGGGAACTTTACTATACCCCGCCCTGCCCTGTATTTCTCCGCCCCATTCGGGGCGGATTGGGGCGGAAACCACGGATCGGCTCGGGTATTGCCATCCCTAATCTTGTCTACCTGGTTAAGCACTCCACAATTTTCCCCCTCCATCTCTGATTTAAACCTTCTACTTAAGACGCCTAGTAATTTGTAGCTAGCATTCAGTGATGTAGGCCCAAATGACCCTTCATAATTCTATATCCTAGCCTTTCAGATCAAACAATAGTGTGATTATATGACTCATATTAACATTCCCTGAAAGTGCATATTATGAAGTCAATCTTCTTCAAGCAATTAAAGGTAAAATAAACAAAATAAACTTAGTAGGGGAAAATATAAATATATATATATATATATATATATATATATATATATATATATATATATATATATAAACATATTATGTGTTCCAAAATCCATAGTGGTAACAACTTGACAAAGCGAGGATCATTAAATCCTTTCAAAACTTATAGCAGCTAAGCCTTGCTCCTAAAATTTTCAATTTGAAACACACAAGCAAAGCAGCTGAATTCATTGCCAACTCAATCAAAGGATTCAAGACCAATGAACAATGCTTGCCATATTGAGCATTGGTCATAACCTTCTCAAAGATATTTGTCCAAATCATGAAACCTGTCTTAAGATTACTTATCCCCAGAGCAATCATATCAATAAGAGACAACACATATTGCTAGACAACAGCCTCAGATTTCACTTGGAAACCAGTAGTATGTGAATGTTCAAAATCTTATCTTGTTATTCTGCATGCAATGTTTCAAGTCACTTGGATATACTATATAGGGTAAAATTCTTTGACATTCATGTAAAATGCATATGCAAATACTCTGTAAATATGGGAACAGTTTTCTAATTTTTTTTATTCTTCATTCGACCTTCATAGGAAGCAAAACATTTCCCCCTAACTTTTAAACATAATAAAGGTAAAGAGTTCTTGTATAGTGAAAAGGGTAATCAGATGGAAAGGGTCTAAATGCAGTTGCCCCATTAACTAGACACCACTTAAATGGGTTAAGCATTCATGCAGAATTTACAACAGTATCAAGCTCATATCATGAACGAATATGATTTTGTAGCTCAATCCAATGCATCCATCTAAAGTTGAATATACCACTTTTAATTGAAACCAATCTTAACTCATCAACAAACCCTAAAAATTGCAACAAGCATCACGTTTCAAACATATGTGAGAATATTGCAAAGTTAGACAACAAACATGAAAATAAAATTTAGAATTAGAATCATACCACAAGGGTGTCATCTGTGTAATCACCCATAAACTCCTTCAGTTTTTCCTTCACCCCCTCCCGCAACTTTGCAGCGCCATCTCCAGAGAAATTAACCCTGAAAGTTCTAGCATCCCCATCTCGATCCCCATCATCCATCTTCTGAGTTCCAAAGTCAGTCTGCAAAACCCTAATTCACCATCTCTGACTCTCCTTCGTCCTGCCTCCTAAAAACACCTGAAAGTAAAAGCAATGAAGAAAATCAGATTACCCCCTGCTTGAGCTTTACCATATTGAAAAGCATCGCCCTATCATCAAAAATGAATACATGCAAAGCCTGAAAGAGGAAAAAAAAAAAAAAAAAAGCCTGGTGTCCAATTGGAAACACTGAATCCAAACATCAATGGAACATCCAAAAGAACAGGCAGAACATCGCTAGAAAAATATATATTATATATAACAAAGACAAAATCACTTTTCCTTGGAAAATAAGAACCGATAGCCCCGGCACATTGATGAAAAATAAAATCCAAGCAAACTATTCGGGAAATTTAAACCCAAAAGAGCATCGACAACATCAGCCAATCTCCAATTAAAGCCCCAAACAAAGAGTCATTCAATTGAAGCCCCAACGCACCTTCAAACACCCTTTAATCCAATCCCCAACCAAATAACTCAACGTCCTCTCAAAAACCCCTGCGCCAAACGAGAAAGAAGAACGTCAGCCCACCGCCATCAACGGGGCAACCCAGCAAAACCGAAGATCGAAGCGAAACAGTGATCAAGCCTCAAAATCAAGAATGGAAGAGAAACCCTAACCCTAGCTCCCGTCGATCGGCACCGAATCGAAGCGTAAAAAAGGGGAGAAGAGGAACCGGAGTACGATTCCGAAAAGATTTTAACTCCGCTGCGCGGAACGCGATATAAGTAAGAGCCCATGTGAGCAAGGTGTTCCGCGGGGACACGAATCTCAGCGCCCACGTGTCGCTCTGATAACAAACGTTGAGTCCCGAGTGGGTGATTGATGATGATGTGCTTTAATTTTCGTAATTAAAATTTCATGAAAACTATAGGCTATAGCTTGTGTTTGATAGGGGAAATGGGATATCCCCAATACATTTCTCAATGAAATTTTTTCCAACTAAAAATTTTAATTCAAGTTTAAAAATATAATAATGCTCTACTCACAAATACATTGAGCCATATAACTATCTTATCATTAATTTTTTTACTTTAAAATTTTTCCCCAAAAAATTCAAAACTTTTCAAAAATTATTCATAATCTCATGTGGGATATCCCCCTATCAAACACAAGCATAGGGTTTATAAATGTTATAAAACTATATAAATTTCTTTCTTCTTAACTTTGTAAAAAATAACTTTAACAAACTCATTTTTCCATTATTTGAAAAAAAAAATTGTTATAGAATTTTCAAAAACCATGATTCTATAAAAAATATCACGTTTTCAAACTTATAAATTAATTTAAGAAAATGTTTCAATGAATTTGACAATCATTAAAAAATAACTTTCTAAGTTCATGTTTCAAAAAAAAATAAAAAATAAAAAATAAAAAATACACCAAAATCCTAAATTTTCCGAATTTGTGTTTTTATGGGTTCATCTAGTTTGTACAATGTTTCATTTAAACCATATGTTTAATGAATTCCTAATTCACTCTTTTATTCTTAAATATTATTTTAGCTAATTTTAGTTTGAAAATCATTTTTAACGATTTTGCCCTAGCTAGCCCTAAGTGTTTTTTTTTTCTTTTTTTGTAGAATACAGAGTTGTAGCAGCTAGTAAGTAAAAAATAGGTCCCTAAGTTTCGTAATAAGCTCCTGGATAGTGCTTGGCATGTTTTGTATCTTATCAAAGTACCAATTGCTATTGGTTCTCCTTGCCACTTTGGCTAACTCATCTGCTCCTTGGTTTTGCTCCCTTGGTATATGATCTACTACCCAGTATTGGAAGTTGGATAGTAGCCTTCTGCACTCCCTCACGGTGGCATGGCAATCCACATGGTTTTCAGTTTTTCTTCTCTGCAACATTCTAACAATATTGATGTTGTCATAGTGTAGCACAACTTGCTTGCTTCCTATTTGTATTAGCTGGTTTATGCCTTCCTTCATGGCTTTTGAATCAGCCTTGTCTATCATTGTAACGCCTACCCTGAAATAAATAAAGACTTTTGTTTATTAAATCTTTAATGGGAAAAATTTAAGATTTTTAAAGTTATGGAATTCGAGGAATTTATTAAGTGTTAATTAATGGAAATTAATTAACGGTAATTAACTCGGGTTAATTAACTATTGGAGGAAACAGACCAAAGTTAGTCCCTGGAAAAATTGATCTGGTCGGGGGCAGCTACGACCCCGTGATGCCACAGTGAACCCGTGACTAAAGGAAATGGTTAAAGCCGATATTCTCGGATCTGGTCTTACGTGAGACAGACTCTGTGACATTACAGTGCACCCGTGCCACTCGGACCATTGACCCGAGATTCACGGATCTGGGTCGTGCTTGAGGACGAGAGAATCATGACCGTGGACCCCGGCGTGAAATGATTGAGGGCCCGTGACTTAATAGTAACCATATGAGTTAATAGGAGACATGTGACCCTATAGTAAATCATCAAATAATTATTTAATCTTTAACTTTATAAACTTTAGACTTAGGGCATGAGAAAATCAATTGGTTCTCTCATCCTTGTCCAAAAGCCCTTGTTATCCTTCCTTACCTCTCCGCCTCACCTACCTACCAAGAACCACTGAGGCGTAGGCCTGTAGCGTCAAGAACGCCAGCTACTGGCGCCTCCCTGAAGACTGACGCCAAGGCTTCGCCCAGCTTGAGCTGCGGCGCTCTCCCACGCTACCGAAGCGCTGGCCCCTCAGACGAGCCTCGGCCAGCTAGCTAGCGCTGAAGCGCTTCTCCCACCGCTCGAAGGCCAAGATCCACACCGACGGCAGCCCCCAACCGCGCCAGGCTCACAGACGTCCGTGATCGCCCCAATTGCCGCCTGCGCCTCACGCCAAGCTGCGCGACAACGGTCCCCGCCCAGCCTAGACGAGTCGTCGGCCTACGGTTCCCCTCCCCAACCAGCTTGATTCTCCATTCCGGCGAGGATCATCGACCTAATTAACCACCTCCTTCATCGTAACAGTGAGCAGCCCTAACTTTGAATAAACATGAGAATTTGTGATTTGTTAAGAGGACTGTGAGTAGGAAGTTGAAGATGCATGATTGTATGGAGAGAGTATTAAGGCTGTGAATTTAGCATGTGTTGATGCCATGTGTTTATGTGATTGATTACATTGTTTATGAATGTATATTTGTATAATTTGAGACTTGGCCGAATAGGGGAGATGCCGCCGAAATTTACTTAGAATACATACATCTTAATTACATGTTAATGACCTTCAAGCATGTTTAAACTCAGAGGATTAACATTGGGTAACTTAATCTCCATGATAGAGTTAATGGAGGGACATTTATTTTTTTCGATAACCGTATTTCATATTTTTGGATAGGAAATTATTTAAGTGTAGAGACACTAAGAATTATTATCCTTCTACTAGATCCTGACTCGGGCGCGTGATACGCGACGTGGATCGAAGGATTTTTCCTTTGTGACAGGTAGGATCTCGTACCCGTACTTTGTGAGTATTGCTTTCTCCTACCTTGCTTTTGTTATTGACGCTCTTACTCCCTTGAGAGGTTCCCAACACATATTCGAGACGGACATCGGATATGTGTCGGTTTTATATCTCAAGGGATAGTTGCTTTCTACATTTCTTATACAAGTATTGCTTTCTTCTACCTTGCTTTTATTATTGGCACTCTTATTCCCTTGAGAGGTTCCCAACATATATTCGAGACGGACATCGGATATGTGTCGGTTTTATATCTCAAGGGATCGTTGCTTTCTATATTTTATACATATTTGAGTTGAGTTTTACTCCTTAAATATGTTTGGCTTCTGATCTCGAGGGATCATTATTTTCGTATGTATATTCATGTGGTTTGCCTTGGATGTACATATGTGTGTAAACCTATCACTAGGTATTTGGTACTGTCAATCTCTTACGTACAGGCATGATACATCGGACGGAGGCTCAGTCAGAGAGTGATATTTTCTGACCATGTATACATGATTATAGCGCTATCCGGCTTAGGCCGAAGACGATGCTGATGGTGTCGTTGATGTCGTAGGCATCCTAGTATCACATATGCCAGGAGATTGAGTACATCCGTGGATTTATCCACATCTTAGATGCAGACAGCTTGCTAGTGATTGTTGTCTCACTTGCAGATTTGTTTATTGCCTCTCTTACTCCTTGTTTATGGCGTTTGCCACTTTTACTACTTTATGAGGTCCTACTGAGCCCTCTTCTTTGGCTCATGCACTTGATTGTGTTTCTCAGGTTCAGACGAGGAGTAGGGACGAGCCTAGGCAGGGGTTTCACCGAGTAGTCAACTCGAAGCTTATTGTATCTTGAGGTCTGCGTACCTCCTTTATTCAATGTGTGAGACTTGTATTTCTTTCGTTGTTATGGATTTCTAGGGGTGACTGGACTAGATCCTAGTCTGGGGTTGTATAAACCCGGTATTGTACTTTTATTCAGTACTTGTACGGAGTTGTATAAACTCCTTTTATTTATGGAAATTCTGCTGTTGTTATCTCTGAATAATTCTTGCAGGGGTCTCGAGGCCTTGTGCACGAATAGGGTCGATCCACTGTTTGGAGTGCGGCGGTTGGTCCACGTGCCCGGGCCGAGGTTCGGGGCGTGACAATCATGGTTCCTGCAACACAAAGATAACCATTATTGGTGAGTATAATAAAACCAAGATATGCCTTACCTCTCCTACCTGCCAAGCTGTATCAGTGAAGAGCAGATGCTCATGATTCTGTCTACACCACTTTGCTTGTAAGTTCTTTGCCATCTCTTCTACAAGTAAGGTTTCTCAGGTAGAATTCTTCCGTTGCTAGCAAGCATTTTCTTGCCATCATTTGTGGATTGGTTTGGTCCCCCCTGAATATTCTGTTGCATCTAGAGGTCCAAACCTGCCATAGAACATAAGAGACAATAGTTTTCTCAATTTCAGAGAGTATGTGATTACCCATTAACCCCTCAGTTACCCAGGCTCCATTTTGCAGATTGCAATCTGTACCATTCCAGTTAGTAAGGTACCCTGCCAACTGGATTTCTTTCCATACTAGCCTAGTCCATCGATAACATTGAAAAAGATGGAGACTTGTTTCATCCTCAATTAAACACATAGGACAAGGATCGTTTGGGCCAATATTTTTGCATACAACATACTTAAGGTTGGTAATCTTTTATGGAAAAATTTCCAGAAAAACAGTTTCACTCTGGGGGCAACATCTAATTTTCACATAGATTTCCAACCTATCCATGCACAATTGTTCTGGTCATGATCCCAGAGATCATATATTGTTGCAGTGAAGGATCTACCTCCAAATTTGCTATTCCAAATCCATCTTTTGTTTGCAGATTCTCATTCAATATCCCTAGCCATAATAGATTGAGCCAGGGAAACAGGAAAGATATCCAAGAGCAATTCCTCATCCCAGACCTGGTTCAGTGTAAGATTGTTCACCTTGATAGTAGTAAGGTCCACATCTATGTTGATGAATGTAGGTTTATATTGGATGGAAGTATCAAAGAGCCATGTATCCATGAGCACAGAATCAGATGCAAGAGTATTAGTACAGACTGTATAAATTTTCATCTTATTCATGACACTTTGCATAGATTTAAAAATGTAGGATACCTTTGTATGCTATTTCAAATTCCAAATATCTTGGTTTCCATATTTGAAATTCATGTATTTAATCCAATTCGTATCCTTTTGGTTGATAAGGTCTAGAGCATGTTTAGCCAACAAGGAGTCTTTCATTCTTTTTAAATCCTTTATGCCAAGACCCCCCTCAGATTTTGGTTTGGTGACAGTGCACCACCCCACTAGATGGCCTCCACCACGATTACTATCCCTGCCCCAAAGGAATCTCCTAACCAATTTAGCAATACCTTCAAGAGTAGCATCAGGAATAGCATAAGTGTTGAGACCATACACTAGTAATGATGTAATTGTTGAATTTATAAGTGTAAGCCTACCAGCCATTGATAGATTTTTTTGTCTTCCAGTATGCAAGTTTATTTCTTACATTGTTAACTAGTGGTTGGAAAGTATTTGAAGGTAATCTTTGAGGAGAAATCCAGCACCCTAGGTACTTAAAAAGAAACATGTTTAATCTGCATATGGCTAAGGATGGATCTCCTAATGTGTTTGTTGAACCAAGAAGGGAAAAAGGTTTCAGATTTGGTGAGATTAGCTCTTTGTCCCATCAAATCAGAGTAAACTTTGAGATAGTGGGACACAGACTTAGCATTTCTTCTGGAAGCTTTACAGCAAATAAGTATATCATCATCATAGAATATATGTGTAAGGGTCCTGTTTTCTAATATTCTAACTTCATTTAAGAGGTTCAATTGTTCAGCCTTTTTCAACAGGTTTGTAAGGGTCTGCGAAACCAAGATAAAAAGATAGGGAGATATAGGATCCCCTTGTCTAATCCCTCCCATTGGTTTAATCCATTGTCCAACCCTTCCATTAATGATAAAAGCAACCGTAGTCGTCTCAATACAAGCTTTTATCCAAGTAATCCAAATGTTAGGGAAATTCATTTTGGAGTTTCCATGTCAATTTTAGTTATCATCATGGGGGGGGTCATGGGTATTTTGTTCTAAAGAGTGTACTAATTCTTGGGCCATAAATAAGTTGTCAAAGATGCTTCTCTCCTCAACAAAGGCAGTTTGTTCAGTGTTTACAAGAAATTTCAGAACTGTTCTAAGCCTATTAGATAAGATTTTTGAAATCAGTTTATAGTTGACATTGCAAAGTGAAATAGAGTTCCATGTGAAGCCACATGTGAAGATAATTCAATGGAAACAACCATGGATGATAAGTTGGACAAATTAAAAGGTGTGCATTACAACAAATAATGAAGTATAGGATTCATTAATCTTGATATAGTTAGATCGGTCACATCACTGTGCAAATAACGTCACCTCATTTTGAGGCATTTGGAAAGTATTTTTTTCCAAATCCAACCGTATGGATGGAAAGAACATTGAAAAATAAGATAACATGTTGATTTTCATACAATTTGGTGAGGTGATGAGTATTCATCTTAAAGAGTGAAATTTTATAGAAATCTTATCGGTTCAAAATTTCACCCTTTAAGATGAATGATCATCACCTTCCCAAATTGTATGACAATCGACATGTTACATTATTTTTCGATGTTTTTTCCATCCATATGGTTGGATTTGGAAAAAATACTCTCCAAATGCCTCAAAATGAGGCGACCGTAAATGAATAGTGATAAGGCCGGTCAGACTGTATCATGACTGTAGGATTCATATATAGGATAATTTACCATTTTTATGTATTATGTAGTTTTTTTAACCATATGTGTGAAAATAGAAAACTATTGATATAATTTTTAAACACATTGTTAAAAAAAAGTAATTAGCTCACTAATTCTACATTTTCTAGCTATCAAAATAGTTGACAAATAAAGCTCAATTAGCATATTAATTTTGATGGTTTGTTTTTCAAATATAATTAAATGAAACTAGTAGTTTCAAATATTAATTCACGTCAAAGGCATATAGCAAGGGAGAATAGGATTGCTCTGTGCTATGTGCTCTGTGCTCTATGCTTTATGCCCACATGCTCTGTGCTCCTTGAAAATAACCACTGCATCGTTCCGACGACCAGCACTCCTCCCCACTATCTCGGTAGTTGGCGATGCAGTAATGGGTCCAAGACACTCCATCTCCCCCCAAGACTTGGCCAAGGCTAAGGGGTCCATAACTTGGTCTTTGCCCGATTCACTACATACACCTCAATCTTCTTTGTAGGGCTTGAACAACAATGGAACCAACAGGAATGAGATGAAAGGAAGAACGTGGACTAATGTTGTCAAGAATCAGCGAGATCAGCAACTCCCAGCTTCCATCATAACCCCAAGGCCTATAACGGAGAAGCTAAAGGCTTCGGTCGTCAACGTGGTACGTGGTCTTGGAGGAGATAGTGGATCGTGATTAGGGATGGCAACCCCCGACCCGATCCGCCCCAAATGGGGCGGTTTTTTTTGTTGGAGAGCGGGGCACGGGGCGGGGATTTTTTATGAGAAGGGCGGGGCGGGGCGGGTTTGGTAAACACCCATTTTAAATCCGCCCCGCCCCGCCCTGCTAAAAAAATTACAAACCAAACATACCCTCTATATATATTATATTACATAGCCTAGGGTTTACAAACATACCCTCTATATATATATACATACATTACATAGCGGGGCAGGGCAGGGCGGGGCGGGGCGGGGCGCGGGGCGGGGGACAGTTTAGGCGGGGCGGTTATGGTAGAACCCTGCCCCGCCCCCACCCCGCCCCATTGCTATCCCTAATCGTGATCAAGCCTCCATGAGCACTACCTTGTACGGTAAGGTTTTGGTGAGGCTCCCTCACCTGAAAAAATGAAAGAGAATCTCTCCAGGCTATGGAATGTCCTCAGAGACCTCTCAATCACTGATATGCCTAATGTTTTTTTATTATTCAGTGCTCTTCGAAGCTCATGGTTGAGGAGTTTCTAGTGGGTAGCCCTTGGACCTTCAATGGCCTAGTTTTTTACTTAATTCACTAGAAGGAACACGTCTAGCCATCCTTAGAGAAACTTAGCTCGACCTCTCTTTGGGTCCAGCTTCATCACCTCCTAGTGGAATACTGGATGTCAAAGGCTCTGGGGTCGATCACATTATTTTTCAGGCATTTAGGGGCATTCATTTGCCCTTAACTCCATAAGTGAGGGGGAGACTTCCCCTACTTATGACATTCATTTGTCCTGAAGTGGGGGAAGTAACACTCCCCCCACTAAGGGGACTTCAGGCATTTTGTACTAGGATGACTTCGGTCAAAAATATACTAAAGTAGGTGAAGTGGCCTAGATATAAAAAGCCACTTCACCCCACTTCTCCAACCCCTCCCAAACTCCCCTCTGAACTCCCTATCCTGAGCCCTAGCCTTTGCGATCCCTTTGTGAGCCCTCCACTCTAGCAACTCCTGCAAAGAAGTCTGGTTTTTCTCTCTCTCTCTCTCTCCATGCCCCCATTCTCGTCCTAAACCCCTCTTCTCTCTCTCACGTGAAATATCTCTGGTGAAACACAACCCAAATCTCCCAGCCCTACTCTCTCTCCCTCCGTGTCTATCTCGCCGGACTCTTCACGATGAAGAAGCGCGCGCGTAGTGAAAAAGTGGTTTTAGGTCCGTTTGGATAGGCTTTTTTCCCTAGAAGCGTTTCCATAGTAAGTTAAGCGCTTCTGTGACAAAACAATATGTTTTTGTTGGCTTTTTCAGAAAAGCAGAAGCTGTAAAAAAAGCTAAAAAACATCTTTTTTTCATAAGCTAGTGATTTATAGCTTTTGAAAAAAGCTGTTTTAGAAAGTGTCAATTACCAAAACACCTTTTAATATTATGATAATTATTTATTTCTATTATTATTATTATTATTATTATTATTATTATTATTATTATTATTATTATTATTATTATGAAGATGTAACCAATAGAATCAAAGCTGGATGGTTGAAATGGAGAAGTGCCATGGGGGTGTTATGTGATAAAAAGATGCCTAACAAAATAAATGAAAATTTTTATAGGACGACAGTTAGACCGGCCATGCTATACGGCAGCGAGTGTTGGGCAACTAAAGTTCAACATATGCATAAGATGAATGTGGCCGAAATTAGGATGTTAAGATGGATGAGTGGTCATACAAGATTGGACAAGATTGGAAATGAACACATCCGACAGAAGGTGCATGTTGCACCAATTGAAGATAAAATACTAGAAGGGCGTTTAAGATGGTTTGGACACGTACGCCGAAGACCCCCAAGTGCTCCAGTTCGAAAATGTGATAGTTTAATTGTAGAAGGTAAGAAGAGGGGTAGAGGTAGGCCTAGGATTACGTAGAGAGAGGTGGTGTCCAAGGACCTACGTATGTTAGATATTGAGCCGGATCTTGCTTTTGACAAAGCGACATGGAGACAAAGAATTCATATAGCCGACCCTGCCTAGTATAGGATTACCAATAAGTCGGCTAAAAGGTTTTCCTTCATTAGCTTAGCTTTGTTTATAGGGATATTGTTCTGCTTCTAACATCCCAATCTCTCATAGAAATTATCTATTGTTATTATTATTTATTTATGTATTTTTATTTTTTATTTTATTTCATTTTATTTCAGTTTATTTCATATTTCCTTTTATTTTATTTTTATTTCATATTTTAGAGCGACATGAAAACAGAGAATCCATATAGCCGACCCCATCTAGTATGGGATTAAGGCTTAGTTGTTGTTGTTGATTATTATTATTATAGAACTACTTCTGGATTAACCTATACAAACACAAAAATAACAGAAGTGTTTAACTTACTCTGAAAAGGACTTTTTTTTTAAAAGTCATTCTATCAAACTAAAAAAAAGTGTGTTTTTCATAAGCCAATTTAAACAGGAACCTTTGTGAAGAAGCTGGCTGAGAAGAAGCTTGTAGTAAAGAAGCCCATGACGAAGAAGCGGTCAGTGCTTAGTTCTTTCCTTTTGGGCTCTGATCTAAAGTTTTTTGGGGGAAAAACATAGCATTTTTTATTATTAACCTGCTAATTAATTGAGTCCTTGATTTAACCTAGTTGCAACCTATTTGGACTAAATTAACCTAGATGCTTGTTTTCAGTCCTTTAAGTCTCCATTTATGGTTGTTATAAGTGAAATTTTATACCATAGCTGCAATCCTATCTTTGATTATGTTTATCAAACCTGCATTTGTATCAATTTCTGAGGATTCTGCATGAGAGAGGATCATCAAGGACATGAACATGGTCATTAGATTATTGAATTTGAAATAATTGGTAAGTTGACTTAGAATTTAGAAGGTTGATAATACTCTGCAAAGTTGGCAAGTGTTAGTGAAAATTAATTAATATTTAAATTAATATATGATAAGAATGAATAAATAAACATAGAACACATGCATGGAGATAAATATTAGACACCATGAAGAAGCACAAAATCTTCAGCTATACCAAAACAAATCAATGTTGGTCTTTTTCATTGAATTACTGAATATCCAACACCAGGCACCATTTTGTTCCCAAAATATTCAATGAGAAATGTGATGTATCTTGTGACTTATAAGTTCAATTAGTGTTGTGACCATATATGAGCAAGAAAAGGCATCTCAATTTTTATTCTGCAAGTCTCTCTCTCTCTCTCTCTTTCTCCCCCTCTCTTTTTCTAGGTTTGTATTCATATATTTTCAATCATTGTGAAAGCTTGGATATGTTGCAGTTGAGGAAGGAGAAGCTAGGATATAGAGTAGCTTCACTTCACTAGCTAGTTTCACCATTTGGAAAGTTACTATATAGCTTTACAAAGTTAGCACATAATGCTTTAATTATAAATCTATTTAAGTTCTTAAATTTTTGTTTTGATGTGGACCATATTATTCTTTTAACAAGAGTTCAGAAATTTTGTTTTGATTTGCATCATTGAATTTCCCCTCCAACAAGTTTTGAAATTAATTGAAGTATAAGTTCAGTGGAAATGTAATCGGATATTAAAATGTCTCTGTATGATCAAAATGGGATCTCAGCTCTTATCACCACATGACCAATTGTATATAATATATAAGCCTTGACATTGATGCATAGTCATGCTTGTTCCCTCCCTCTTTTTCTCAGCTTGTGTGTGTTGCAGGACCACAAATGGAGATTGTTTATATATATGATTTGGGTTTGAATGTGGTTGTTTTTTAGGATTAAAGAGTGCTTTTATGGTGTTTGTTTTTGTTGTTCTTAAATGAAAAGATAACATTTATCTTGGACTCTTATTCCTTTGAAGAGTGGAAAAGTTTCCAAGGTTTCACATTAATAATGTCCTCTTAGTCCTCTTGAGGATTTAAGAGAAGTTTTATTGTGTTTGCTGAGTTTTATGTTCTTTTCTCTTCTTTTTAGTGAGGATTTAAGAGAGTTTTAATGGTGTTTTGTTGTGTTGTTCTCATATGAAAACATAAATATAGGTTTAATTTGCTTCCATTCTTTGAGGAAGTGGGAAAGGGTTAAATGTGGAGTAATGCTATATAGAGCCAATTCATAACACGAATTCGTCACACAACTGATGTGGCATTCCCAGTCTCTTTCCTACTCAACATTACAAATAAAAAAAATTAAAAATTAAAATGAAAAAGAAAAAAAGCCTTAATCCCTAATCCCGTGAGTTTCTTCCCGCCTTCTTCTCCGCGCGAGCCCTTCTAGACGAACCGCGCCGCACCCCGGACTGCCCCTCCTCTCCCTCCCTCTTCGGCCCCCTCTCTCCACCACTCCCCCCGTCTTCTTCGTGCCTTCACCTTCTTCTCACGAGCCGCCATCAACGTCCCCGCCCGCCACACCCTGATAGCCCCCTTCTCTCTCCCTCTCCGGCCCCCTCTCTCCCACCTCTTCCCCTCCTTCACCACCCACCTCTTCTCCCAGAGCCACCACCCCCACCTCTCCATCACCTCCTCCTTCCTCCTCTGTGATGCCTCTCCAATCCACTCTTCTCTTGTTTTGATCATTTTGCAGTTGCAAGACCAACACCAAGACTTTCTTGTCTGCAGGTCTGATTCTTTCATTGAGGTAAAGTTGAGGATCTTTTAATAAATTTTTTTGGTTTTAAGAATTTTTTTTTAAGTAGCTCCCTTTTTAATCACCGGAGTAATGCTTCTTTGCGTCTAAGATCATACGCATTCGATTGGGCAGGTGCTTTCTGCTTTGCTAAGCCAAATCTGAGTGCTAATTTCCACTCCATCAGAGTCTTTCATTGAGGTAAAGTTGAGGATTTTTTTTTAGTACTGAATAAGATTTAGATTGTGGTTTTTGGGAATGGTTCAGAAATTATGGGTTAAAATTTTAAAATGTGCATATGGATATTGATTGTGCTTTCTGTATAAAATGTTCGATTCTTTCATATTGAGTAATGCTTCTTTTTAAAATGTGCTTTCTGTATCTGTCATTTTGCTTGTGCATTTTGATTCATCAAATAAATGGCTTCTTACAAACTTATTGCTGGATAGTGTTCCACGGTTTTACAACTGTCTTGTTTGATTTCTTATTTCTTTCATGTTATGATCATCATGCCCGAAAGTTGTTAGCTTTAACACCAACTATTCAGCGATCTGTATTTGTTTTTGCAACCAGATTCAATTTTTAGACTATTCTTGTTTCCTTCATATAATATTTGAAGAAAGGAAAATCCTTTATTGTTTGGAGCTCCATGGTAGAAGAAGCATGGTAATTTATCTCCTTGAAAATTTCATTCTTTTTTATGTTGGTTGCATCTAACCATTGAACTGAAATTATCGTCGTTGTTATTGTTTTACTTCAATTCTTATAGATGTGCTAAGCCAATTATGAGTTAAAATTTTAAAATGTGCATATGGATATTGATCTTTTGGCTTATATATGCTTTAATTATATTTTGTTTACAGGGAGAGTCTACAGTCTACCCATTGTAAACTTTGCATGTAGATCATATTATATTCTATATATGGTCCAGATTATGGCATTGCATGTTATGGATGTGTGGTTTACATGAATTCAGTTTTTTTTTCTATTGTGTCTTTATTGGAAGTTGGATCTTCTAGTTTAGAAATACTGGACAAGGAAAAATTGGCACAATTGGAATTATCTAAAAAAGTTGTTCCAAAGGCCGGTATGGTGCTTGGTTCTGAAGAAGAAGTTTACAATTTGTATGTTGAATATGCTCGGCAACAAGGGTTTGGCATCACAAAAAAAAGTACAAGATTGGATGATGATGGACAGTTAAAATATTACATGCTTGCATGTGCAAGAGGTGGGAAAAGAATATCTACTTCAAAAAACTCTTTCAACCCAAGACTATCTACCAAAGTAAATTGTCCGGCCAAGATTAATATTATTGTTGGCACTGATGGGAGTTTTACAATTTCTAGTGCTCAGTTGGAGCATAATCATGCACTTAGTCCACAAAAATCTCGTTTCCAAAAGTGCAATAAAAAAATGGATTCATATGTCAAAAGGAGACTTGAATTAAATGACCAAGCAGGTATAAGTTTAAGCAAAAATTTTCATTCCTTGGCGGTTGAAAGTGGGGGATATGAAAATTTAACATACACGGAGAAAGATTGTAGGAACTATATTGCTAAAGCAAGGCAATTCAGACTTGGAATTGGAGATGCTGAGGCACTTGGAAATTACTTCTCTCACATGCAACGGAGAAATTCAAATTTTTTTCATTTGATTGACATGGATGAGGAGGGTCGGTTGAGATATGTATTTTGGGTAGATGCAAGGTCCATAGCGGCCTATGAAGCTTTTGGTGATGTTATTTCTTTTGATACAACATACTTAACAAATAAGTATGACATACCTTTTGCTCCGTTTGTTGGCGTAAACCATCATGGACAAACAATATTATTTGGATGTGGTTTATTGTCAAAGGAAGATACAGAAACTTATATTTGGTTGTTTAAAACTTGGTTGGAATGTATGTCAGGCAAGGCACCTAAGGCAATCATTACAGATCAATGCATGGCTATTCAAGGTGCAATTAGAGTGGTTTTTCCGAATTCTCATCACCGCCTTTGCCTTTGGCATATCATGAAAAAGGTTCCCGAGAAGCTTGGTGGACTAACTGAATACAAAGCAATCAAGAAAATCTTGAAAAGCATCATTTATGAAGCAGTAGATATTCAAGAATTTGAAGACATTTGGTTGAAGATGATGAAGGACTATAATATTGAAAAAAATGAATGGTTGCATTTTTTATAAACATCGTCATCGTTGGGCTCCTATATTTGTTAAAGGGATTTTCTGGGCTGGGATGTCTACCACTCAAAGAAGTGAAAGCATAAATGCTTTTTTGATGGTCATGTTGGTCCAACAACATCATTGAAGCAATTTGTTGAACAGTATGATAATGCCTTGAAAAGTAAGATTGACAAAGAAAACAAAGCTGATTTTGCTTCATTTAACTCAAGTTTTCCAATGATGACTGATTGTTATTTTGAGAAGCAACTACAAGAAGCCTATACAAATGAAATTTTTAAGTTGTTTCAAGATGAGTTGAGAGGAATGATATATTGCAATCTTACACTCATTAGTTCAGATGGGGCAATGTGTACATTTCAGGTGACAGACATTCTCAAAGGAAAAGAAGGCACATTTAGAAAGTAAGTGGTATTCAATGTTTTTCACAATGAGATTGAATTTGACATTAAATGCTCATGCCGTTTATTTGAGTTTAAGGGAATTATTTGTAGACACATATGTAAGCTTCTTATTGTCTTATTGAGAAGAATGTAAAAGAGATTCCATCTCGATTTATTTTACCACGTTGGAGAAAGGACATCAAACGGAGGCATACTTATGTGATGAATTGTTATGATGACACACAAACTGGCGAGCAGAAAGTGAGATACAATAAATTATATTCTCAATTTTCTAAAGCTGCTGAAATTGGAGTAGAATCTATGGAGAAATACAATTTTTTGATGAAATGTATGGATGGGGCAATTGAAAAGTTGATGGATAATGCAAATCCTTGGGGGAACCATTCCAATGAAGTTCTACAAACAATGTTGGAAGAAAATAATGAGCAACACCAAACAACAACCACCACAAAGTTTCTAACTCCTTTAAAGGTGCGGAGCAAGGGCCGACCACCATCAAAGAGGAAGAAGTCAAAAGTCGAAGAAATAATCATTAGAAATAAGAAAAAGGTACGTTCATATTATATCAATTTTATTAATTCTATAATTATTTTTTGGCCTAAAATTACTGTTATTTCTTGCAGAAATCCCAAACAAAGGGTAATGAACAAATTCAAAATGACACACAAGTTGAACTTTGCACACAAGAAAGTGGGGTAATGCTATGTTATTTAATATTTATATTCAATAAGGTATTCCATATAATTTTTTTTAATATGACTATAATTTCTTTTCTTAGGTGAATTTGAGCTCTCTTTCAAACAAGATGAATATGCAACCGAGTTCTTCTATGGGTTTTACAAGTCTAGGCAATGAATGGACATCCTCACACATGCAACTCAATGCCTCAATGAATCATGATTCAATGGGAATTGATTACTTGGGTAATTGTGAATAACAAATGGCCAATTAATTTTCATGCTTTTTTTTAGAAAATTATTTGGTGATCAATGTGAAAAGTCCATTATTATTTTTGAATGATGATTATGTGCTAATCTCAAAATGAATGCTTGCAATAGGTTGGAGAACTTTGATTATTTGGTTTTATGTTTTTTCAGGTATTTATTTAGCCAAGCAAGGCGAAGAACTCTGATTAATGTGTTTCTATGAAAGACTGCATTTTTTTGGTTGGTTGAGTAGTCTTTTTCTTTTTCTTCATGTGATTTTGTGATTTATTGATTAATGTTGTATTAGGGTCCGCGTGTTTGATCTGAAGGTGGTGGTTGTTGGAGTTTGGGAGGTTTTATTTTAGTTGTTTTGATGTCATTGCTGCATTGCGGCAACGTGAGACTACTTATTTTAATTTTTTAAATGCTATGTACAAGATTTTGAATGCTAATGTGGTTCTTACCCTTTTCTTACCCTGTTTTGAATGCTATGTGAACTTACTCTTCAGTTATAAAAATACAAAGATGCGTGATTTGGCAATAACTTCATGCTTGGAAGTGATTTATGACCTTGATGAACAGGATTTTCTTGATTTTATCTAATATCCCCAGGGAATGTTTCTATTTTTCTGTTTTTATTTTTAGTTAGTTAATTCAAATGTTTTTTCATTGTTGGCAAAATATGCAGTTACGTACAGAGTTAAGTGAGGTTTTGAGCATCTGTAACAGCCAGCAACTTCTGAAGACTATCAAAACTCAATGGATTTGAAGGGGAAATGCTTGTTGATGTTGTTTGATTACTTAATTTGTTAAACAAATATGCTTTCAATTTGTAATGTATAATTAGAATACCTTAAACTCAGAGGAATTTTTGTTTTGTTTTACATTTTTATCATATAAAAAAAATTTATGGAAATTTACCATTTGTTTTCATTGTTCATGATCCAATGTTCTCTTTCAGTTATATTTTCTTGGACAATTGATTCCTGTTGAAGATTCATGATGGAATTTGCACACACATATACATCTCAAAAGCTGAGTACTTAATTTACAAAGTTTAAAGAATTTACATAATGCACCACATGAATTGAAACAAATCATCTGATGATGAACTTAGCTCACAACCAGTTTGTCTTCTAATTCTTTGCAATAAACCTGGATTAAGATTGTAATATCCATCATCTTAAGCTTGTCTCCCAGCATGGTTTTATAGTGATCATCTTTGTCTTCCATATTTCTCATGGATTATGCCAATCTGGCTTTTCACTACATCCATAGTTATAGTCCATGATTGCAGTGCTTCACTGAGAATGCATACTGATATGACTTCAGCATCCATCTGCAAGTCCAAAAATTGCAATCAATCAAGAATTTTGGTTTAAAATATAGCAGAAATCATTAAATCCTTTTGGACAAATCCAAAACTGGAAAATCTCCATACACCTAAATTTGTAGCTAAGTGCAACAATAACATCATCAATCACCAATTACTCCAGTTCTCAACATCCATTTCAAGCTTCTCATGAGAATAGAACACAAACAATCCATAACTTTACCTTTCTCACAATGAAACCAAACAATTCATAACATATATTTCAAGCTTCTCTTGATAATAGAACCATGCTTCTCAATGTAGTCTATTCCCGTTGTCACTTCAATAACTAAAACAAGATCCAATTGCTCAGTAAAAAAAAAGAAATTAAAAAAAAGGAAATCCATTTCTTATAATGAGAATCAAAAAACAGAGAAAAAAAGGTGGCAGCTTTGGCCCTTTGGCACACATGAAGGTCAGTGAGGAGTCAAGCAACAGAGAGGGCGCGGGAGAGCGAGGCTCGACCGTTAGGTGCAAAAGGCAGGGGTTGCAATGGAGGAATGGAGAGCTTCAATGCCTTGAAGAGAAGGTTAGATGATGTTGATGTGGTGGAAAGAGCGACGTCCATGCACCCACTGAGCTCTGCAGGCATTCTCAGTGAAGACCCCAGCTAGTTCTGCCATTAGATAAGACGAAGAAGGAGAAGAAGAAGGAGAAAAAAGCCCTAATTCCTCCCTCCCCTTCGTCTTCTTCGCGCGACCATCTCACCGTAATCCCGTGCTGCGCGGTTCGTCTACGGGTGGCTCGCGAGGGGCGGCTCGCGTTCGTCTTCTTCACGCGATCATTTCCCCGTAATCCCGTGCATCGCGGTTCGTCTACGAGCGGCTCGTGTGGGGTGGCTCGAGCGAAGAAGGCGAAGGCACGAAGAAGACGGGGGAGTGGTGGAGAAAGGGGGCCGGAGAGGGAGAGAGAGGAGGGGCAGTCCGGGGTGCGGCGCGGTTCGTCTACTCTCGCGAAGAAGACAAGGCCGGAAGAAACTCACGGGATTAGGGATTAAGGCTTTTCTTTTTCATTTTAATTTTTAATTTTTTTTATTTGTAATGTTGAGTAGGAAAGAGACTGGGAATGCCACATCAGTTGTGTGACGAATTCGTGTTACGAATTCGCTCTATATAGCATTACTCTTAAATGTGTGTGTGTGTGTGTGTGTGTGTGTGTTTTTATAAAGATTTGAGATGGTTGATTGATGACTCAATGATCTTGTACAAATTCCTATTCTTTGAATTCCATATTCTTGATGGAAGATAGGTGCTTGCAACTGACATACTTATGTACTTGGTACCAATTATTAATGCTTGTACATTTCCTTAAATCAGGCTTAGTTCATTATTTTCACTTCTCATTGCATGAATATTTAATTGCTACAATGTGGGTTTGTGTGTGTGTGTGTGTGTGTTTTAAGTGAAACTCTTGCCTATTCTTCCAATTATAGAAATCATAAAATCATTGTAGTGGTAGTCTTTTTGTGATAGATATGATTATTTGATTTCTTTTGGAGGTTGATTTCTTTAGGGATATGTTTACATCGATCATGCATAGGACATTGAGATCAAGCTGCTCAAATAGTGACACCTAAACATGTAAACTAATCTGCAATTGCATAGAAGGTGTGCTTTTAAGTATCTCTTGTTTAAAGGTTATTTAAAATAATGTATAAGTATTGTCTTAATAGACAGAATGTGTTTAACCCTTTTTTGTTTTGCTTTTTATTTAATTTTACTCCAATTGTTGGTGTGTTGAAATAACAAGCAGATAAATTATAATTAGGGGAATAGTGTTAATATAAGGACATATCAAATATTCTATAGTTATTTAAAGGGTCTTTACATGAATGAATAAGTTTGATATTTGAAATTATAGGATGGCTAAGGATGCCTTGGACGATGTCATCTGCATCAAAATACCAGTGTTGGTGACCATGGTTGTCGTACTAATCGTGTTAAGACGAAGACAGAGACGACACACATTATGTTGGGAACCTTCAACGGTTAGGAATATCCATAGGAGTGCGCATATGTGCAGAATATTAGATGGAGTACATAATTGTGTCGAATATCGGTGTTGGTGACCATGGTTGTCGTACTATCTTCCACCAATTTGGTGTCCCAAACCCAGTATTTGAGACACAACCTGAAGGCCTTGATAACATGGAATCATATTATTTAGATGACAATGATCACCAAGAACAACCAAGGACCTCTTCAAGCAACCGCAACCATAGGCCTCCTTAGGCATCAAGGTAGCATTGAGGATACTATAATGAGCGATATTGCTCAAGGCATTGGTCAAATAGCTTCTTCACTGAAGGGGATGAAAAAAAAAAGGATTGGAAGGAGAAATTGACTGAAGCTCTAGAGAGCTTGCAGGGCTACAATGTTGATGACATGGAATTGTTGTATGTAACACTGCTCGGTAATAGGCTCCTCGCCAAGGACTTCTACAAGAGGATGCCAATTCTGCGCAAGAATTTTGTCAAACATTTTCTTGCTGAGAGAAGGTCGGCCAGGCCTTAAGAAATGCTTTGTATGGACTGAAATTGAAGTTCTTGTTTTTATTCATCTATAGTCATGGTTTGTATGGACATGATTTATGTGGAAATGTGTGTGATTTACTTCAAAAATGTGTTTTATTCATGTGTTGTCATGCTTTGTTTTTATTCATGTATTGTCATGCTTTGTATGGACTTGAGAAATGCTTTGTATGGACATGATTACTGCAGAATTATGTGTTCCTTACAATGCTTTTTTTATTCAACATTTAAGTTCAATAATTTTGCACTGTAATGCTTTGTTCTTCGGTAAATTCTTTAGATGTTGGATGGTAAGTCTTGTGGGATACCATATGTTTCAGACATGCCACTAGCACTACCATTAAACTAACTCTTATCTATGTGTTTCTGAACAGGAAATTTCAGATTAAGATTGGTTTCCATTTTGTTGAATATAGATGCAAAAGTTATTCTCAAAATAAGAAAAACCAGGATTTTGATAAGCTCTTCAAGTGCAAAAGAAAGTAAGGGCATGCTCTATGCCTGTCAATTTATTATGTTCATATGAGTACAAGTGAGGGAAAGATTGAGCTCAAAATCAAAGACTATGTTCAGTATAAGAAATGGAGTATGACCTTCAATGCATATGAACTCCAATTTTTACAGGAATTGACCATACATACCCCCTTGGTTATCTTCCATGTTTGTTGTTGCCTTCAATTTTGTCCTGTGACCATTAGGGACATAAAATTTTCACTCTAAAAAATATTGTAGTGTAATTTGCTCTGTAATTTCTTTATGGACATTTACCACTTGTAAATTATTGTTCTTCTATTTTTAGAAATTTGCAAATATATCTTTTTTATTTAAAAAAAACATGTAGATCCTTGAATAAATATTTGTGTCACTTTAATTTAATTTGTAAGATTAAAGATATTGAATTTGTAAGATAAAAGCTATTACATGTATACCATTGAATAAATATTTGTGTCACATTAATTGAATTTGTAAGATAAAAGTTATTGAGCACAATAGTACTTTTCAAACCAAGCATAAAATTAACCGTATACAAATATTTGTATGACTTCTGACTTCCCTTACTTTCGTGAAAAAGAACACCCTATTGAAGTGTAGCCCAAAGTGATCTAACTTTTGGTGAAATAAACAACCGAAGTGGGGGAAGTGGTCACTTTGGTGGAAATGAATACCAGAAGTGGGACTTCCCCCACCTTCCTTGAGTTCAGGGAAGTGGGACTTTAATTAGCCCACTTCTAGACTTCTGGACACTTACGAGCAAATAAACGCCCCCCTTAGTGATGATCAATGAGACAACCATGGCAATTAATAGGGCCAAGTTTGCTAGAGTGTGTATTGAGGTGGATTTGAATCAACCATTGAAAAGGGGAATGTGGGTTCAGTCATCCCTATACAAGGTTTTCGTTGTTATTTTATATGAAAATTTGCATGTATTTTGTTATAAGTGTGGAATTACAAGTCATGGAGAAGAAAAATGTCAGGTGGAGAAAGTTGGGGGTCGGCTTGGCAGAGTCGAAACCAGACCGGAAGCGCCTAATCCAAAAGGTAGGGGTGTTGGGAGGAGGCTCTAAACAACATGCGGAGATGAAGGATCAGGAGTACCGGCCATAGTTGATGGTTCATAGAAAACATGGAAAGGGGCAGTAAAACGGTGGCCGAAAACCACAAGATGGAGAGAGGAGACGGAAGTGTTAAATCTTTCAGGGCTGGACCCAACTGGTCCAGCATAACCATTATTGGGCTAGTTCATCTCCACATTAGTAGTGATATTGTCCGCTTTAGGCTTGAGCCCTCACGGTTTTGTTCTTGGGCTTAACCCAAAAGGCCTTACTACTAAGAGATATGTTTTATTACTGAAGCCCTACACTTTTTTCTTCAACAGTCAATGTGGGACTATTGTTTGATTTCTAACATCCTCCATCAAACAAAGGCCCACATCGACTCGAACGCCAACTTCTATCCAGGTCTACCGCCTGGCTACAAACTGCAATCCAGGTCTACTACTGCCCGGCAACCAACTGCAATCCAGGTCCACTGCCTGGCACCAACTGCAATCCAGGCCTACTGCCTGGCACCAACTGCAATCCAGGTCCACCGCCTGGCCCAACTACCAACTGCAATCCAGGTCCACCGCCTGGCAACCAACTGCAATCCAAGCCTACTGCCTGGCACCAACTGCAATCCAGGTCCACTGCATGGCAACCAACTACAATCCACGCAACTGCCTGGCAACCATTTTCTTTTTTCTTTTTTTCTTCTTTTTTTTTATCATAGACCTATAACCTGCTCTGATACCATGTTAAATCTTTCAGGGCTGGACCAGCCCCAACAACTATCGAGCTTAGTCTAAATCTCCACATTAGTAGTGATATTGTCTGCTTTGGGCCTGAGCCCGCACGGTTTTGTTCTTGGGCTTAACCCAAAAGATATGCTTTATTACTTAAGCCCTACACTTTTTTCTTCAACAGTCGATGTGGGACTATTGTTTGATTTCTAACAGGAAGATCAAGGACTATCACGTGTCATGAAAGTAAAAGGCACGTGCAAGGTGGGCGTTCACGTAACCCACTCACAGAAGGACACATCATAGGACTTGGGAATAGGGAGTTTACTGGCAGCCACTCTTAAGGTGGCTTAACCTAAGGTGGATTTGCCTGAGGGAGTTTTGTCATACTTGTGCAGGTATCTAAAGGATCGTGAATCTCTATGAGAAGAGAATTTGAGCTAGAGATGAGCCTCGTCAGCCATGATCGCTCGTTGGAGGGTTCCGCAAAGCTCCAGGATGAAGCTGGTGGCCATGAGGGACTAGCGCACTACCGGGAAACGAAGAGGATGAGTCAGCAGTCAAAGCAGGGACATATGGAAGAGGATTATATCCAGATGGACATCCACATGGATCATGGGTTGAGTGGTAATCTTAAGTTACTCTCATCTCTCGAGAACAGTGAAGTAGCAATAGTTGATGGCTTTCCAAGGGTTGGTAAGTATTTAGATAATATAGAGATACCAAACCAACATGTGTAGCTCTAGTGAATGGGGTCATGGGTGCTCTCAAAAGAGACCCAAAGATTGGCTTGCAGGAGGAGGAGATGATGGAAGCTGAAGAGCCGCCAGATGGAGGAGATGAGAGGTGGAGCTCAAGACTACCAAAAACCCCCCAAAGAGGGGGGATGTGGCAAGAGGGAACATCCTCGGAATAGATCTCGGTTCAGAAAAAAGGTCGGACGGAGTTGGAGAAGAGTATTGTATAAGAGGTTTGTTTTGATTATATAATCTAGTTTAAATATGAAAGCACTAATGTGGAATTGTAGCGGAATATCAGGGAAAGATATATATAGTGAGTCGTATCAAAGGGCTAATCAATGCAATTAATGGAGAAAGCTCATGAGGAACAAACATATCTATTTTGCCAAAGGTTTCAAAGGGAATGACACTGGGCAACTATCTTGGCTATTGGGTATTCTGGAGGCATAATAACCCTCTGGAAGAAACAATTAAAAAAGGTACACTACAAGAAAAAGACCTATAAGGAAGGGAAATCTCATCCCTACAAGACTGAATCTTATTGTTCCATGCTTGTAGTTAATTTTGTTTGTTATTATTGTACCCTTAATGCCGGTCATCACTATAAACAAATTAATAAAACACCAAGTAATATGATTATATACAGTATCACTACTCTTATCCAATATCTACTATGATAAATATGTTAAAAAACAAAGAAAATTGAAGTAACACCAAGCACAACCACAACATAAGTGTTCATGTGGTTTATCCAAATTCCATATTACATCAACAGGCATACTAAAACCATAAATCCACTATTAATGTGCAGATCATTACAAAAAAATTGAATGAGATATTACCTATATGTATCATGATTTTTGGAAGCACAATCTCTTATTCAATGTAAGACTCCACCTCTCTTGCTAACTCTACTGAATTGATCATCAAACCTCCTTCCTAACTTCAAGCTAGAAGTAGATCAGTAATCTCCTTTGAGTACAAGAGAATAAACGAAGAATAAGAGTAATTTATCTTCTCTAATCCAAGAAGAACATCAACCTTAAACTTCTCCTATTTTTCTGACACTATAATCCTATCAAGCTTGCAAAACATGGTTCCCAAAATACTCTTGCATACCAACATATATAACTAAATCATGAAAGTTGATTTGCTCATATCACCAACCCAACAAGTAACATAAGAGCTAGCGATGAAATCGGAGCCTTTTGGAAGTTCATACCAAGCATTTGTGTAAATGAACAAACATATAAAAAGAAAGTTAAACACAAAGAAAAATATATTAATTATTAGCTGTTATTGTTGTAGAAACTACCCTCTAATTAATCTTCAGTGATCAGCATGTTTTGAGATGCTATATATACAATGAAGGTGATGAATTGCAGGGCAATTCCCCTTTGGCAGAAAAGTATACATAATGCTTAACTCACTGCATACATTTGAGCTACATACATCTCCTGCCAAAGGGAAACTGCACTGTAATTCTGATACCTCCGGCCATCATCATCCGAACACTGCCTTTGATCTCTCCATGGGTTACCTTGATGCAGTAATGTCTCTCCTTCATCCCCATTTATAACACTGAAGTCTCCATTGAATAGCTAGAGAGGGATATGCTAAAGGATATGCTTGAAAGTATTCCTGAGGGCCTTCCTTCTTACCTTTACCCTTTCTCCTTTCTTAAAGCTTCACTAGCTAGAAAGAAAATGGTCCTCATTCTGTCTCCATTTACCACCAAAATCTATAGCTCCTTCAGTGATGGCATATATGAAGATACCCAAGTAACAAATAGAAGATGGTAGAAGATGGCCAATGGATATATGACAGGTTAACATGAGAGTGTTACGTGGGGGATAGTGCATGCATGGATATAGCTCATGCATGTGTTGTAGTGTTCTTTAATCTATATATACGTTTACTTATATGGAAATGCATTATATATACACAAGGAATCACCTTTATCTGCATGAAAGGCATAAACCATGAAAGGTATACTTTGCACTTGAGTTATTGCAGGGGAGAACATTCTTAGGGATCTTCTCTTTTGATGCTCTTTGAGATATCTTCTCATAGATTTGAAAAATCTCATGGTACTACTGAAAATATGTACATGAATTAAAGCATACATTATTGGGTGTTTTAGAGCCAATTGGAAGGATTTCAACAACATATCAAGTTCATTCAAATGTGGTTTTGTATTCAAATGTATACTTTAAACAACAAGTTCGAAATAGTTTTCTTTAAATATGTGTGTGTGTGTGTGTAACTAACCTCATGCATTAATTACAAGGCTATAGACCAATTACATTTAGAATAAGACAGCTTGATTAGTCTTTTAGTAAAGTGTTAAAGATGAAGGAAATTTGGCACATGAACATGCATCTCATTCAAAGCCTAAGAAAGAGAATGAAGTTACATAGGTTAGCGTATTTATTCTCATTATAATTAAGTCTAAGATAGGTGGCAAAAGTTCAAAGTAATCAACAAGAAAATGAAATAAATTAAATACTCGGATAATATTTTCTTTTCTTTTCATTGTCCATAGATCGAAACACTCTTAAAAAAAGTATTCTTATTCGATACGGCGCAGAAAATTGATGCGACATTAGATTTACTCCACAACTATATCTTTATGCTTTCTAGATAGAAAAGGACTGCTATAATTTCCCCATAACAATGCACAACATTTTGATGGATTGTTTATCAATGTATAGTTCTGTGGATTTTGTTCCAATGATGTGTTATATATATACATTGAGTGCTCCTTTGCATCATATACCATATCTCAATCAATGTGATTTGCTTCCTGGGTAAACACATTAATTATTACCATTTATCAGACTCAAAAAGTTTATTATTTTGTTCGATCATTTTCTCATTAGCTTATCTAGTATAAATATAAGCGATTAATCCTAGCTCAATCTCTTCTATTTAAGAAGACAAGTCCCAAGATAAACAAAGAACTAGCTATAAATTGTGACCACAATACTTATTCGGTATCCTATGTAGAACGAAGTATTCTACACCAGAATAAATGTTAACTTTCTTATCAGATGATCACCAATCGATTCATTCATACAACATTTTAATCTAGAAAATGATTTACAACTTAGACTAGTTAGTACTATAGAATTAAATCACTTGAACACATTTACAATGCTGAAGGTAATTAGAGTACATGTGGAACTTGATTTCTCATCAACAGTATAATATATTCCTGCTATAGCTAGTGTTGTTGGGATGAAGAATGGATTCAAAGTAATTTGTTAAAAATCATCAGTAATTAAGTAAACGGGAAAGAGAGAGAGAGAGAAAGATTGCTATAACAACAGAGACCACAGATATATGAAAGCTTGCTAAGTAAATCACACTTAAAATGGACAAACTGATCATTATATATAGCTTGCTAATTAAGATCATATATAGAATGTTTGACATTTACACATGAAATAAAGGTGTGGTCAGTAACTAATGAAGTGGTGCATGGTTTAATTAAGCAGCTAGCAATTAACAAGGAGTAAGTGGTGAAGCTGTCTAGCTTTAATGTGAGCAGTGAAATATATATGACCTTTGGGTATACAAAGGATTGATATATGTGCTAAGGATATGCCAATGCATATCCACTGAGCTCTCTACATTGCTTTAAATAGCTTGCACCATTCCAATCCTCCCAATGAATTGAATTGAAGAGCTAGTAGTCACATATTCTGCAGCGGTGGTGCATTACCGGGCAAATCTTCTGAGGCAGAAAGCTTCTCTACCAGTGATCAGTGTGTGCTTGTGTGTGTGGTGCATAATTTCATGCCAATGCATGCACACCGATCATGAGTTCGGCTGCCAAAGGGGATTTGCCCAGCCATTCACCTCATCCGCTCCTCATCATCCTTCCTCTTCAAAGCCCCCGTCTTCTTATAATACATGATATGTCCATGTGTGGTCTTCACACCCTATACTTATATATTAATTCTTTGGCCATAGCCCTAATTCTTTGAGAGATTATGCACATCGTTAGTTTGTTTCAATATATATATATATATATATATAGTTTAATTATGAGAATTTTAATCTGTTATGGGTGAAAATTGTAGGACACGTGGTCTTCATCCGAACATCCACGTGCCCGGCCCATATGTTCCCTAACGAGTTGAACGGAATTCCCCTCAACACATTCTATAACCCAGAATAGTGCATCCGTTCATCGGTTCCAAGTCATCCACCCATTCAATGGTTAGGAATTCCTTGTCCGTTCTTCAGCTTGAAACAGTTTTAGTCATTCCCCGGCTTAACACGGTAATTGCTCGTTCTTCGGTCTAAAATGGTATGTTCATTCCTCGGTTCAAGACAAAAAATTCAACCTACAACCCAAGGAAACCTATATTGCTTCATCGACTCCACCCTTCTAGAAGATCTATAGCTGTTATCCGGCTGGCATTCTAGAAGATATACAGTTGTCATATGGCTGGCATTCTAGAAGAATTACAGCTGTCACTTAGCTGGACGCTTAGCTGGCGTTGAGTTGGAAGCCTAGCTGGAGCCAACTTGGCAAACAAGTGCTAGAATTCTAAGCTTGCGTCCCAAGCCACCGGAGTCAATAAAAGGCAAGAGCTACAGTTCATTTGGAAATTCTGATTTAAGACAGCGAAGCTCTGCTCCACTGAAGATTGATCCCTGCCTCCATTAGAGATATGAGCTTCTTCTCCATTTCTCTTTCAAGATCTCGATCGATCTCCTCTCAATCTGTAAGAATGTCTGCAACTACTTTGATGATAGTGGATTTGATCTCTCGATCCCGTGGTTTTTCCCTAATTTAAGGTTTTCCACATAAATTTGGTCTTTCTTTTCTTTGTGCCCTGTTCTTTGATTGATTTTCTTCTGATCTAGCCACACAAAACATACAAATTCAATTGTAGTTGTGAAATTAGGGGTTTCTCCCTGATTTAGCATCAACATAATCCATGTTATTTGCATGTGATATGAAACTTTCCCTAGTATTTTTTTGGTCTAATACTCAAATTAGTCCCTCTATTATACCGAATCAACTATTTTGGTCCCTTTATTATAATTTGACCCATGGTGGTTTCTCTACTTTTATGATTGAGAAATGTCAGTCCATCTCTTCGTCAACTTTAGAGACTAAACAGACCTTTAAATATGCCTTTAGGGACTGATATTTCTCAATCATGAAAGTAGAAGGACCCCATGGCTCAAATTATAATAGAAGAACCAAAAGGGTCAATTCAGTATAATAGAGAGACTAATTTGGATATTACATCTCTTTTTTGTGTGAATAACACTGTTAGTCAAGTCGATTAATATACTAAATAACTAGAATGGGTAAACCGCTTTACATATATAATTTTTAAAATTTTGGTCTAACATTATATCTGTATTTTATTTCAAAGGATATTTGTTATTTAAATAATTATTTGTTTCAATGGCAAAGGTATTTGCCAATGGACTTGTAATATTTGCAATAATTAAATGGTGTTTTAAAACAAATCTTCTTTATTCTCTGATTTTTTTTTAAGGTATTTGAGGGAAAACGGTTTTTTAAACATCAAATTTTCTTATATATATATCATGGGTAACCGAGCACGGAGGCTGGGGTATTATGGACATCAGATGCTTCAATGCAGCAATGATAGGCAAGTGGTGGTGGAGGATGCTTAATGGGCAGGCCAACGTCTGTCGCCGCATTATTATGAACAAATACTATAAGAACTCCTTCCTTAACCCGCACAAGGGTGTGTCTGCGCGATCATCCCACTTCTGGAAAGGGGTAGTGGACCTATGGCAACTGGTGGAAATGGGAGTGACTGTACAGGCAGGAAAAGGCGATACAGTCAACCTATGGTACGACAGATAGCTGCAGGGACAAGCACCGAGCAGGATCTTCCCAGCACTTGCTGACTCCGCACTGGATCAACACCTCTCGCTTGAGAAGGCAAGGGATCGCCTTGCGTTGGCCCAACCGTTATTGAAGCAAGGCCCACTGCCAAGGAACGGCGTGATGGAGATGGAAGCACTTCTAGAGGCAATCATTATGACCCAGGAGGACCAGGAGGACACCCGGGCATGGAACCTGGGGAGAAATGGGGCGTTCTCGATTAAATCCCTTTACACCTTTGCAATAGACGGGGTTACACGGAGCCAGTTCCCCAACAACCTTTGGCGCCTCCCATGCCCAAAGAAGATACAACTATTCGCATGGCTGGCTGCGGATAACAAAATCCTTACCCTGGATAACCTCATTAAGCGCCAGTGGAAAGGGAACCGGACCCTGTGCTACTTATGTAACGAGCAAGATGAATCAGTCCAGCACCTCCTTACAAGCTGCATAGTCACAAAACAAATCTGGGAACACTTACGCGTTGTTGGACTATCTACATCCCCGATCCAACTCAGGAGCTCTGGGGATACCACAGTCTAGGAGAAACACTGGCAAAGGAAGTGCGCATGGGATGGGATCTGGCAGTTATGGCCACAACATGGAGCATTTGGCTGGAAAGAAACCAAAGATGCTTCCAGAATAAACACCGTGTTTGTTCTGGGATTATTCGAGGTATTGCCTTCCTACTTTTATCGTGGATCGACGGAGCCCATGACAACATGAAGCCGAAGTTGGAGCCGCTGACTTTCGTTGCCCGAAACTCCCTGGTTTCCACCCAAGCTAGCCTACCACAAGTGCCTACCAACGGGGATGATTTTGAGGAAGCCACCACAAGGCTGACCTCACTGGGGGGATCCACCACAAATACCATGTAATTGGGGAATTCATGGGCCCCTAAAAAATGGGGCCTATTCGGGGAGCTCAAATTTGAGCGCCATTGTACCAACTCTAATTTAAGCAATGAATAAAAGAATGTGGTTTATCCACTTTAATAAAAAAAAGAGAATTATAATTGTGACTATAAACTTCTATCAATATGGATTATAGAGAGATGTATGACCCTTGAATATTGCAGAGGAGTATGTCATTGTTTAATCTAAAAACAAAGAAAAGAAGTCATGACTCTACCGACACAAGAAATGAGCATGTCATTATGTATATGTGTTAGGACCGGGGGCATCCTACATTCCACACTAACAATAATATTGTCCACTTTGGACCCGAGTCCGCACGGTTTTGTTTTTGGGCCACTTGTTAGGACCGGAGCACCCCACATTCTATACTAGCAACAATATTATCTGCTTTAGGCCAAAGCCCATACGATTTTGTTTTTTAATCACCCAAAAGGTCTTACTACTTTGAGGTATTTTTCAATCTATATTTATGCCCCTTCATTCTTCTCTCTTATTAGTAATGTGGTACTATGTTTGCATATACCCAACAATATGAATACTAAATAAATGTCCTCCAAATTGATGTCTTAGTACTGAACAGATCATTATAGTGCTGAGAAATATTCCGGTATGCCTGTGTAAGTGTGCTTCTCCTGGAAATATGGCGGAAAAAGTATCTAGCACATGTTATTGACAAAATCCTTCCATATTTAAATTTAAGGAACACATGTATATGATCTATTTATTTTGTAAACTAAAAGCACATCACATAGATGAAGAAACCTATTAATGGTCTTTGCAGAGGAATTCCCACACTGATAAGAATCTACACACAAAGGAGCATTATTAACAAATTAGAATAGCGAGAGTAAGGTACTGAAATGCATTTCCTCTCAGGGTTGTTTGATTTCTAGTATTTCAAATTAAAGTGTAAGTGTAATTACATGTATGTTGAATTATTGTATTTTAACTTCCTATAAAAATTGTTTGATTTCCTATAAATGTAAAGGTTTTATATAATTTTCCACCGTTTGGTTTGATGTAAATCAAATTGGGTGATACAATCACCCTCTAAAATAAGTGGTGAGGTTACTCTGATATTGATCCAACTTTTTATATATTTATATTTAATTTTTTATTATAAATAATAATATAGGTAAGTTCCAAAAAACCCTTTGGGAACTTTTTAACTGCTCAAAAAGTCGGATATTTTCCCACTTCTCAAAAAGCCCTTGTTTTTTGAATAAATGTCATGTCATCTCCAAAAGTAACTTACAGTGTTAAAAAATGTGTGAAATTACCCTTATGCTCACTACAAAGAACTAAAACCCCTCAGTTACGTCTTCTCCCAAACTACTTGAGGTTCGTACTGTCCGCTGCTCTTCACAACACATTGCAGCGCCCATCGCCGTCGGCTGCAGGGAAGACCATCTCCTCATGACATCCAGCGATCATCTCCGAGGTGAGCCCCTAACAGAGGAAACTTTTTCAATTTTGGGGGTTTAGGGTTTCAGGGCGAGTTATCCTGAAGAGTCTATCTTCGGTTTTGGTGATTTAGGGTTTGTGATTAAGGGTTGGTCTCTCCCAAAGAAAAGCTTTTCAATTTTGGGGGTTTAGTGTGTGTGATTAAGGGGTTGTTTTTTTTTGGGATTTAGGGCACATCTTGTAACAGTGTGGGTGAATTCTCATTTCGTGTTTATTCTTTGGGGTTTAGGGTTTATTTTTTTGTGCTTTGGGTTCGTGACTGGTTCTCTTGTGAGAGCGTATGTGTATTCTTCGAAGTTTTAGGGTTTATTTTTGGGTTGTTGTGTTTATGTTTTAGCGAAAACATTGAGGGTCTGTGTATTTTTATTGGCAACATACTTTATTTTCTTGGAGGTTGCATGTATTTTAATGGGTGTGTGTATGACTTAAGTGTTTATCTACTGTGCGGTTGTGTGTATTTCTAAGGGCAAAGCCTGTATTTTGTATGCTAAATAGTCTGTTTGTGGGATGATATATTACGCATACAAATAGTTTGTTTATTTTCCACGATGAGAAAAGAAAAGAGATGAAAATCAAACCCTACTCCATCTAAATAATACAATTAGGCTATAAAAATGCCCACCCCAGACAATTAAACAGGCATACAATTAGTCAAATTAAAAAATAATAAAAAACCAACTAATCTATCAAAAACACACAGCAATCCCAACACCAAACAAAAGAGAACCCCCTAACAAAATAAGCTAAGATTTAAGAGAAAAAATATACACACACAGACACGCAAACCAGCTTTCTTGAACGCTAATCTTTTCTCAGTTCCTGAGATCAATAACACTTAGACCTCACATTGAATCGATCTCAAAACAAAAACAAAAAAAAGAAACCCCAAAAATCCCACCAACAGATGAAAATCAAGGCCCACTCCATCTAAAGATCAAGTAAAAGGAAGAAAAAAGCAATACCTTTTATTAAGATGTGACTAGACGGGACTTTTCCCTCCCAAACAATGCAGAAAAAGAGGGGCATTTTTGCTATTTTTGAAGATAACTTGACAGTTTACTAGCACCAGAGACCTGCTAGGAAGAATTTCAAAAAGGAAGGTCTGATAGGGATACTGGATTGTCAAAGGGGATGTCTAAGAAAGTGAAATCATGCCGGGGACTGCACGGTAATTTTCCCATAATAATATTAACACTAATCTCATGTTAAATTTAATACTAATTCATATAATGTTATATCTTATGCAACTCAAAAATAACACAATGAAAAAATTAAAGAGAATTCATTATTGAAGGACAATATAGAACAGAAAATGAAGAAAAAAATAGAAAATCATATCAATACATTTGATTTCATTTGCTTATCCGTCAATTTTCTCTTCATCCAATATATATTCAACTAAGCATGAGAACATGAGAAAATAATTTTCCATCAATTTTCTTTTATTCAATTGTTTTGAATGGCGGTCATATATATTGTGGAAAGAGTGATTTATTGGTACAAGTGGCTGCATAAAAATACAAATCAACCAAAGTAGAGGGGGGGCACGGGCCGGGTTTTAACCCAGCCCGGCCCGGAACCGGCCCTGCAAAACCCGCCAAGTCAGAAAACCGTAGTAGCGGGCCGGTTACGGTTTAGAGTTTTTCTAACTTGTGACCTGGCGGGTTGGCCCGCCGGGCCGGATCGGGTTGACCCGGGTGGTTAGTTTTTTTTTCTTCTTCAATTTTTTCAATTTTTTCAATTTTTTAAACTCATGTAAATATCATATATTTTTAATTAATTTTTTTAATGTTTGAATAATTAGAAAAGGATAATAAATTTTATAGATTTGAGTTTTTTTTTTCCTTGAAGAGAGATTTTTGCATTCTCTGATTACCAATAATTAAGGTTTTTTATGGTTATTTTTTTATTTTAAATAGCTTGCCATTTATATATTTTGTGACTTTATAATTTTTGTGGTTTTTATAATATTTAAATAATTCGTGTAGGATAATGAATTTTATATATTGAATTTTTTTTCCTTCAAAAGAGATTTTTGCATTAATTGATTGTCAATAATGAAGACATTTTATGGCTATTTCCTTATTTTTAAATAACTCGCCATTTATATACTCTTTTGTGATTTTATAATTTTTTTGGTTTTCTTAATATTTAAATAATTAATGTATGATAGTGAATTTTATAGATTGATTTTTTTTCTTTCATTAGAGATTTTTGCATTCTTTGATTGTCAATAATGAAGGCTTTTGATGGTTATTTCCTTAATTCTAAGTAGCTTGCCATTTATATGTTTTTTGTGATTTTCTTATTTGTTTGAGTAATTAGTGTAGGATAATAAATTTTATAGATTGATTTTATTTTTTCCTTCAAGAGAGATTTTTGCATTCTCTAGTTGTCAATAATGAAGGTTTTTATGATTATTTCATTATTTTTTTAAGTAGCTTGCCATTTATATGCTTTTTTTTGTTTTGGTTTTCTTAATATTTGAATAATGAGTGTAGGATAATGAATTTTATAACTTTCAATTTTTTAAAATTTTTCTCATTCTATTTTTATATCAAAATATCATAGTTTTTTTACAATTTTTTTTACATTTTTTACATTTTTTGCTATTTTTTAATATACATTTATATATTTAAAAAAAAATTTAAAAAATTTTAAAAAACCGGCCCGTGCCCGTGCCCACCTCTGCAACCAACAACCATCCTCCTCAGCGGCTTTTTTTTAAAAGAATATTATTAAAAAAAAAATTAATTATCAAAATGCACATTCTATCCAATATATACCAAAATGCGCAGATGCGTACGTGAATGCATTAAAAAAAGCCACTATATCTATTTTTCTCCGGCGATGGCTGGCTGTGCGAATGAGCCAGCAGCAGCGCTCAGACCACCAGGATATGCAGCACAACGGGGGCGTTCTCGGAGGGAAGACTGCGCGCGTGCAACAGCTGCGTGAGGCGCTGAGGGCGCTGGTACTGCACGGCCGATGACGATTCTTCTGTCCACTCCGCCAACCCCCTCGCACGCCGCCACCAACTGATCGGTCTCAAGAGCTCAGCGCCCTCCGTTCTCAACCTCGACGATAGCCCGGCGTGGCACCAGGCCATAACTCGCAAGCCGCTTATGCCTAGGCCGAAGCCAGGAGTACTAGTACTCTCATTGCAAGACGCAGTAGTGATCATTGCATGGACCATTAACGGCGAGCGGCCAAAGCTCCAACTCCAATGAACTTCGACCACTTGTTTAAAATCTCAATCCCTGCAACAAAAAATAAATCATGCATATATAGTTAAATATGTAGCAGTTCAATTAATGAACTCCATATATGCAAATATATTAACCATGCAAGCAAGAACACCAAAATCAAAACATCATCACTTTGTACTCCAAGACGATGAATCTAATTAAGTTTGTAACAAGGAGATACCCAAAAGCTTAATTAATTCTATACACAATATCTATCCCCACTATATATATATATATATATATATATATATATATATATATATATATATATATATCTGCAACTGGCTAGCAATGTTATTCCAACTGGTGATTTCCATCTCTGAAACAACAAGACCATGCACGGTGAATCTAAAGCAGTACTCCTCTCATAACCACTGATCCTCACGACCAAAAAAGATCATGGAAAACCCTCCAACAAAAACAAGAATCAAGCTACATGGATACAATTATTCCACAAAACTATATATGTAACTAAAACAAGCAAGGATCAAGAGCACTAGCTAGCTCCACATGAATGGCCTCAATGATGCTTCTGCTTGGTGTACCCTTGAATTCTCCATTTATCGTCATTATCATGTCCATTAGAAGCTAAAGCTGGCTTCTCCGGAAACTCCGGCTGGACTGCTTGACGAACCGGCCCCCTCTTCTCCGCGCTGAGCTTTCGGACAGACTTCATACCTGATCTTCTTCGCAAAAAGCCTTGGTTGATCTCCTCTTCTCCCTGTATCCTGCACAATGCAGCGATCATGACTGTGTCGTAGTCGAGCCTTAGCTTCATATCCTTCTAACATCACTGGTTTCTTTAGCCACCTTCCCCTCCAAGTCCGGCGGGGAGCCGCCGTCGAAGTTGAGATCTAATACTATGTCTCTATCCATCTCCATCTCCAAGTCCACATCCATTTGGTGTTGTCATCGCCGGAGGAGTCAAGACCCAAGCCCTCCATGCAAAACGCATCGTCGTCGAGTCCCGGACCAAGCAATGTCTCCATATCCGCTGCGAACTCGGCTAAATCTACGTCATCGTCGGGATGGAGGAACCCGGCCAAGGTTCCACTCTCCGGCGGCTCAAGGGCGCTGAGCTCTTGAGCTGGACCCGTTGGTGGCGGCACACGAGGGGGTATGCGGAGTGGACAGACGAATCGCAAACTTGGCTGAGGAACGCGTCGTCGGCCGGGCAGTACCAGCGTCCTCGCCGCCTCACGCAACTGTTGCACTGGCGCCATCTTCCCTCCGAGCACACCCGCGGTGCGCTGCATCTCTTGGTGGTTTAATTTAAACTTAAAGCGCTGTTGTTGACTCATTCACGCAGCCTGAGAAAAGGAGTAGATATAGTGGCTTTTTTTTTAATCTGGGTAGAATGAGCATTTCGGTAATTAAATTTTTTTTTTTGTAATATTTTTTTTTTTTTAAAAAAAAACCCTCTTCGGCAGCAAGTTTTGCTAATGGTTACATAAATCTTAACAGAGAAACCATCCTCACATGATAAATAATAAATATAAATAATAAAAACACCATGGTGCAATATTTTCATTTGTAATAACTCTACATCCAACTTTGAATTTAATCAGTGTTTGAGTTCATCCATTAATTCTCTTGACTAATATATTAATTAGTGAAATCAAATGACAAAACAAATAATAAACATATTTTAAAAAATAAAAATAAAAATCCGTTCATACAGAGTTTTATCCATTTGATTTTTTTGAAAGATTCCGTTAATAAATGGAAGATTACATAACTTTGTGTATTCATTATTTAATAAATGTACATGTGTCATCACATGAATGGAAGACTCATTCATTGTTAGATAAAACCGGCTCCATCTACTTTTCTCTAAGAAGAATGGGATTCCTCACTCTCCTTCACTCTCCCAATCAAACAAGCATCAACCCCCCAATACACCCCCAAAAAACCCTAAATCAAACAAGACCTTAATTTCGAATTAAATCTAGTTGAACTTGGGCTTTTAAAACTAAAATCGAACTGAGCTTAATCTAAAATTAGGCAATTTTGAGCCGAACTCAGAACTGGGCTCAGCCCGATGAAACTTGGCCCATTTACAGCCCCAAGTACGTTGGAATAGCTTGGAATACCTTGAGGGTAACTTCGTCATTTCATAAGAGGGCAACCCGCAAAACCCTAGAAAAAGGTCGAAGCGTTCATCCTATATCTCTCACCACTCCCCGCTGCTCCACTTCCCACGCCGCCGTCGCTCGCAGGATCGCTCGCAATGGTTTGCTCTCCTCCGTCGTGATCTCGCTTTCCCTTTGTCTTGCAACTATACGCACCATCATTGTGCGTTTCTCTTGCTTTTGTAGGCGTCGGAGAAGAAACTGTCCAATCCAATGCGGGAGATCAAGGTCCAGAAGCTCGTCCTCAACATCTCCGTTGGAGAGAGCGGCGATCGCCTCACCCGTGCCTCCAAGGTGTTCTTTTTGCCCGGAATTTTTTGTTCTTTTTTGTTTAGGTTTTTCGTAGAAATAGATCTTTGTCGCTTGATGTTCATAACGATGAATTTTTAGGTTTCAAACAAATTTCCTTGAATTGTATATTGTGTTGGAGTATTGTTTGTCCATTGCTCTTTTGATTGCTGGATGAACAGGCAGTTCGGTGGCCTGTGGGTTCATTTCAGTTATGAATGTGTCTGTTTAGGAGAAATTAGAATGAGAAAGTGGAGAGTGGCTGGACTGACTGCCTCTATGATGTACTTTAGATGTTAGGGATGTAGAACTCACTTTGGAGATCCTCCCACTTCAGCCAGATGAATTTGACGTGAATTCTGTTGAAACTATCAAAGAGATGTGGAGAAGTTGGGATTTTAATTTTATTTTAGTTGAGGATATGACACTGCCTTCCATACCCTGGGATTGATGTTTTTCAGCCATATCGTGTGGTTTGAATTTTCATTCTTAGTAGGATTTTGCTGAGAATTTTTGTTTGGCAGTTCTTTACTCGGTAGAAACAATTTGAAGAAATGTGTAAATCTATCTCTATCTGTATCATGGACTAAATAGTGGTTATTGTTTTAATTGCATAGTTTATAAATAATCTTTACAAACTATATTATTTGTAGGTTTTGGAGCAGTTGAGTGGACAAACACCAGTTTTTTCAAAGGGTATGTTTCTTTGATCTGTTTTGTAGTTGTAAAAAATAAGTAATCCAATTGATTTGTATATTTGATTACATTTTGTTCCCAACAGCAAGGTACACTGTTAGATCCTTTGGCATTAGGCGTAATGAGAAGATTGCTTGCTACGTGACGGTTCGAGGGGAAAAGGCCATGCAGCTTTTGGAGAGTGGCTTGAAAGTGAAGGAATATGAGCTTTTGAGGAGGAACTTCAGTGATACTGGGTGTTTTGGTTTTGGAATCCAGGAGCATATTGATCTTGGAATCAAGTAAGTTTTACTTCTCTTTACTTTTGGTTTTGGTTGGTTGCATAAGATCCTAATGTCATCTGGTAATTCTATTTTATGTATATTTTGGAAGTAGTTAAATGATAACCTCATGTTTATGATAGTGGCTGCGGTAGGATTACATGTAGTTCTTCTTTGTTGTTAAGGTTTCAGCTGCAGGATATGGTTTGACTGAAATTGGAGAATGGCCTATATATTCAATGTGTCTATATGCATATATGTTTTGTGCACATGTTACTGCATGTGGTTGAGAGTTATTGTTCACTTTGTGCTTCTGCAACAATCTTAAGTTTACCTGTGTGGAATAAGTATTTCTTTTTTTCACCATCCGCAAGGTTACTAAAGCAGCAGTGGTAATGTTGATATTTAATCTGATGGAAATGAGATCCTGAATATGACCTATTTGTTCTATAAGAAACCACAAGCGCAGTATTTGTGGTCTTTTCTGGGCATGGCAATTGAGACATCAAACTTATTGAATGTAAAACCTTTAAAGACTGTTTAAAGATTATTTATCATAATTTGCCCCTAATTTGATTTCTCATTGCTGGCAGATGTAGATTGCCGTGGTTGGAACATCTTCTGGCTAATGTAGTTTGGGATTGCCATAATTGTCAGATGTCCTCTACTAATCATCAACCTCAATAAGATCTTAAACTTAAACATAGTATCACTTGCAACGGAGTAACTATTTTCTATTTTATTAGAAATTTAGGAAATCCCAGATTTAGCATACTTGGTAACAAATTTCACATAGAAGACTATATGCCTGCTGGATGTTATAGCATTTGGATCTATACGAACTTCTTAGAGTGGTTGGATTATAAATGAATATGCAGTATTTTACCCACTGGATTGTCAGGAAGGGCCCCATGAATACTTAAAGTAAAGCAAAGCTATTGTGACACTCACGCAAAATTAAAGTTCAGCCAGTAAAGAATAGAAAATGCAAATATCACTGGCCTTTTTGCCCTTAGTCTAAGACAATCCTATAATTACACTGTCAAGGATTGTGGTGATGCTTATGATCAAGCATGGCCAAAGTTAAGCTGATTTGATTATTGATCAGGACAATAAGAATGGTTTCTCCTGACAATGACGTAGTAGAACTGGCCATGAAAGAGTTGCTCACTGTAGGATGCTAAACACAAAGAAGGATAAAAACAAGCCGGATTAACTTTATTCTGAAAAAGGGTAGTTCAATGGAGCACAAGTGGTGCCGAGTCTTTCTTGCAAGGATTATAATCACCATTATGCATTAAGCCATTTAGAATGGTTACTCACTAAACTTGAGAGGCCGAAAGTGATGGTCTTAGATGATATATATTTGCTGCTTTATCAGAACTTCGCTTAGTTCAGCTGGAAACTTGTGCAAAGTAAATGTGGGCCAGTTTAGAAGGAATTATTGTGGGACTCAACATCAGCATACCAAGTTATTTTATTTGTAAAGAAAATAATGCCTCTGTTTTGGATACAATTGATTGTGAAATGATTTTTACTTTTTGATTCTCAACATGTTTTTATTACTATTGTAGTATAAGATTATTTAACTTTGGTAGCTGACCAGAAGGCACTCAGCGTCTCTCTCTCCCATAGTTCCCCATGTTCCCTATAAATTTATGGGTTAAAGTTACCGCCAGCTTCCTGATAGATTATTGAAAATGGCAACATAAGCCAATTGACCATGCTTTTCACAAAATTGGGTGGTTTATCTGCAATTATGCCAACATTTCATTACTGAATTTTACTACTGCCAAAGCAAGAATTGTAGTGGATCATGTTGATAGATGATCATGTCATTTGTTTCAAATAATATATATTGAGATGTAGTGTTCATATGTCCATCAAGTTCATGCGACTCATTAAAAATTCAGTATCCTTGACACTACTTCTAGAAATAGTTAACTAGATGCGAATTGTCTTTTGTTTTTAATCTTCCACAGGTATGACCCTTCCACTGGTATTTATGGGATGGACTTCTATGTTGTTCTGGAACGCCCTGGATATCGTGTAGGCAGACGCCGCAGGTGCAAGTCTCGTGTTGGAATTCAACACAGGGTCACCAAGGAGGATGCCATGAAATGGTTCCAGGTCAAATACGAGGGTGTCATCCTCAACAAATCCCAGGCTACTAATGCTTAGGCTTCTCTCTCGCACCATAGTGCCTGGGTTTCAGCAATTCAAATTATTTTTCATCAAATCGGTTGTTTTAGACTGTTGTCTTAACTCAGATTTTGTGCTTTCCAACCATTTACTCTCTCAAATGGTCAAACTGGGTACTTTTTATGGTACTTTTTATTCATCAGCCCAAGTCATGGAGCAGAGGCTGAGAATGGTGGATGCCATTTACTTATTTGTCTTTTCACACAAGGACACCATCCCCGTTTTTCACTTGTTTTAATGTGTCCATTCTTCAACTTATCATGTGTCCTTGCACAAAGGGACTTCCAGTTGCTGCATCCAATCAAGTCTCAATCAATAGTTTTATGCACAAGTTGAATAGTTTGTTGTTAGGTTGGGGGTTGCTGAAGTGTACACCAACGCTAATCCATTAAGAGATCAAGATATTTGCAAACATGGTGCTTTTTCCACAGCAAAATTAAATTGAAATAAAAAAAAGAATGGCTATTGTATAAAAGGGCTGTAAACAAGCCGAGTTTGAACGGGCTAGGCCCAGTTTGGATTCGGCTTGAAATAGCCTAACTCGAGCTCGGCTCGAACTCGAAATTAGTTCGAATAAGTTTGTTTGAACTCGGCTTGATTCTAATTTCGAAAACTTGAGTTTGTCTCAATTTAGTTCAAAATTAAAAACTTAATTATAATTTTGAAATCTCAAATTTGATTTTACTCGAAATTAAAAACTTATTTATAAATTAATTTTTTATTATATATTATATACTAAACTAAATATTAAATATTTTATTCATATATTATATTATTTATTAATATTTATTATTATTTATATTATATATATTAATATTAAATTTCTAGCTTGACTCGAAATTGAAGCTCGAGCTCGGCTCGAAAACTCGAAATTCCGAGCCGAGCTCGAGCTGCATATGAACAACTTGATCATTTGACAGCCCTAACTGCATTCGATCTTTATTCATGAGTAAACAAAACAAAAATCTAACCAATCAGTACCAGCACTTTTTTGGTTCAAAGGCCATTCTGAACATTCTACCTTAAACAACTGGAATGATAGAATTTATCAAATAAAAAACACTTGGAATAATAGATGAGAAAATACCAAACAATAATATGTACTATGTACAACCATGCTGCTTTCTATATCTCAACGTGGACAAAAAAACATAAAAATGAGTCCAACGCCATTGGCGTGTAATGAAAATCTTAAACCGAGTTCTATAAGACAAAACACTCCAACGAAGCCGTGTATGATCAGATGACAGGATGAGGTCCACAGACAAAAGCACCCCAAAGAAGCTGTGTATGATCAGATGAGAGGATGAGGTCCACACAAGGGCTGCTACTTTGATTAATATTAGCCACATGCCATAGTTGGCAAAACTTTGGCCTCTGATTCGCTTGACAACCAATGAATGGTGCACTGCACTGAGGGCAGTTGCTGTCTTAGAATACGTTTACCCGGAAAAACCATGGAAGTATGAAGGCTATGACCAGACAAGCCATCAAGAAATTACAGAACGGTTGGCCCCTCCAACAACTGCTCCTCTCGGATGAGTTTCTACGCCTATTGTTGCCTCCTATTCTCCTCTCATGCCACTCTTCCATAAAGTTTAAGTCCTCCTCACCATTGATGTTCTTTGCATTCACTCCACAGATCTCACAACACCTACATTATAGCAAAATGGGAAAGAGAATTACTCATCTAAAGTGATTTTCTCGGTTCAGTTACCATTTAACAGAAAGAATGAATTGTTCCATAATGTTTATAATAACTAGAAGGTAGTAAGCTACACTACTTTGTGATACCAAATGAAGATGAGTTGTGACAGCAAAATTTGTGCTGGAGATGGAAGAAGATGATTTGGAACTAAGAAAAAATCTGAAATAAGATGCATGCTGAGAACGTGGGCATGAAAGGTAAAGGAAAATACCAATGAGGCAAGATGAGGAAGAAGATATGATCTAGAATGAAAATGATAGACATAACTTTTGCATAATAATTACAACTTGTATAGAAAATTTTCGATTGATGTCAATGAGCAAGATGTGATAATATCATGTTTCTAATGCATACTGCACATGAATTTCTTGATAACCAGCAGGATATTTAAGTCATTAATCAAGGCAGTTAGATTGACAGCTCAGCCTTGTTAGTGACAGTTTTGTCAAACTAAAATTGGCAGAAAATTAATAGCATGTACAAGCTACAACAGGGAAGATCAGTCCATTGTTCTTAAAAATCCTTGAATGTAACAAGTGGAGACCATGTAGGATGATATTGGTAAGGCTCTTAAGGAAGTTCAAAATGAAATCGTGAAGTTGATACTACAATACAAATATGGTGTGAATAAGGCTGAAAGATTGATCACATATTCGAGATAATATCCAGAGAAAATTGTTGCCAAGCATGCAAGAATCAATATTATTAATTTACATAAATAAGAAGTCTTTATCCCCATCCATAATGGGCAGCACAAATCACATTCTTATTTTGGCTACGAACATTTCCACACAAAAGGGGGGAAAAGCAAAATATGTCCTGAAGAGTGAAGGTCAAACAAAATGTTTGAATCTCATGGTGGTCCAATGCCAATCTCAGTTTTTTCACATATTTCTTCTCTTAACCTAGCCATAGAAACTACAGCTCACTTTTCATTCACTCTTCCCTTTCACAAAGATTTACTATCTAATCTGATACATTCCAAAAAAGAAACTCAAAGTGTGAACAATTTAAGTAGGTTGAGGTTGCTTACAAGTATCTTTCTATGTTAAAGGCAAGCATTAAATTTCCATTCTACCCTTAAAAGTTTATCAGAAAGGAGAAAATTGGAGGGGCAAGAGAGATGCTGACAGGCATGGGCAGACATGGTTGGGATGGTTTTGTTGCACATGCAGCCATGTGAGAAACTAGTACTACAAAAGAAAAAAAGTGAGAAGTAAGACATAAGTGCAACAAACTAAATCTACTTGGAAATCAAACGCAACTTGAAAACAATGGGCAAAAACAAACAAAGAAGGCCTTGAAGCATGAATTGTCTGTACTTAACATACACATATAGGGTCTAGGAAAAAGTGAGAAGTAAGACATAAATGCAACAAACTAACTCTACTTGGAAATCAAACACACAAACACACACACGAAAAAGAAAAGGGAAAAAACAAACAAAGGACTTCAAGCATTAATTGTCCATACTTAACACACACATATAGGGTGTAGGAAAGACAGCAGGTTAAGTTGATAAAGAAACAATCAGAGTAAAGTAGGAACATTTTGTAAAGTTGTAACAAAAGATGCTTTATAGAAAGTACAGAAGCAAAGTCAACTTGCAGAAGACTTTGCAAAACCTTGTAATATAACGGACACACACACACACACATACATTGAGCCATTAAAACTATTGCAAGTGGGTAGGTGAAAGCCATATGGGGATAATGTAAATAATTATTTTAAGGACAAACTGGAATATCCTGAACCAACATTGGAGTTCCAAGATAACTATAAAATTATTCATCTATAACTTTTAATGGAAATGCCTCAAATCTGATAAACTTTGAAACAATATTTTTGAAAATAAAAATTCTTTTCAAAGGGCAAATACAGAAGATGCAACTATGTGACAAAGAAATTTTATCATACATAAACATCTTCCTATATAAGAAAAACTTTACAGAACATCTAGCAACCCAAAATAAAATAGAATGGTTTCCCCATAGTATGCATGGTAAATGTTCATGCCATCTCTGTTAATTCCATTCATTCACATCAATCACATAAATCGACTTAATTCTTCATTCATAAGAGAAAAGAGGAAGGTATAGACATATACTTAGAAATTCAATGCATTGATCACTTTTAAAGTATAGACCTCATTGCCCTCTTGATTTGGAGAATAAGAGGTTCCTTGGACTAACATAAAGAAAAGCCATAAACGTATACTTAGAAATTCAATGCATTTATAACTTCCAAATTATGAACCTCATTGCCCTCTTGATTTGCAGAATAAAAGGTTCCTTTGACTACCATTAATGTTGAATATTAATCAAAGGAAAAGAGAGCCCAGCCTTCTTCCTTTTTTTTTTCTTTGAATGGTATGAAAATCTGGGAACCAAATGGCATGAAAGCATGAAAACCAGTTTGTCCTAAGTTGCACAGGAAGTAATTACTTCTAATCACCTGGCTTGTAAATGTTTTTATACCAAAAAACATGATTTTCTTAAATTAATGAAGGTTTAAACCAGACTAGCAGGAATATCCTACCCAAAAATCACATCTCCTCAAAGAAGTCAGGTACTACATAATATTGTTTTCTTATCATCACAACTTCCGGTAAATCAGAAAGTTAAATAATTAAATGATGCATTTCTTAAATCACTAATAATCCACCCATCACCACAGCTACTTCAGTTATAATTCATCACCAAGTCATGGTTAAATAAGAAAGAAAACCCAAAACCCTATCTTTCTGTAGTGTGTAGTAAGATCAGAAAACAAAACAGAGCAGCAAATCATTTACATGGCTCTATCTTTTCTATTTCTCACTGCACCTGAAGCCCAACCCTATCCTAGTCCAAGGTTTTCGTCCTTAGCTACTGTGAAATTTTCACATTGATGGTCCTTAGACGATAATACTAGAACAATGAAAGTTCAAAAGAGACAACTTAGAATTTTTCAGATAAAAGGATGACATCTGAATGCTTGACATAATGGTATGTTCTGACCATGAGGTCACAAACAATCTTTCTCAAACTTCAAATCACTACATTGCTTAAACCAAGACCCCTCCCAAATACTTTCTAGCTTTTTTCACCCTCAAAAAATTCACCAACACCCAAAATATTAAACTGAATTCCATATAAATCCAACTTGGCGACCTATCTATAAAATTAGAATCACAGGAAAGCAAGCGAGCACCAGAGAAAACAAGTACCAATCGTTGATTCACCCTTTAAAAATCAAATCGAATAGAATCAGAGAATGCGCATAAAAACACTGAAGATGGGGGAGTAGGTGAAGGGGAAATACCTATTACCCTTGACCCGAAACCAGGCCTCGGCGCAGTGCCGGTGAGCGATCCCGAGCTCACCGCGGCACCCACAACCAAGCTGTATCAATCCCGAACACTCCGGCCCGCCGGCGCAACTTCCCGCGCTCCGATCGGGGCTCAGGTGGCAGATCCGGCAAACCTTCTCCTCCTCGGGATCAGAGTCCCCGCCATCGCCGCCGACGGCGCACTTCACATCGATCACCACGCACGCCTCCCCCTTCCCATCCCTCACCTCCTTCGGCTCGCCGGAGGGCGCCGCGACGGCGGCGGTATCGCCCGGTGTGGCCATCGCTTCACCGCATCGAACTGGAGGGAAGCCTTGCTAGTTGCTACTTACGAACCAAAGGTCCAAAACCACTGAATAAATAAAAGAAATTATCCAAATTACAAATAAGTCCCTGGAGAAAACGAATGGGACCTACCAGTAACTTTTCCCAAAGAAAGGGCAGAATGGGGAACCTAAGTTTGAAGACCCCTCACAGAGAAAATATCTATAAAATAAAAGTGTTAATTAAAATTTAAAATTAAAATGCAAGGAAAAAGTTTTTTTTTTGTAATTATAGCCATTAACTTAAAGATAAATTATTTATAGGTCCCTGACACTATTTGATATTGTTTCCCATCCAAAACATATATACACCCCCGAAGGAGCAAAGATCCCAAGATTAAAAAAAAACAGTGCCATAGACTAATAATTAAATAACAATTAACTTAAAAAAGCCCTAATATATGTATGCATGTAATTTATGATGATATAGATGTGAAATTTATAGGGAAAAAGATACAATGCCATTTCTAAGTCTTTTTGTTTTTCATTCGTTTCTAACAAAATGTTATTTATATATTTTGCTAATTTAACATTATTTTAGAGACTCAATTAAAATTATTTTAAAAAAATTATACTTAAAATTTCAGATGAAGTCACAAGAGGATAAGATCAAAAGAGGCACCAAACATTCAAGAGATTATTATTATTATTATTATTATTATTATTGTTATTATTATTATTATTATTATGGTTTATCTTTTCTTATTAAAATGAAGGTAAAGATAGATTAGAAAAGTCAAGAGGTGGAAAGGGTGAAGAAATATTGTATTATTAGTTGACTCTTTCTTTTCTTGTGTTATTTGTTTATATGAATTTATTTGGCTGTTACTACTTGACTTTGGTGGCAATTCCTTGTTATTTTCTTTTTCTGATGGACTCTTTAGAGGTGGACGTACGTTACAAGGAATCAAGGGATGCTGAGTTCAATGCTTCTCATACTAAATGACATATGTATATATGCAACCATATATATATATAATTTTCTAACTTTTGGATTGGTTTGAGCTGGATTAATATTTTTTTATTAGAAAAAACTCAAAAAGAGAGTAGTTGGCTGACCCAAAAAGTTGATTTTCTGAAATTATATTATGTGACTACTACTGTTCTTTAAGATTGGTTCTTTTCTGGTGGCTTCTTGACTTTAAATTATATTAATAATCATGAATTTAATTTAATTTAAATTTTTTTTTTTGGACATAGGGGATAAACCTCATTCTAGCTAGGATGGAGCGGGGCCGGAGAGGGTATGTGGCGCAGCCCACTAGACCTAGCCTCTCATACTAATGGCCCGTAACTACTTCGTCGCAACCTGCTTTCACTTTGTCATCCGGAATTCGAACCGTGGTTCTCCTCCCGGATGCAGAGGATCTTTACCGCTCGACCTATTGGTCTTTGGCAAATCATGAATTTTTTCAATAAATTAAAATCAATGTATAAACTCTATTAGAATTTTCATTAAACTAATTTTGTTTAATGAAAACTTAATGTTCTCTGTACTGCATCACAAATTCACAGGGGCATTTTAGAAACATTTTTCACTCACTTCCACAGTAAAACACTTGAAAATGTTTCTTTAAAGCACCTTTTTTTTGACATGGGCAACAAACCCCCACCGAAGGATCAGTCAAATTCTGCGACACTCAATTTTCCCCGGATTTCACATAATATAATTTATTTTATCGTCCGAAGGTTTCACACAATATACACTTATTTTACCGCCTGATTTACTACGAACCAACATGAAGAAGACTTATACGCTTGTGCGGGTTATCCCACTGGGTGACCCACACTTTGCACCCTCACCTTGCTCTAACGTAAATACAACCCTAGAACTTATGTGAGCCAAATCTCTTATGTAAAGGACCTATGCCGTTAGATCAAGAAATCTATGGCCTTAAAAGCACCTTTCAAACCTTAGCTTGTGTTTGATAGGAGGATATACCACATGGGATTAGGAATAATTTTTGAAAAGTTTTGAATTTTTTGAAAAGAAATTTTTAAGTAAAGATATTAATGATAAGATAGCTATATGACTTTCATGTATTGGTAAGTGGGGTATTATTATATTTTTAAACTTGAATTAAATTTTTTGACGGAAAAAAATTCATTGGGAAATGTGTTGGGGATATCTCATTTGGGGATATTCCCCTATCAAACACAAGCTAAAAGCTCTCAAATAAAATAAACATTTAATGATCAAAAAAATAAAAATAACCAAAACAAAACATCCTATAAAAAGTGCTTTACCAAATGCAACACTGAACATGTCTAAATTGATAAAAGTTTAGTTTATGATTGAAGAAAGTGCATCAAATGGAGAGAATCTTGCAAGATATGAGCCAACAACCAGTAGTTTGCAACCAAACATGAACTTTAGGGTTTGGAATCTGACATTAGACTGTAGTTAGAACACAACATGAACTTCAATTCCAACTTTCACAAACTAAAGCTCCTGTCAAGAAACATTTACACAAAGGAACAGCTACAAAGCACATTAAATATGAGCTAACAAGTAACAGAGGAATTACTAATTTCAAACAGAAAAGTGACAAAGCATAGCCGACAAGAAACTTTTCTTCACCACCACTGAAATTCGCCAACTGATATCCTCACCCAGACCAAAACATTTGAAGCCCTTTTACCAAACTGATCCCGTCTATCAAACATGTACTGGTTTGAAATTTGGTAGGTCTGAGAGATGAGGAGATCTGCCGGTAAAACCAGCAGCCTGCAAGTTAAGCTTCAACATGCAGGATTTTTCGCTTGCTAGATCTTAACTGCATGAAGAAAAGGAAATGCCCCTTGCCTTGGGAGTACAATAAAGCAAGAACGATAGTACTATTTATTTAGGTCCCGGCAGGGTGTAGAAAACCGGGACCAGCCTGTCGTCTTATATGTTCAGGTATAAGCTTGTTGATCAGCTCCGGTGAAGCGCCTGCTAACTGCACATATAGAAAAAGGGGCAATATAAGCACAAAATTCCAAATGAAAGGACATGTAATATGTATTTGGATTTCATACCACTGGAAGCCTTGTTATATACTAGAACATACATAGTGGACAATTAAAATGTCAAGAAATAAAATACATAAAGCATATTCTGCTCTTTGAAGTTGACAAACATTTCAAACACCCTACTTATGGACTCTAACAACTCATGTCACACCAACTCCTACACAAAACAAGTTGATTTAGTTGGTTAATTGAAAAAAAAAAGTATAAACAGATACTTTTTTTGCATAAAAAGGTAGCTTGCATGAGATCTAAATGTCATCATTGCATAAATGCTACAAAGAAAACCTAAATTTTTAGATTTAGGTATTAACTTAGTAAAAATATGAAGAAAGGACCCCACAGAGCAATAATGAGCCTTTTTTTAGTGACTATTGAATGAGAGGTGGTTTGCTAATTGATAGCCTTTCCACTTATGCTGAAAGGAGATCTAGTCGCCCACTCAAAATTCAATTATAAAGAATCACATATGTGCAAAATAAACTGAAATTGCTGTTCACCTAAAACCCTAGTTAAGATCACTTACTTCTGCTATTTTAGATACACATAATTCCACAATGCCCCATAAACTACATTTGTGTCAGTGAGAGGATGAAAGGGGCAATGGCACAAATACTATAAGAGAAAAACCACATAAAATAAAACAGGAACAAGGTAAGAAGCTTACTTCTTGTTTAAAATTAAAAAGTGGTGGCAAAGGGCGGCCATTTGGCAAACGTGCGTGGGGTTCTCGTAGCTCATCGAAGAAAGGATGGGCACAGGCCTCAAGCTGCAAAGAAGTCCATATTAAGCAATAAGAAAAAGAGCAAATTCAACTGCCATATTCTAATAATCTATCATGAACAACAACCTAATTTCTCATTTTAATTGGACAAATATGTCAGAGAAGCTCCCTCAAACCTTTGTGTTACATATCAAAAGCCTCCTAACTTTCATTTTACATGTTATCGTTGTTACAAGGTTTGCATTCTATTGAAGTAAAAAAATAAAAAATAAGAATAAAAGAAGAAGAAAAAAAAAACAATCCAGCAAACACAGAAGATAACATCATTCATCAGCTCAACGAAATCTAATTTAGACAATCAAAACTAAAGAACCCCCCACTGTGGCAGAATTTTATGCTCAAGAGAGCACAAGACTCTAAAATAAATTTTTTTCATATATAAAAAAAAAGCAGGATAAGGTTGCGTACAAGACTCAAAGAGTCCGACCCTTAGCACCGGGCTGCCCTTTTTTTTATATAATTCTGTTCAGTTTTTCCTGCTTTTTTCAATTTATGGCACATTAATAACATCAGATTTTAAACATTCTATAGAAAACCCAAGCCAAAAGATTAGGCATTACTAAAAGAAACCACCCATTGAAAGACTAGCTGTTAGTAAACCAACAAAAGAGACGGTTGTGCATTAAAACTTGAAAGCATTAGCAAGTTAGATAATGGCTATATAAGGTTGAGCAACATGATATACCCCTTTTAGAAACAAGAATTCTACAAACCATAAGAGCACACCATGAGAAGCTTTATAATTCAAAAAGAATTACACACAAGCATACATGCATGACAGGAGAGGAAACCTAGTATTAGTAAAGAGGCTAAACTGGCACAAGATAAAAGAGCAAAATGACATCATAAGATGCTTTTTCAAATGTCTCTAAAACAGCTCACATCATTAGAAATAAAAGAAAATGTACTGTAATGCCATGTAGACAGGAGCCACTGAAGACTAATGAAAGATTACCGCTGTGCAGCGAAGGCTAGGTGAATATTGGAGAAGCCTAGATGCAAGATCTATTGCTTCTGGAGGCATACGCTTGTGGAAAACCTGAAACAAGATTGCACATCAGTCCAACAAATAACAATAAACAATTAGACATATATTAGTTGAAACCATAAATTGTCTTTGAACACTCTTCCAACATATTATTAGTAATCAAACATCATCTAAAACAATGTGGACACTTGATCGAAGTTTCTGAAATTCATTGACATGTAAATCCATTGAAAAGGTGACTGGTTCAAAACTTTTCAATAGTTCGGAGAAAAGAAGGCATGTAAGGATACTTTTCACTGAACTTCACACACATCACATAAAACAATGTATGTTCAATATTTTACAATAGCAAAACAAAAATGTAAGATATAAGACTTGCACCCATTTGATTGTTTGAGATGGATACAAATATTAGTGCTTGGGATGGGCACATAGACCAGATACAGAGAAGTTTTACAACTAAGATATGGTGACAGAAACATGTGGGACATATATACACACAGACACATCTGCAAACATGCAAACATTTATTCCTGGCCATAGGTTTGACGCACTTCTAGCACACAAAGGGTATTCTAGCACACAGTGCTTGGGATGGGGCCGATGGGCACATATACCAGAAAAAGAGAAATTTTAGCAGTGTTAAAATTTTAACGCAAACATTTGGAGGATTCTCAACTACAAAAGAAAAGAAGATCTTGTATGAATTCTCCATCTTTTGATTAATAATTTTGACCCTCTATCCAATTGATTTTTCTTTTTCTTTCTTTTTTGTTTACATATTAGCGTCCATGCATGTGTACTTGCCTTGCCAAAATAGGATTGCTACTTCCTTTGGAAATTGGAATCAATCATGTATGATACATAAGAATTGGCCATACAATGGAACGATTAACAAGGTTCTGATCTTGAGGAATAGAGAGCTCAAAGGCCTCCCCACAGATGGCAATTCTTTAGCATAAGTGCTCAAATTGTAGAAATCATCCCTGTTAATCATCTCAACTCATTGCAATTGAAATTTTAAAACTCACTATACCTCTGCTTCACTAGATTAGACCCGAAAACCATGCATATTGCAAACTATACCTTAGTATGAAACCATATAGAAATACAATTTTATGTTAGTACCGATGTAATTGCAGGCTTAGTTGTTGTTGTACCTATGTAATTGCAGCAAGGCGATTGTTTCTAGTGGTGGAAAAATCCACCTGCATATAGATTTAGAGGGTGCCTCTTTTATTTTTATGTCAGTATAGATAACTGCACTTAATCCAGACTTAGCCTCATGACATTCACAGATCTAGGTATAAAAATATGAAATATGGATAGAGTCAATAGACTAAACAGACAAATATTCTAGTAAACCGTTATTTTCTGTGAGATTTTCTACGAGATCAAAGTAGTTAAAGGATTATACATCTTGAAGCAATCAATCATGCTTTACAATATCAAGGCATGACACAGCCAGTTAGAAACCTCTTGCTAATTGAAAGCCATTCATTTAGTGTCAGCAGATGCAAATAACCGACATTTTCACAACATCTACACTATCACATCTACATGGCATGGAAGGTCAGGTTGGTTGCAATTACCTCCATGTGTTATAATTTTCAAGTAGAATAAAATACTATAACAGAACTTAAAGGTGAAGAGATGAATTTGACGCTTGCCTTGTGCCATGGATGAGCTTTTATTTGTGGAAACCTGAATTCTGTATAGTTTGGGTTCATACAGCGGATTTCTTCCCTTGTAGGAGTACCAAGGACCTGTAAGCAGCAATTTGTTTACAAATTAAACTCCGTTGAAAGAAAAAATAAAATGAAACCCAAGGAGCATCAGCTTACCTTGATTATTTCAACAAGCTGATCAACAGCACTTTCACCTGGAAACAGTGGCTAAAGAAAAAAAATATATAAAAAGATAAGGAAATGACTTGAGACCAAACTTATACAAGCCATTCAAAAAATTCCAGAAAGTGTAGCTTCAGAAAAATTGGACCAAGAGCAATGACTAACCTGACCAAGAAGTAACTCAGCAAGCACACAACCTGCTGACCAAATATCAATTGATTTTGTATATTCCGTTGCACCAAATATAAGCTCTGGGGCACGATAATAGCGCGAACAAATGTATGAAATATTTGCTTCACCCTTGACCTGATATCACAATCCATTACATTTAGGAAAGTCAAAGATGTATGAATAGGAGGCAAAATACTGCATCTCATTTAAGGTATGGGAATAACGAGTAAAAGAGTGAAATCAATTGTTAGAAAGTTCATAAAAGCACTAACGACTAAGATCATTTGTTTCCAGGGAAAGGACAAAACTCCAGAGATTTTCATGATACGTTGGTCTGCTGATTTACAAAAAGTTAAAATCGCACAGGCTTATAAGTTGAAAGTTCAGCTACCTGTGTTAGTGTTACAACCATAAAAAGTTTTATCATGTTCTTCAGATTTTTTAATCCAACATTTGACTTCCAAACATGACTAAGGTCCCAAGATCAGCAGCTATTGTAAAATTTTTAACATCAAACTTTCTCTAAACCAGCATATGCTTAGTAAAACAAGTTTGAAACAAGCAACGACAAACTTTCCCATGTATATTTTTCTTTTGGTTTAGGCATAAAATTCTGAAGTCAAAAGTATAAAAAAAAATGCAATGGATTCTTCCTCTATATTAAGATACATGTTCTCTTAAATAATGATTAACAAGCTCGCCTTAAAGAGTTGCATTAAAGACATTAATGAAAGAGTTGCTCGTCAAAAATATAGTCTTGAATCTTTTAATAGAACAAAAAGAAATAAAAAATGGAGAAATATTACATGTTTTAGAAACTGAATACTGAAATCAATTATATTCATACCCTTCGTCAAACACAACCTAGAATTAGATTTTGATTTGGGTGAATTGATCTATGAAAATATCAAACTACAGATAATTCTGATGATATAGCAAAGTCTTTTCTTATACTTCTAACCTAATATTTGATTTTGAGTTTACTGCTTTCTTCATTTTTTCGATTTTTGATTTATTTTTATTTATTTTTTGCACTATTCATAACAACAAAAGCTACAATAGCATCAATGGGAAAATATAATAGGCACAGAAAACGAGGATTTCCTTCTAACCAAATACATACCAAAATTTTGGCACTTCCAAAATCACAAAGTTTGACTTGATGGGTAAGAGGATCCACCTGCAGAACACCAACTTAGAGATTGAAGTATATGTAAACCTAATTCTTGAAACTTCAAATAGTCAAAACCATATGCTGAACATAAATAAGAATGAAAAGGTAATATAGGATACCAGAAGATTTTGTGGCTTCACATCCCTATGACAAACTTCTGGAACTGTATGTATATAAGCCAACCCTCTAAATATCTGCATAATATAATATAGGAAATTACATGTGTGGAAATTATTAACACCCGATTGGAGTTGACTAAAGCAAAACATACCTGATATGTGTATAGCTTCACGTAGATTAGAGGCATATTCTGGTTCACATTGCAGTAATGCCTTAGAACTCGATATAATGTCTCAGGCACAAATTCCATGACCAGGTTAAGAAACAGTTCATCTCTGTTTGTTGTGGAAAAGAAACAATGCTTCAAAGAGATCACATTAGGATGATCCATAGACCGCATCAGTTGCAGCTCACGGTTCTTGTATCGTTTGTCCTGAAGAACCTTCTTTATAGCAACAGTCTCTCCTGTCTCCAAGCATTTTGCCTACAACCAAGCAACTAAAACTCAATCCTGAGAGGAAAGTGATACCATAATTTTAAAAAAACACACCACCACTTTAGCTAAACCTGAAAGACAATGCCAAACGATCCGGTCCCCACTACACGCTCTGCCATATAACTGATTGTCTGCATGGTAAGCAAAAAAAGCAATCAACATTCGACACCAAGTTAATCAGCATTATATAGCTGAATTAACATCACAATGGAACACAATCATTTAAGCTGCTCACCCTCTTCGGTTCACCATTCTTGCCACCAATTGTAGTTGAAATAATATGACCAGTAAGCGGATCATTGCTTTCAACAGCAGACATATCCTACAACCATACATTCCAATCAACAGTAATAAATTGACTAACAATAACAACAACAACAACAACAACAACTAAGCCTTAATCCCATACTAGATGGGGTCGGCTATATGAATTCTCTGTCTTTATGTCGCTCTCAAATATGAAATAAAATAAAAATAAAATGAAATGAAATAAACTGAAATAAAATGAAATAAAAGTAAAAATACATAAAGAAATAATAATAACAACAAATAATTCTATGATAGATTGGGATATTAGAAGTAGAAATAATACCAGAATCATGAGGGTCATCAAGCACAATCAGAGCTTAAATCAACAAATTAGAAGGAAATCCCGAATGCTTGGGGAGAAAAACAACTTGTAAGAAATGTAAAGGAAGAGCAGAGCGTAATGGAGTGAAACCATAAAACCGCCTAAGCAATCAAAAGAAGCTATCAATTGCAAGAGAAATCAGGCTAAAATGTGCAGAGATGGCACCCAAAAACAAATTCAAAACACAGCCGCGAGTAAATCTAGCGCACGCGCAACTGAAGATCAAAACGAAACCTTAAAATGCATAAAAAAAATCTGGAAAAAATAAACGGGAGTTCTGACTCAAATCGACGCACAGATCTAAGAACACCTTCCATATCCAGACCTTGAAAACTAAATCGAGACTATGTCATTCAATTACAGCATAAACTTTAAACCACTCCCCGAAAATGGAAACCAAAAGATCCAATTCGGAGAAATCATTAGAAAAAAAAAGATAAAAAAAGGGTAAAGCAAAATCAAGAAAGAGGATCCCAAAAATAAATAAATAAGTCCAAATACAACACAAAACCTCAAAAAACAAAAAAAAACAAAGCAGGCAAACTAAAACTTCGAAATAAATAGATAAAATGGAACAAAACGGCTCGAGAAACAGTTAGATCTCTCCAAATAAAAACAGATCCCCCTTGTCCTAAAATTTTGAGATAATCCAACAAAAAACCCCGAGAAATGCTTAAACTTCTCCGAACACCAACAGATCGTCAATATTCAAAGAAAAAAAAGGAAATAATAAGAATCATCCTCAAGAGATGCTAGATTTCACCCAAAAAAACAAAAGATCCCAATCGTGGCCGGCCGGATTCCATCTCAGCACAAGCGGAGGACGTAAACGAGGAGATCATCGGAACATACCTTATCGTCCGCCATTCCCAGACACCTCGGCTCCGCCTCGCACCCTCAAGCTCCGGCGGCGGATGCTGAAGCCCCAGCGGCAACAAAGCAATGCGGAACCACGCCACCTACTGCTCCTCTTCCTCTCTCCTCCATTCCCAAAATACCCCCCAAACCGATCAAACCACCTTTTAAGAGTTTTACGTTACAAATTTCCTTTTACTCCCTTTAACTTTTAAAATAGGTTTTTTTTTTCATTCATACCCCTGCCGAAGTAAATAATTATGAATTATATATAAATAATATCTATTTTTAACGTAATTTTCTCTTTTTATTATGTCATAAATTTGAACTTTCCAAAGTGGTGGTAAGTGAAAATCCTTATATTCCTCTAATTTCCGAAAATACCCTTAGTGGTGGTTTACGTGTCGGATGTTGAGTGGTTGGAGGAGAGGTGGAGGATTGCTGTTGGGAACTAGACAGCGAAGGTGGAGAATTCCGACATTGCCCCTGGAGTTAGCGATCCCGACAAGAGGAGAGAGAATTTTATTATGGGACGGGCCATGGACCGGATCACATGGGAGTGGTGGGGCATTTCGGGAATAATGAATTTTATTTTAATTCTCGAAAACGACCAAACTCCGCGTATGGAGCCGGAACGGTGACGTATCAACTACCATGTTTTTTATCCGTCTTCGGATATTGATCCGACGGCCGAGAACGATCGGATGGTTTGGATTGAAATGACTAGATTGCCCTCGAAAGCAAAAGCGGTGTTAAGTGTTGCTAACTTGCCACTGGGCATGGTAGGGGTAATTTGGAAGAATGATAGGGGTAGTTTGGTCAACTTTGAGAATTGATGAGCGGGAGTCTTATTTGCCTATGCACCCCTGTACATAATTAAATTAATGAATCAACACCTCCATTTTCTCACGTTTACATGCCATTAGTAACTAATCAATATATAAGGGGGAAAATTGTAACTAATCAATATATATATATATATATATATATGGCTATGAAAATTAAGCTCAAACTAATCAATTTTAATTTTGAAATAATGTTCTTAATTTGGATTAAACTAATTTTAGAGTTCTTATTCCTAACTTAATATTAAGAGTCTAATTGTGCCTTTAACCAAATACGAGATTAGATCATTTGCATGATAGCTAAGATTGAAAATTAACACTCATGCATGATTGAACCAAAAAACTTGATGTTTTTTTCTTTAAAAAAAAAACTATAGATTTTTATTTTCAATCATTATGGGATAATGCTTGCATGATTCTATAATTTCCTCATCTAGCTTTCCAGTTGAGAGAATAGGTGTTTTGTATATAAAAAGAAAAAAAATATATAAAACTAGTTGACGAATCACAATATAATTATTTTAAGTAGCATATGGTGGATTGGTGATAACCATATCAGCTTAATTTGCTTAGTTATGTTGGTTCGATCTGTGTACTCTTAGCCTATTGGTATTGGGTTACTCATGTAGGATGAGGTGTGTTCTTTCGAGACGAGTCCGGGATCGAGCCCCCGCTCACACAAGATGAGGGCCCAAGTGCATTGAGCTTGCGGCACGTCCCTGACTTCCTTGTGTAAGAGTATTTTGATAACCATGTTTTGTAAGTTTGAGAAAAATAAGAGTGGAAGAGAGGTTGAAGTTCTTCTTGAACACGGGAAGATAGATTCCTTCTATTCTTCAATTTTCTTGTTATCAAGAAGATTGGTATTTTCTTCTAATTTGAAGTTAGGACAAATTTATGAAGGTAATATCTTATTCAATCTTTTGTAATCTTCATACTAATTGTGGATTTGTAATTTCGACATGCTCATGGATGTGGTACTGAGTTTGGGTGCACCACTTAAATTTTTGTGTTGTTGTCGTGCTTGTTGCCTAAGAGTACTTATAGACATGAAAAGTTGTAAGCTTGTTTAATGAAGGTTCCAGGAAGCTTAGAGAGAAGCTCCTAAATTTTAGTTTGTTTTGATACCTGTGGGCTGTGGTCAAGTTATCCATTGTATTAAAATGAAGAAATTTCAAACATTTGTTAAGTTTATCTGTTTCATAGTCTTGAAAAATCAGATAATAGAAGTCTTCAATGTTGAATAATGATTCAAAAGCAGTGGCTCCACGTTTTGTGTCAATAAATCCTAGTATCTACTATCTAGGAAGTTTGTTTATCTGATTTATTATGTGATGTGTTAGTTTATGATCTTATAAGAGTGGAGATTCGATCCCGGATTTTTTTATATGAAAACCTTATATTTTAAGGAGAGACCTAGATATCAATAGGCTTGGATGCCGTTGGTAAAAATTTAGAGTAATTTTTTAAAAAATATAACTCTCTTTCTTTTTCGTTTTACTATTTCCTCTGTTACTTTCTAAAGGAAGCTATTTTTTTCGGAAATTTCTCTTTCAGTTGCTTGCATGTGGTTCCAGGACTTGTTTGCATGAATATATAATATCGTGTTGGATTCAATATATATATCTACATTAATATTGAAAGAGTTCTTTCAATATTAAAAATACAACCAAACACTTTATTGCCTTGTTTTTAATGTTTTTAAATTTAAAATAAAAGTCCAGAATCAGTGGATGTGATCACGGTATACAAACTACCAAGGATCCTAAATTAGGTAATTCCATGGTTTTTTAATAGGTGATGATGAAAAATACTTTGAATTAATTTATCTTATCAAACTTATACCTCACCATTTTCAATTAAATTTGGAATTTTCAATTCATTATATTTTTTTTCATAAAGGAGAGTCTTAGTTTAACGTCATGTGATTTGGAGGTCACGGCTTTGAGTTATAGAAACAATCTATTACAAAAACAAAAGAAAAAGGTAAAGCATATACAATTATAAGTGGTCCGACCATTTATCGAACACCGTACATAGTGGGAGCTTTGTAGCACCAAATTGCCCTTATATATCCTTTCTCATAATTTAATTAACTAACGGCCTTTCTTACCATACATCATGTGTCATCTATTTAAAAGCAAAATCATCATTTAATCTCATACTTTTTAAATTATCACATAAAATTTATAATTTATGAGCCAATTGTGAACTAAAGTGAAAAATAAAAGGCTTAGTAGTTTATCCAAATAAAGATAATAAAGTTGAAAAAAAAAATATCTTCATGTGTTCTAACTCTAAAGTTATGCAAATCAAAAACTATATATATATATATTGTTAAATTATAATCCCAAATAATTGTTTAAATTTAGTCTCCCATGTTGAAAATAGAGGCCATGAATGGCATTCACTCCCATTATTAAGAGACAGAGACAAATGGGCAATCAACATGGGACTCTGGTCTCTCTGACCATGGAGAGCTTATCTTAATGATTCCAACTCAGCACTTGAATTCATTCAACCTACTCAAGCAATTGAAATGGAAAGGACTTTGCAACCCCTTCATGCCTACTTGCATTGCAAATCTAGAACCAGTGAAGAACACACTCAAAGAAGCAAAATAAAATGAAAAGTAATAATAATAAAATTTTTTTATAAAGGAAACTAGGAATAATAGATGCTCTCTTTCTCTCCCTCTCATTCTCTTTTGTTTTTATACGAGTAAGTGCTCCTCACATTACTCAGAACTTTTGAAAAAATAATAGTTATATAATAGCAAATATCACTCATATTATTAATAATTTTTATAACAATAATTATTATAATTAACATCAGTTAACAACTACTAGAACGTAACTGTTAATTTAAAATGTGTCGTTCTAAGTAGTTGTTATTTAAAATTATAAAAAATTGAAAATATGAATCTAATTTTAAGATTTTTTTTAAAAAATTAAAATTAAAATTATTTATAACCAATTTATTCTTATTTAAATAATATAAATATGTGTGTGTTCTCTCGCCTTGGAGATATGTCTCAGAGATATGTTATGTTCGAACATTGGGCCGAATCAGAAGTTAGGTTTGAAGTCATCGATGCTATCAAAGCGATCATCAAAGATATCTAAGAAGCCACTGTCTTCGATGCCAATTTCCTTGCCTTTGTTGTCCCTTATGGCATTCATCCTCGTTAATATATCAAACATTAACACTCCATAATTATATAATACACACCAAAGAAAATAAGATCAATCAAAATGTTTTTAGCTAATAAAATTTAGACTTTTTTTTTTTCTTTAGTACTCGTCTATCAAGATGTCAAACGGGCCGGCACGGCCCGGCTCGGCACGACACGCCAGCGCCGGCGTGCAGTGTCATGCTGGCACAGCGGCGCCGGGACCCCGGCCCAGCACGGGGCACGGCCCGCTAAAGCGCGGACCGGGCCGTGCCCGTGCCGGCCCGTGTTTTTTTTTTAAAAAAAAACCCTTAAAATTTTATTAAAAAATCGTTAAAAAATCAGAAAAAAAAGAGAAAAAATTCTAGAAAATTTGTTAAAAAAAAAGGAAAAACATGAAAACTATGGAAAACTTGTAAAATTTGTGAAATGTACTTGAGCCCCAAGAATCCAGAAATTCTAAAAAGAAAAAAGTATAAACTATGAAAAAGACAAAAAGTTATTAAAATTTTTACAAATTTTATAAGTTTCCATAGTAGTTGCCAATGTTGTCTTATTGAAATAGAAATTCATCGTAAATTTTTGAAGGAAGTGAAAAATCTCATGTTAAAATGCACAAAGAAATGCCTACAAATAAGAGGAGAAATGTTTACACCTTGATCTTGCATACATAAGTTGATAAAAAAAATCACATTTTATTCAAACATTTATTCAAACATGTTGCACACATGTTTTGAGGAAAAAGATCAAACATTTCATTCAAAAATTATTCAAACACCTTGCATTTGCATACATGTTTTGAGGAAAAAAAAAAAAAAACATATCATTCAAACATTTATTCAAACACCTTACATACATAATAATATTCCATTCAAACATTGCTTCGAACTCTAAACATTTGAGATCAATCAAACTCTAAACATCAAGATTAATTAATTAGTTTGATCAAATCAAAATCAATTGTCTTCATCCTTCAAGAACTGAAAAGCGACCCGACCTTGCCCCAAGAAATCCCGGGAGCCATCGGAAGGAGAAAGAGAAACAAAGCTTCTCTGATAAAAATTTTTTTTCTTATAAAGCTCCCTGAAATTTCAACAATGAACACCAATAATCATTCTTCCATTAGAAACCATTAAGGGAAACACCAATATTAATTTAGAAACCATCAAGCTTTCTGAATTGAAGCACTTACAAGTATTGGATGTGTTGGAGTTGGGAGAGCTCAGGACCAATTAAGGGGGCAGAGAAGTTGGAATTGCTCAAATCCCTACAAACCCATCAAAATCCTGAATGGCTTCTCCCTGCCATAACCAAAGATAATTAGAAAATTACAACAAAACATTCCGGAGCCATGAAATCCATACAACTGAATCCTGTTGCTATAAAAGTAACTCACATCTCAAAGAATAAGAAGCAAAAAATGGAGTAATTTTTAAGATTAGAAGTACCACAACAATACCTTGGCATTATGTCGATGGAATTGAGAGCTTCTGGAGCCATGAAATCCATACAACTGCCCATTCTCAAGCTCGGCTGTGTCTCTGGGGTGTGCTTGCAAAGACAAAACCCAATTGATGATTCGGTCCTTGTAGACCTGAAATCTAGGGCCAAAAAACTTGAGAAAAAGAGTAAATTGATCGAAATTCTCAAGAGTAATGGCTGTAGGGTACCATGATGACATGGATCTTAGCTTTGCAGGATCACCGGATGACTTGGTTGTCTTCATCGCGGGTGACATGGATCTTAGCTCTGCAGAACTCCTGGCGGATCACTGAGCCGCATCCTTAAAGCATGCAAAGCCGGATGACATGCTTGTCGATTCACAAGAAAGATTAGATCCATAAATATAGAAAGAGATTGAAGAGAAAAAGAGGGAGCTTCGGCTTTGGAGGTGTGTGTACCTTCTTCGGAGTTGATATATGATGGCGAGCGGGGCGTCGAGAAGGAGGAGACCGTGCGGTGCTTGACGGTCGAGAGGAGCGAGAGTCAGAGAGAGAGGAGACAGAGCGCCAGAGCTGTGCTTGACGATCAAGCGGTGGTCCTGGCCTGCGGTGGTCGAGAAGGAGGAGACAAGGACAAGAGCAAGCGGTTCTTGCCAATCAAGCGGCAAGCGGCAAGCGGCGGCGCTGGGGTGCTGCGGTGCAGCTGCTTCGATCCTGTGGAAGAGAAAGACAGAAAGTCTGAAAGAGTCAAAGAGCCTCTTTGAAAGAACCAAACCCTCTTTATAACTTATAACTTATATGATTATATCTTATTTAAAATTACAAATAAGATAAATAAAAAAGTTAGTAAAAAAATATATATAAATAAAAAAACATGAATTTAGTATTGCAAAACTAACACATCACTAACCTCCAAAATTAGTAATATTTAAGTTCATGTCTTTAAATCTTCAACTTGAATATTTATTCCCGATCCGATTTGTCGGTTGTTGTATCTTCTCCAGTGTCGCTATTTGTGTCATGCTCTCCTTGGTCTTGTAATCTTTTTTCGGCATCCAACCAATCCTTCAATAAGATGCACATCTCCAAGGAAGATGGGTTCAACCGGGACCTTCTATCATCAAGTACCCTGTTCCCTGCACTAAAACAAGACTCCGATGCTATTGTGGACACCGGGGGTGTTAGTAGATCACGTGCCATGGCGGCAAGCACAAGATAATTATTCTCCTGTTGTTTCCACCATGACAAAACATTAAAATCATTAATTTCCTCATGAGTGAGGAAATGATTAAAATTAGTATTTAAATACATATTTATTTCACCAAAAGAAGTAGGAGTAGAAGTAGAAGAGGAGGAAGAAGTACTACCACTATGTTTCTTTCTCATCAAACTTAATATGTGTAAACCCATTTTACTTTTATTTTTTCTTTGTGAAGTATTTTCAACATCAACTATTTCATCTTGGTTTAATGTTTTTGCACCATAAAATTGATGATAAATAATATACATTTGATAAAATAAAGATTTATAATCTTCTTTTAAACAACTATTATGTAAACCCATATTTTCATCATGTGAGTCCATAAAAAAAAAGCACCTTCAATTTTAAATCTAGGATCTAACATATAAGCCAAAACATAAATTGGTTCTAATTTTCAAAAATATTTTTTAAATTTTTCTTCCATTGTAGCAACAATGGAACAAAAACCTTCACTATATCTATATTTTTGAAAAAGTTCACTAATATAATACAATTGTGGCAAAATTAAAGAAGTAGTAGGATAATAAACACCGGCAAATAAATTTGTTGCACCATAAAAACCTTCTAAAAATTCTTTAATCATATTTGCTACTTCCCAATCATATTCGGTGATTTCATTTTCTCTAAAAAATTTATTACAAAAAACATTGATAACATCTTTATATTCATAAACACAATCTAGCATTAAATATGTGGAATTCCATCTATGCTCAACATCCATGATAAATTTTTTATATTTTTTATTACGTAAAAGACAAAATCTTTTAAATTCTTGTCTTCTATTTGATGAATTTTTAATGAATAAAATACAATTTCTAATTTTTTGAAAGTGAGGTTCAATTAGTTTCAAACCATCTTGCACACATAAATTTAAAATATGGCATGCACTCTAAGATGAAATTTTTTTCAGAAAAGTATAGGTTTTAATTGGTGTTTTAAAATTTCAATTGCACCGGTATTACTAAATGCATTATCAAAAGTAATAGAAAAAATAGAATTGGAAATTTTATAATTAAATAATGTGTTCATAATACATGTAGCAATGGTACCACTAGTGTGTCTAAATTCTAATTCATTTAAACTTAAAATACGTTTTTGTAAAATACAATCATTATCAATGTAATGTGCGGTAACACAAATATAACTTCCTTGATATTTGGAAGTCCAAATATCGGAAGTAATAGAAATTTTAGAAGAAATATTAGATAATTCATTAACTAATTTATCTTTATATTCATTATAAATTGAAAATGCTATTTTTTCATAGTATTTCTAGAAACTTTTTTATATTCGGGACGAAAACCTTTAATGAGCAACTCTTCAAATTTCTTATTTTCGGAAAGATTAAAAGGTTCTTCATTATGAATAATATATTTAGCTATTAATTTTCTTGCATCTTCATTAGAATAATGAAAAGTTTCTAAATGAGAAGTAGAAATATTTAATTGAGTTTGTGTAGGGTCATTTTGATTTATAGCATGCCGATAGGCATGCCTTTTAAGGTGACCTGTGCCACCGGAAGATTGGCATGTAAAATCTTTTTTACATCTTTTGGAAATAGCCCTAGGGCCTTTATTTGCAATTTCGACAATATCAAAAAATGCCCAAACCCCCGAAGTTCTCTTCCTATTGGCGGCACTCGTACTAGCACCCAAAGATGATCCAACATTGGTACCGTCATTAGATTCATCAACACTTAGGGGTTCATTTTCATTAAGATAGAAAGGGGTATTATCTGAAGGGAAATCCGGAAAATCGGCCATTATGCTACTAAAATTAAGATTTTTGAATTACCTTGATTATTTGGTGAAGAATAGAAGAAAGCCGGAAAAAATCGAAAGTAAAGAATTACTTCAAGCCGTCAAAGTTGGAGCTCAAAGGTTGGATGGAAGCCGGAAATTTGATTCAAACCCTCCAAATATTCAACAAGCTTGCCTTGCTCCTTGATTAATGAAAAAATGCACTTAGGAATTTTGAACTTGAAGAAGTTTGCTTGGAGTTGGAATTGATGATGAGAATTGAGAATGAGAGAATTGAGAATTTGATAACAATGAGATTCTTGGTGGAAAACATTTTTGATGGAATAGAAGGGTTTTTACAGATCTTTCAATAATTTTTCAATACCCAAAATACCCTCATAAACTAGCCGTTTATAGTTGTTGAAGAGGGTAAAGATGTCATTTTATTACAAAGACATAAATACCCTCAAAAATAGCCGTTTTATAGTTGTTATAGGGTTTACAAGTGACTTTTCCAACTTTAGAAAACAAAAAAATAAAAATAAAAAAATATAATCAAATTAAAAATAATAATTAGAAAAAACAAAAAGTAATAAAAAATTTTAAAAAACCGTCTTGGAGAGACCCAACTGTTGGAACTTGGATCAGATGGTTTGATTTAAAATTTAAACAAATTAAAAATAAAAAACAATCCAGGACCAAAAATAATCAAAGACAAAGAAAGAGTAACAAAAAAATATAATTTTTTTAAAAAAAAAGAAATAGCCATTGGGCTTACAAAGAAAGAGTAACAAAAAAATATAATTTTTTTTAAAAAAAAGAAATAGCCGTTGGGCTTCCAACGGCTTGGTGACCCAACAGCAGGATCATCCAGTCGTTGATCATCCCAGCCGTTGGACCAACGATTGGATGATCCAGCCGTTGGATCAAGTGATCGTCCAACGGCTAGATGATCCACCCGCGTCTTTGCCGCGTGCACCGCCAAGTCGCAAGCCGCGGCGGCGTGCCCGTGCGTCGCGGCCGTGGGCCGCGTAGCGTAGCCCAAGACGGACAGACTGGGCCGTGCCTAGCACGGCTCGAGTGCTACAGTAACCCGGGTCGTGCCGTGCCCGTGCCGGCCCGACTCGGCCCGTTTGACACCTTGACTCGTCTACAACTTAAAATATTTAAATATGCACATAATAAAATATTTACATTATAAAGACATTTTATAGTGGTCGGCCTTCCAAAGCTAAATTAATGAACAATTCTTGCAATACATCCCCATGCACGTATAGTAAGGTATAACCGACAAAATCCATGCACACCATGCAGCTAGGAGGGTGCTGTGGCAGGTGGCACTAGGTCGGCAAGATGCCACATCAGCAAGCCAGAGTAACGCGAATGCCCAGATCCCACCGCCAACAGCTAATCTCAGCCCTCATCAGCGCCTTCGCTGCCAAGGACCTGTTGGGGATTAACTGCAGCCAGGAAGTATTTCTTCTATCTTTCACACTTTCTTACAAATGTTGATCCACAACTTTTGAACTAAATATCAACAGCAAGGACTAAATATTGTAGCAGGGCATCAATTAAAACAGAGTTGAAAGAGGAGATCTTACAAATTAAGAACATACATTCATCAATGGCAAAGGATCTTCAAATAACTACTATCCATCTAGTAACTTTGTTATTTTCCTGCAATAGAGACTTCAAAAGAGGAGAATCATCAACAACACTTCAGTAGACATTGAAGACAGAGAGGAAACATGAAAGTTTCTCGACATCATTTCACTTAGGGGCTGTTTGGTTTCCTGTATTTCAAATTACAATGTAAGTATAATTACATATAATTTAAATTACTGTATTTTAACTTACATCAAAGTTGTTTGGTTTCCTGTAAATGAAAATAACGTATTTAATTTTTCACTGTTTGGTTTAATGTAAGTTTTTCTAGTAAGTAAGTGGTGAGGTTACCCCTATTATCCATTTTTTATATATATTGGTAAATATAGGGGTTTTCTGCAAAAGACATTTGGATTTTGGAAATTTTTTGTAAAAAAAAACACAAAGTTCTGTAATTTTGCTTAAAGACCCTTGTAATAATTTTGATAAATTGAGGGGGTTTTCTACAAAATGACATCAATTTTGAAAAGTCTACACTGCACATACACCCTTCAAAAAAATAAATATTATTTTTATTTTTTTTGGTTTTTCTGTAAAAAAATTACAAAGTTCAGCAATTTTGTAAAAAAAAACCCTATAATAAATTTGGTAAATTGAGAGGTTATTTTAACCAAATGCTTTTACCGCATTTCAACTTACGACCAATTTGGCCGTGAGTTGAAATGCAGCAAAAGTGGCTTGATATGTAAAACAAGTTACATGTAAGTGGGCCTTTTACAACAAACCAAACACCCAAAAGTAAAATTTACATGTAAAACAAATTACTTCACGGCTACTTACAGGTAACCAAACAACCCCTTAACCTAAGCCCTCTTTTCACCTACTTTATATTAACTTTACAACACACCCATATAAAGACAGCACACATATTATATTAAAAAAACATACCTGACTAGTCGACACACTAAAGACACATTACTTAACATAACCCCCCCCCCCCCCCCCTTTCCCCTTAATATGCTCTCTTGAACTCCAAGTATTTCTCTAATGTAGATAAACTTATCCTTTGGAAGTGCTTTTGTAAAGATGTTTGCAGCTTGTTCTTCTCCTTTGCAAAATTTGAGATCGACTTCAACATCTTCAATTGCATCTCGAATGAAATGTTGTTTAATTACAATGTGACGGGTTCTGCTATGATAAAATGGGTTTCTTGAAATATTTATGGCTGATTTGTTGTCACACAACAATATGGTAGCCTTTTTTTGCTTCTCATCAAGGTCTTCAAATATCTTCCTTAACCAAATAGCTTGAGAGGTTGCAAAACTAGCTGAAATATATTCAGATTCTGTTGTAGATTGTGCAACACTTTGTTGCTTCTTGGACGCCCAAGAAAACACTCCAGAACCCAATGAAAAGCAATAGTCTAAGGTGCTATTCATGTCATCTATGCATCCACCCCAATCACTATCACAATATCCAATTAACTTTGCATCAACACCTTTATTGTATTTAATTCCATAGACATTGATTGTGACTTTGATGTACCTCAATACTCTTTTTGCACCTCCAAGATGCAATTGGCTAGAGATTATGCATAAATCTTAAAAGTAAACTTGAAGCAAACATGATCTCCGGTCTTGTAGTTGTAAGATATAATAAATTTCCCACCAAGCTTCTATATAATGTTGCATTGATCGATCTTTTTTTCTCAATCTTCTTTAAGAAGTCTTTTATTAATCACAAGTGGTGTAGTCACTAATTTGAAATCTAGCATGCCAAATTTAGCAAGTATATTTTCAACATATCTTCTTTGACAAATAAAGACCCTATCATCTTGTTGATAAATCTCCATACCAAGAAAATGATGCAATAATCTCATATCATTCATGTCATATCTTCTCATCATTTCTTTCTTGAAATCAACAATCATCTTCTCATTGTTGCTTGTGTAAAGTAAGTCATCCACATATAATGCAACAATTAGAATGTTTGACGCACCTTGAGCTTTTACATATAGGGTTGCTTCACTTTTGCTCTTCTTAAACCCTTGCTCTAAAAAATATGAGTTAATTTTGCTATTCCAATCCCTTGGTGCTTGTTTCAACCCATATAATGCTTTCTTCAATTTATACACTTTGTCTTCTTCACCCTTTTTGACAAAACCTTGAGGTTGATGGACATACACCTCCTCCTTCAATTCCCCATTCAAAAAAGCAGATTTTACATCTAGTTGATGTAAATTCCAGCCTTTTTGGGCAACAATAGCAATTATGGCTCTAACGGTATCAAGTCTTGCAACCGGCGCAAATGTTTCATTGTAATCGATATCGGGCTGTTGTGAGTAGCCTTTAGCAGCTAACCTTGCCTTCTTTTTCTAGATAGAACCATCTGATTTTAGCTTTACTTTGTAAATTCACTTCAGTCCAATGACCTCCTTATTTTTAGGCTTCTCCACTAGCTTCCATGTCTTGTTTTTCTCAATGGCTTGAATCTCTTCATCCATGGCTTTTCTCCAATCTTTAGCTTGATTTGCTTCTTTAAAATTTTCAGGTTCAAGGATGCAGAAATTACATCTAGCATAAACGTCATTCATACTCTTCATTTTCCTTGGAGTTGAGGTTGAGCCATTAGTGCTTGAGCTTGGAGATGATGGTGCATTACTTGGTGATAAATCTTCCTCCATTTTTTCTTCATTACTGAATTTTCACTTTCTTCATGATGCACAACAATATGCTCATCTGCATCTTTGTCTTTCCAATTCCAAGTAGCACTTTCATCAAACAAAACATCACGCCTTATGATGATTTTATTAGTCTTCAAGTTAAACAATCTATAGCCTTTAGATTGTGAGCTATAGCCAACAAAAATGCATTTTTCACTTACTTCATTAAGCTTGTACCTTTTCACTTTTGGAATTTGAGCATAGCAAATGCTTCCAAAAATCTTCAAGTGCTTCACGGATGACTTCCTTCCATTCCAAGCTTCAATTGGAGTTTGGTTCCACACCACTTTAGTGGGACTTCTATTGACTAAATATATAGCTATGTATACCTCTCCCGCCCAAAAAAATTTGGGTAGACCTTTGTCATGTAACATGCATTTTGTCATTTCTATTACCATTTGGTTTTTCCTCTCGGAAACACCATTTTGTTGCGGAGTGTAGCCAACGGTCAGCTTCTTACCATGCCTTCATCTTCACAAAATTCTTGAAATTCATTTGAGGTGTACTCCTTGCCACGATCACTTCTCAAAATTTTGTTGTGATGACCACTTTGATTCTCAACAAAGCTTTTGAACTTCTTAAAAATTGAAAACACTTGAGACTTTGATTTCATGAAGTAGACCCAAGTCATTCTTGTAAAATCATCTATAAAAAGGATGAAGTATTTGTTACCTCCATGTGAGATAGTCCTCATTGGCCCACATACGTTGGTGTGAATTAGTTCTAGCATCTTCTTGGATTTCTAAGCAACTCCTTTAGGAAATGGTTGTCGATGTTGCTTTCCAAGTGCACACCCTTCACAAACTTCATTCTTCTCTTCGATTTTTGGTAATCCAAAAGCCATGCCCTTTTGTTGAAGTAGTTTAAGACTACGAAAATTTAAGTGCCCAAGCCTTTTATGCGATAACCATGCATCTTCATCAACATGAGCCTTTGGTGCTTGACTTCCTCCATAGTTGAGATTAATTGGGAAACTTCGGTTTGTCTCTATTTTGATTTTTGCAATTAGCTGGCTACCATCCTTTTTATCATAGAAAGAGAATTGATTATTATCAAAGTTCAATGCATATCTATGCTCAAGTAGTTGTCCAAGTCTTAGTAAATTTTGGTCTAAATCAGGGACTAAAAACATATCATGAGTTAATTTTGTGCCTTTCTTAGTTTGAACTCCAATTGTACACCTTCCTTGTGCTTGTACAATGCCTCCATTTCCCATCTTGACTTGAGTTTTTATAGACTCATCCAAGTCAACAAAGATAGATCTCTTCTTTGTCATATGGTTGCTACAACCACTATCAAGGAACCATACATCTTCATTGGTTTCGGTTGTCATGTGACAAGCAATAAATAAATTTCCTTCACCACCTTGCCCCTCTTTTGAAAAATGTGTTTGTTGATCGCCTTTGAGTCGACAATACTTCTCAATATGGCCAAGTCTTTTGCAATGGTTGCATTTAGGTTTACCCTTATGCCAACAATCCTTCTAAGGTGATTGTCCTCGCTGCAAATGTTGCAAGACCTGAAATTTTCTGCTAAAAATGTTCTTGAAAAAATATTCCTGCCTCTACCTGTTAGATTTCTTCCTCTTCCTCTTTCACGGCAATATCTTCCACCTCTACTTGATTCTCCACCTTTGTCATTCTTAGGGTAGATATTTAGCTTTGTTTAGATTCAACTGATTTTTCACCATGCCTTGCAATTCTTCTTTCGGGGGCCATCAAGGAACCCATCAACTCTTGAACATTCATGAATGAGATATCCTTTGTCTCTGTAATTATTGACACCATCGAATCAAACTTTGGAGGCAAACTAACAAGAATTTTCTCAACATCTATGCTATCTTTAATCTCCTCACCAAAAGCTTTCATTTCATTCACAACTTTGATGATCTTTGTGTAGTAATCTTGCACATTTTATGCTAAACCCATCTTCAAATTTTCAAGTTCTCTTCTCAAAGTTTGAAGAGTAACATTTTTCACATTGATATTCCCTTGGAACTCCTATTGTAAACTTTGTCATGCTTCCTTGGCTTGATTAGCTCCCATAATCCTTGAAAAGATATTTGCACTTACACCTTGTTGAATATATGAGAGAGCATTGGCATCCTTCCTTCTATGATCTTGAAGTGCTTTTAGTTCTTGATTGCTAAGATTTGTGGCAAATGGGGGTTCATTATATCCATCTTCAATACATTCTCACAAGTCTTCAGATATGAATAAGGTTTTCATCTTAACACACCAATGATCAAAATGATCTCCAGAAAATACAAGAATTGGAGGATTGTCACTGCTTTGGCTTTCCATGGTTTTCTTCTATAAATCAACCCAAATTGAAACAGAAATTGAACTATGTAGCTCTAATACCAGATTATGTTGGGGATTAACTACAGTCAGAAAGTATTTCTTCTATCTTTCACACTTTCTTACAAGTGTTGATCCACAACTTTGAAGTAAATATCAACAACAAGGACTAAAGATTGTAGCAGGGCATCTATGGAAACAGAGTTGAAAGAAGAGATCTTACAAATTAAGAAGATACATTCATCAATGGCAAAGGATCTTCAAATAACTACTATCCATCTAGTAACTTTATTACTTTCCTGCAATAGAGACTTCAAAAGAGGAGAATCATTAGCAACACTTCAGTAGAACTTCATTTTAACATTGAAGACAGAGAGGAAACATCAAAGTTTCTAGGCATCATCTCACTTAACCTAAGCCCTCTTTTCACTTACTTTATATTAACTTTACAGCACACCCATATAAAGACAAAGCAAACATATTATATTAAAAAAACATACATGACTAGTCAACATACTAAAGACACATTACTTAATAGGGCCTCACTGCCGGTGGCCTTACAACCCTCTCCGACTCCCACACCATCGGCCAAGCCCAATGTTGCCTTTTTCGGTCCCACATCTATAACGACACCAACATCGGCCCCTCTTTCACCGCTCTTGCCTTTTCTTCTCTGCGACTCCAACCTCGCCCCTCTCGATGTCCAGTCTCTGAACCACTTTGGCAAAAACTACTACCAGAACCTCATTATCAGCAGGGGACTTCTTCACTCCGACTAGGAGTTGTTCAACGGTAACTCGTAGGATCGATGCGTTGGTGAGGAGTTATAGCCATAATGGTAACTCTTTAATTTGCTAGGGCGGCGATAGTGAAGATGGTCGGGATTAGGATGTTGACGGGGAGCAGTAGAGAGATAAGGCTGACTTGCGGGAAGGTCAACTGATTAATGTTATGTGGTTTATAACTAATTAATGGTCGCATGTGTTTGTTAATTTGAAGAAAAATATGGAGAGGTAGTGTTTTTAATTGATTTTATTGTTGAAGTAAATGTGTAAGAATTTCGATAATCATTAAAAAATTGTCTATTTAGCCTCATCCTATTTAGGGTTTATATATGCTTGGTCATATGATTATTTCATTTTATTGAGTTATATGATTAATTATATACACCCAAAACTCGCCACCCACGTGTCAATCCCCGACACCCCATTAATGTGGCATGGTTCTCGAGAGAAGCCGCTATGCCGCCCTTCCTCCAATGTCGCACTCTAAGGACAAACAGGAGGAACATGCCAATGGGACAGGGCCCCAAATCCCAGGAGGCTCTAAGGCCTTGTTTATTTCATGGTTTGCCATGGTTTCATAATGTATGATATGATTTTTGCCATGGTTTCATAATGTATGGTATGGTTTACTTTTTTATTTGTTTTCATTTCCATTCAAATGGTATAGTTTTCCATGATTTTTTTATGGTTTCCTGTGTTTAAAAACTGCCATTTTTATTGAATTTTTCAAACCACCGATTTGGTGGTTTCTCATGGTTTTAATTTTTTTCTATCGAAAATATCCCTATCAAATTACTTCAATCCCCTCTTCTACCCTAGCAAAATCAAAGAAAGTTATAATCTCCACAAAAAAAGTCTTATCCTTTGTTAATTTTGTATGTTAATTTTATTATAATTTTATAAATTTTAAATTAATGGTTAATAATTTGATGTATATTTTATAAGATTTTAATAAGAATTATTTATACTTTAGTTGAATTTAATTTTTTGATCATAAATCATTGAATTTAATAGGGCTTTTTGTACCCCTGGATAATTTTAAATTGCGTATTTATCATAATTACTTACATACCTCTAAATAATAAGTATAATTATGTATATACCCCTGGGGTTAATCAGATGAAAAACTGTCAATTAACAAACAGTAAACATGTGAAATGACCATAAAACCCTTTACATATATACCCTGAAAAGTTTGTTTGATTGTAAATTTACAAATACCCCCTTTAAAAATATGAAATTTAAAATAGCTAAAATATATAAAGAGGTGTATTTTGGAAATTTTCCAACCCTTAACCGAAGTTGTAATCATGGTGTAGATCATCTAATTAACTTCTATTATCGAAACCTAACAATAGGGGCATATCCATAATTCAACATGTTTTTCAGGGGTATACAAGAATTTATGATTTTTTCGGGTGTAAATATACAATTATGAAACTTTTGAAGGGTATATAACCAATTTTTTTTAATTTAACATGATTTCATATTAATTTGTATTTGAGGGTATTCTGGTCATTTTATTATTTCTGCAACCATATCATACCATCAAAACAAACACAAACAACTAATTAACCATACTATACCATATCATCTTTTCAAACATGATAAACAATAATTACAATACCATACCTTATCGAAACCATAACAACCAATCATCCAAATAGGGCCTAAGAGTACAAAGGGGAAGGAGCCCAAAAATGGCAGGTAAGTGAACTTGCTGAAAAAGAAGAGATTCTTAATTATATACTCTCTACTCCACCACCCTCTTTGGTGACTTCACGGCTGACTTGACCGACGGAGCGAGTCTGGGCATCTAGGCCCTTCCCCCTCTCATCGGTATCCGTTCTTGTCCTATTACAGATGAACTCCTTTGGGAAGACACCATCAAAGTCATCTTCAGAAGAAGAGGACATTCACTTAGCTGGACTTGGAGCCAACTATAAGGAGACCACTCGGAGAACAAGTTTTCCGGCTAACATATACAATGATTCGTTGTTTGTATATAAATTTTTTAATATATTTTAATATTATTTTTTGAAAAATAAATTTATTATATTATATAGGGCGTATTAGGTAACCTACTTGGAGCTGATTCACTCCCGCCACTTCAGTGTGTTTGTTTTACAGAAGTCGGAAGTGGGAAGTAGTCGAAGCCCCTCATCAACACCAGAATGGCAGTCTCGTGACATCTCCTCTCTCTGTCTTTTTTCTAGGGCATCATTCCGATCTCAAGCTTCACCGCCTCCTCTCGTTCCAATCGCGAGCTTTTCCTCTCAAACAATAGCGTGGCCGTTTTGCTGGTAGCCGTGTGGTAATCGCTTTCTCTCTCTCTCTACATATCTCAAAGATCGTTCCTTTATTGCTTTGCTTAGCTTGGGGAGGTTCGTGGAAAGACATGATATTTACTGGATTTTCATTATTTACTGAGGTTCTTGATTTGTTTCTTCATATGAACTCTGATTTGTTTTGATTTGAAGAGAATCAAAACAATGTTGAAGGTTGAAGAGAATCAGAGGAAGGCCAGTAGATAAATAAAAGACAATGGGAACACTTAATCCTAATTTGTCCATTGAGGAACTGCTCTTGTACTATCACAGTAGTATTAGAAGTTCAATTATTAAGTTGTCTTTTGATGTTTTATCTTCCACCCGACTCTTTGATCTTGGCAGCGAGATGTGTAATCTTTATATAATTTAATCTTCTGGTTGTTGCTTGAATCAGTTTAGCATGGATATCTTTTGAAAGCAGATTTGTTTGGTGTGGTATGTAACAAACCCTTGGGTGAACTCAGTGCTTGTCTGTTACAGAGAAAGAGTAATTGTGAAATTAAAAAAATATATATAGCAATTAATGTAAGATCTAAACACATTGATACTAACATATACTGTATTGTTGATTGATACTTAGTGTGAAAAGTGATGGAGAGAGAGGAGCATTTGTAGAATCAACCATTTGGTTGCATATATCAGAGACATACACTTATTAAGTTTTCTTTTTTGTACTTGTGTTTTGTGGCGGCCTTTCCCATATATTAAAATTGTTTTGAAGATTGAATTATGTTAGAGTTTGATTCTGATTTATGATTTACTTTTGATCTGTATTAATTAGATATTTGGTGTGGTTTTTTCCCTGATTTGTATGGTGGAGGTGTTTTCCCTTAGTATTTCTATATAATACCTATGAATATTTGTTTAGTGTTTCTATATAATACCTATGAATACATGCTTAATGTTGTTTCTAAGCCAAGACCTTGGTAGAATGTTGAATGATAACTAAATTATGAATGCCTTGAATGAGGTTTCTCCAACTGATTCTTACCTGACAATGTAGCATGCAAAGGGAATGTTAGTATAATCTTAGGCCCAGGTGGAATGTCCCATCAATTTACCTTTTTCAGTAATATGCATTCCTTCCCTTAAATTTTCATGGCAATTTTAGAATTGGAATGGTTTTTTTCTGAAGAAAAAAATGTCATGATGTCTGTTCTGTCAGTCAACTTTAGATTATTTTTAGGCATTACCATGATTTCACTCCTCTCTACTCTATATTCCAGACTCACATGATACTAGTGTAATATGAACATGAGTATGAATTATGAAAGGGTTTTACTACATGCTACCTTTTAGCTTGGAGAATTTTTCATATGAAGAAATTGGATGAGTTATAAATCATATCTGTAGTTGTAACAAATTTTATAGAATTTTTCATTTTATCTTGTAGGTGTCATTGTTGCATTTAGCTGACATTACAGAGAAGGGTGTCACTTTTCAGGTAATTCTTCGAACTTCATTTGGTTACTTGTTTGAAGTTCTGTCGTGATCTAATCCCCAACTTCTTTCTATGAGATGGACTATTTGACCATTCAATTAATTTATTCAATCATAAAACATAGTTTTTGTTTTTGACTAAAAAGAATTCTACTCCACATGACACTGATGCTTTTGTTAGTTTCCAACTTCAAGTTAAATTGTGATGACAACCTTGATAGTTTATGAGGTAAAAGAGAACATTATTGATAGCTGTCTAAGGTTGCAATGGAATGAAGAAAATGGACAATGAAAACGAAGAATGAGAAGCTGGCGCCCTCCTCATCTTCCTGTCTATTCTTTTCCAGGAATTTAATTAATCTGAGATCTTCTCTAACTACTTTAGGTACTCTTAAAAAATGGCTATCATTTGTCATATGAATTATTCGAACAATTATTCAAATGATTAAATTAGTTGGTCATTACTTGCACCCGCAGAATTCCTGATCTTCCCTTAAGTAGTTTGGTGCGTAGAGATATCATATAGAGGAATAAAATGACAATAGTCAGTCAATCTATTCATTACAACTAATAATGGTATTAGCTCAAAATGTCTTCGGTAACTTTGTGGCAAAATCCCAAGATCGATCATTCTATCCTTGACACACTGAACAATTTATGTTTGGTACCTTAATCCTTTATTTCATTTTTTTGTCCATAGAACGATTTTGGCTTCAGTTTTTTTGGTTTTCTAGGTTGTTCTATTTGTAAGAGTTTTTGCTTTGGTTCTACTTTTTTTAGATTACTTTTTATTCCACAAGGTTGTTTAGTTTTATTTTACTCTTCTATATGTTGAAGTAGATTTCAGTTTTTACTCTTCTGTTATCTATGATTGGTGGGCCTTTATTGTTCCTTAGGTTGCTATTAGTCATTCCATCTCTTGTTAATTGACTTTTGAACTTCTATAAGTAGTGTATCTGAACCTATACACCATTTATGTAGATGGACGATTGGGCAACAAATGACAGAGGAAGGGTCCTGGCTGCTGCCTTTACCACAATTGTCGTAGTCATCGCATTTATCATACAAGAAGCGAACACAAATGATGACAGTGATGAAGATGGGGGACAAAATGAATCAATCATGTCTGATTTGATCAAGGTGGTAAGGGAGATGGCCGAGGCTATTAAGAACCCAACTCACTGGTCTGAGATCCTATATAAGAGGGTAATGGAGGTGGGTGGCTTCGATAATCGAGTACTGGAAAAGGTGTTTGATTACTTGGTAGAACACGAGAAAGAAGGGAAGAGGTTCATGGTCAAGGGGATGGACATGAGGCAGGCATGGATCGAGAGATACATGTCTCGGATGGAGTGAACAACTCATTTAGGAGTAAACTTGGTTGCTTCTGTATTGTGGATTACTGCATGGATTTCTTTGTTTTTTTACTTTTGGCTTGCTACTGTCACCATCAACTGTTGTTTTTGCATGACTTTACCTTGTCTAGTTTCATGCTTTTGGACCTTTAATATCATGCATGTTTGTATTTGCTTCTTGTATCTTCTATGTTTTCTGTTTAATTACATGTTCTCCTGCAGGTAATAAAGGCCATGGCTATGATGAAACCACAAAGAAATGTATGAAAGCACACTGAGGCATGGTTTCATGGTTTTATATATGTGTCATCTTTATTGATAAAATGTTTGCTTCCAACCATTAGCATGTATTTTAATTGAGTTCTAACCTTCATACAACGGAAGCAGCATTGGCGAGGCATTTATATCGGCCATAGGCTGAGTTTGCAGCCAGCTGTCCTTTTGGTTGGAGAAGGTTGGACCTAGACTTGTTCTCCAATGATTTAAATTTCTGTCTTTCTACAACATCACTTGGCTGAGCAGTGTGGCGTGGTAGTTTCACAACTGCAGCCTTCTGTCTATATACCATGAGATAGATTGTGTTGGTGCTTTGTTTTGTTTTGTTTTTTTTTTTTTTTGTTTTTTTGTTGTTGACCTGCGTTTATTAGATATTGAGCCGGATTTTGCCTTTGACAGAGGGATATGGAGACACAGAATCCATATATTCGACTCCATCTAGTTGGGATTGAGGCTTGATTGTTGTTGTTGTTTGAATCTCTTCTCACATGCTTTGCACTGTTTTCTTTTTCATTGTTGTAATTATGTTTTTACAACTCTTCAAATGCATCACAGCTTTTGACAACCAAATAATGTTTTTACAATTCCTCAAATGCCTCACAGCTTTTGACAACCAAATTATGTTTTTATAACTCTTCAAATGCACTACATTCTTCCTCTTCTGTTGGGTATTTGAGTTTTTCTTCATGTCTGATTTTGGAAGCAGACATAAGGAAGCTTGCCAATGACAGTGCTTAATTTCTTAGTTACGAACTGAGCCATGTAGAACCGACCAATTTCACCAATGGGGTTGCAGGGCTTCTTGAAGAATTCATCTTGGATTAGTTCAAGAAGAATTCAATGTATGATTTCGTTTATTTCCCTATTGATTTTAAGGTAAATATTTATTAAATAATTGTTTTTTTTTGTTAAAGTGGATAAACCACATTCATTTATTGAAAATAGTCAGAAAATAGAGAAAAATAGATTGGTACGAAGTCAGCCCTAGGACCCCCGTAGACAATCCCCGCGACTACCCCTGAGTGGTTTGCCCTATCGACTCGTCTTCAAAGTCATCCATGTTTCTCGGTTCTTGTGGCGTTCCTCCAGAGTTGAAAGCTAAGGATCTGCGAGCTATGGATTCCATCTGCCTCAGCTTCTGCTGCTTGGTGTCGGTAGCGGCCTCAAACCAAGCCAACAATAAGAAAGCAACCCCTCGAATAATCCCAGAGCAAACGCGTTGTTTGTTACGGAAGCATCAATAGTTTCTTTCATGCCAAGTACTCCAAGATATGGCCATGACTGCAAGATCTCATCCCTTGCGCATCTCTTTGTGTAAGTTTTTTTCGAGGTTGTTGTATCCCCATAGGTCCCCGGTCGATTGCGAGGGCACACAATGGTTAAACATTGGGCAATAGTGATGCCAGATTTGTCTTGTGACTGGACAAGAGATAAGCAAGTGGTGCACGGATTCATTCTGCTCATTGCACATATCGCAGAGTGTGCGGCTCCCCCTCCAGCCTTGCTTTGCTAGGTTGTCTAAAGTGAGTATTTTGTTGTCCATCGCCAACCATGTGAAACTTTACTCTCCATTCATGATAATATCTATGTTCTTCCTTTCTTCAAGAGTTGTAAGTAGTGCTAATTAACTTCTTGAAGAATTGTTTTTGTGTTTGATATAATTGTTGACTTCCTTAACCACATTTCTGGCAGATCTGGACAATATCAAGTTGCAATTGGTGGCAGCATTTTGCATATTTCTACAAAGATGGAAGTGGTTACATCACAAATTGATGAGCTTCAGCAAGCTTGTAAGGAACAAAATATGGGAGAAGAACCATGCAAAATAGTTTGAATATGAGCTTGGATTCAGTTATGCATTTACAAGAAATCAAAATAGAGTTGTGAATCATATGATCCAGAAAGCTTGGTTTCAGTTATGCAGGAAACTTTTTTTTTTTTTTTGGTAATATGAGCGGCAAACCGCTAAGAAGCCAAGGGCGTGCACAAGCCTCGGTGGAGTAGATATGAGGAAGGGCCCGTGCACACATGGGCGCTAGGACCATCCGCCACAATCACTACTCACACTCCCATAAATATGTCATCACCCGCAAATCAAACCTGAGATCTCTTGGTCGTTCGAATTCTTGCGGGGACCAAGATATCAAAAGACCACTTGGTCGTTGGTGTAATGCAAAAAAGTTTATATGCCGTATAAAATAGGATTAAAGTCAATTTTGGTCTATGTACTTTGATCCAATGTTCATTTTCGTCCTTATATTTTAAAAATCTTCGATATAGTCCTTATACTTTGGGGTTTTTATTCGAATACGTCCCTGATGTTGATGTGGCAGCATAGGTGGAATACAAAATAAATATGGTTAATTTTTTATTCCAAGTGGCATGCTACCTCAACATGCCACATCATCATTTTAAAAATTATTTTATTTAAAATTCATTTTATCATGTCATGTCAGTATGCCACGTCATCCAAACCCTGCCACGTCAACTGCCATGTCAGAAATACTAGCCACATGTGATGCCACATCAGCACTAGGGACGTATTTAAACAAAAACCCTAAAATATAGGAACCGTATCGAATATTTTGAAAGTACAGGGACGGAAATAAACATTGGGTCAAAGTATAGGGACCAAAACTGGCTTTAATCGTATAAGATATCTACCCACATATATACCTTAGGTACTTAACAAAATGAGACATTCTTAGTCTGTCAAGACTATTAGGTCCTATATAAATTTTTATATTTTTCTTCTATGGAAGCATATATGTGGGTGAAAATCTCGTTTGACACATTCAAGTTGAAGAAAAAAATTGCTAACAAATGCGAAAATCAAAACCTCTATGTACATTAACAAATATGCATAACAAATGAGGAGTAAATGAATTAAAGATAAAATTGTTGAAAATCCTTCAAACAAATTTGAAGGTCAGAAGAAAATTTCATAAATTAGTTTATATTTATTTAAGTAATGATCCGATTCACATTTTCGGGTGAATCAAACACTCATAAGTGTGGAATTTATATTTCAAAGTTGACAATTCCATATTCCAAACATTCTAAGTGTGCAAAGTTGACTCACTTTTATGAACAACCAAACACACCAAAGTATTGTAAATTAATTTAATTGTGAAATCCTTTTAGTGCTATTAACAACATGTGATTTCATGTTTTGAATGAAATGACTAGACATATCTATAACACACCCCGATTAGGACTTAAATCCATTTATATCCAAACCAAAATCCTCCCAATTCATTCATGTTGGCTTTATTAATAGGGTCAATAGAGACACATATTAGTGGTGGGGAAGGGACTTTTAAAAAATATGACAATTATACCAACTCTTGCCTAAGTTTTAGGGGATGAAGATCCAAATAATTAAATAAGTACGTTCAACAACACCAACTAACTCCTGTTGACAACAAATCAAATGATAGGCTCTATTAATCTACTCCATGTCATAGTCTAAAAATCAATCTCCATGAAGGTTGGATTTTTTAAGATATTTAAAGATTAGAAAAATCTAAATTACATAAAAAAATTAAGAATAAGATTTTGTATTTGCTTCTTTTTCAATTTGTGAAATCAAGGCTTTGTTATATTTAGTTATTAGATATTACTAAATTTGGCAATAATTAGGAATGTGGGCCCTCATCAGGCTTGCAATTGATCCTAAGGCAAGTCATAGCCTAATACACACTTCCTCATTATGAAGTCATGCTTTGAGTTTTGTTTTACTACTTTTTTTTCACCCAAATTAGGTTGGACTCATGTTGTTCGCGGGTTGAGAACGGGACGGGAGTTGAACTCTGTAAGGTCGAATCTCCCATTATTCCTCAGTAGCTCAATGGTAGAGTGGTAACGTGGTTGGCTATTAACTGATGGTCGTAGCTCAAGTCTGGCTAAGAAAGAATTATTAGGGAGTAAAATACAAAAATAGTGATTTCTACATGATTACTCCGGATTCTACTTTTCTCTACCTGATAAATCAAGCCGATCGATAACATGAGTTTTCCTCTCTCTCTCTCTTTAAGTATCAATTAGTTATTTTTAATCGGATTTGAAGTTCTCAAATTTCAAATATAAACATTTATTTTGCATCACAGGTTTGATGTAATTATGGTTAAAACTAAATTTCCGATAAAATTTTGAGACTCAAATTGGTGTTCAATGACAAACTAACATGGTTAAATTTTTATTATTATTTGGATATTATTTTTTTAGCAATAATTTATTTTTAATACTAATTAATTTGATAAATTTGTTGGATACAAATAACTTATGTCCCATCACTCTAAACTAATATTGGTTTTATTTTATTTTTTTTAAAAAATCATAGAATTAAAGGTAAATTATCTAATAGTCCCTAGTACTATTTATGTACTATTTGCCTTTATACCCTACCCACCCAAAATACTATTTACACTAAATCCCTATACATCCCCACCCAAGGACCCCTAGGCAATTAAGTAATTATTCAAAGGATGAATAGTTAAATATATAGAAGAAGGAGAATTAATATCAAGTAAAACAACAATCCTAGAATTTAAATTTTTTCCAAAATATTTGTAAAAAATTCACTTTATATATATCTTTTGAGAAAATTACTTATATACCTCTTAAAACTATCTTAGTTACATATATACCCATGAGAAAACCATAATGATATGTATATATATCTCTCTGGCATTGAAATAAAAAAAAGGGTAGTCCGCTCAAGGATCTTAATGAAAGTTAAATATAAACCATGAATCAATGAAACATCATTTATATCTTTAAAATTAAATTTATTTTAAAAAAATTATATTTTTAGTTATTTAATTATTAGTCTCTGGTATTATTTCTTTTTTGTTTTAGGGTCCTTAGGGGGATGTATAGGGGTTTAGTGTAATAGTATTTTGGGTGGAAACAGTGCTAAATAGTGCTAGGGACTTATAAATAATTTGTTTTTATATTTTTCAAAATATATAATAATTTTTTGCCCACTTCCAACCCATTAGAACCACAACACGTGGAGATGCACCGTCATTGATGGTCGGCAAGCAAGCAAGACACAGTCACGTGGAGAAGGCGCTGATGTCACGTGACACCCGAGACCACCTACCGTTATTTGCCCCCAAGATCCAGGGTTGACAACGAAACCCAACCTCCAAAAAAACTAATTAATAAATAATAATAATGATAATAATAATTAGTGGAAAAATATAAAATAAAAATAATATGTGAAAATTACTCCAGCTGTTGATAACGAGGATCACACGTGGGACCCAGACCGTTACCGTTACCGTTAGTGGCCGGCATTCGTATTTGCTAATTGCCACCCCTTTCTGAGCTTTTTCCCACACTCCCTCTCGATCACTTCTCCACGGACCACTACACCACACATGTTTTCAATATGTCCACATTATTATTTTTTTACAATTAACACCCTTAAAATGTTTTTGAATTATTCTGTCAAACACCTTAAAAACTTTGGTGTAAAATTATTATTTCACTTGCTACCTTAGAGGTGTCAAACTTGATGTTTAATAAATGAGCAAAACTACCAATGATATCCAGGCCTATTAGTATTCGGATCCTTTGTTAAGATGGAAGATTCTTCTATAGATCATCTGAGATTAAATCCCCACACTTACAAAATGAGAGTTAGATACGGTGATGTTTTTCCGTATGAACATCCTTGACTTCTTACTTTTGTCAAAAAGATGTTTTTGGTTGCACAAATTGTATCAAAATAAAAAATTAAGAGGAAATTAATCTTATGAATCAATTTAATATAAACATATTTCTTATCTTAATTGTTTTTAAGTTCCTTTTAAGTTAGAAATTCCACAAAACGTCCAAAATGACAAGTCTCATCCATAAAGCAATACTAGTTTGTTTTTTCCTCCTTCATCCACGTGTTGAATTTGAGTGGCTCATCTTAGTCTTGAGCTCAAGTTGAGTTCAAAAAATTCAAAACCAACTTATGCCCTTCAGTCACTTTTTATGCCTCTAATTACTTTATTTATAGATGAAATTCTCAATCTATTGGTTAACTCATCATTTTTTTCTTATGAATTAAAGTAAATTTATAGGTCAGCTACCTATTTCTTTTATATAAGCATATGTATTATTTATGCTATTAGCATGTCCTCATTATGGAAAAAAAAATTCAAAAACTAAATCTAACAAATTTCAGGTGTTTTAAGCAAACCATATCTAATATTCTAGGGCGCCTTTGACTTTTTGATCAACATTGAGTTGCATGGATAATGAGGAAAACAAGGCGGGTTTTGAGCAAGCGGTTAGATGCTCCATCCATTTTTGGTGATGTAACTTATATACATATAAGTTTGTGCATTTTATTCATATTAAAAATGTCTCATCTTTTAAAATATATAGTTTTTTTTTTTTTTTTGACAAAAGTCTACAAGAAGAAGTGATGGGTAGACAACATGGCACCCGCTCGTATGTGCGCTCATCTTATGGTCACGAGAGTTCAAATCTGAAATTATCCCAATCAACAAAGTTTTACACAAGGGACCTAGTACCAATAGGCCAATAAATCGTTGGTTTTTCCAACATATATAGTTATGATTTTAAATTATTTAATTTAATTTTATCATAATTAAATCTATATGTTAGTGAAAGGCAACTCTGTGTGGATGACATGATTTTAAAATTAACAGGGGTTTAAAAAAAATATGGAATTATTTGTTTCATAGGGGGCTATCTGAAATATCGTATTAAATTAAATTTAAGGGTTGTCAATGTAAAAGTGCGATAGCGAAAAGTCAAGTCAAGCGCGGGAGAGAAAGACGAGCGCGGGAGAGAAACACCGCGCTGTCTCTTATAACTCTCGTGAGCCTGGTCTGCAGTCAAACGCCACCGTTCCTTTTTTTGTTTATCTGGATAACGGACCGTCACTCTTCCGTCATCTTTCCGTCATCTTCCCCATTCCATCTCCTTTCCAATCTCTCTCTATATATAACGGCCCACACGAAGCTCCACACTGACAAAGATAATCAAACCCTAGCCATGGCCGAACCCTCCGCCGTGCCGTCGCCGCAGCGCCCGCCGGAGGATCGCAAGGCTCTCCTTCTCGGCCGTTACGAGGTCGGCAAGCTTCTAGGGCACGGCAGCTTCGCCAAGGTCTACCATGCCCGCAACGCCCGCACAGGCGAGAGCGTCGCCATCAAGGTGCTCGACAAGGAGAAGATCCTGAAGAGCGGCCTCATGGCTCACATCAAGCGCGAGATCGCCATCCTCCGCCGCGTCCGGCACCCCAACATCGTCCAGCTCTACGAGGTCATGGCCACCAAGGCCAAGATCTACTTTGTTATGGAGTTCGTCCGCGGCGGCGAGCTCTTCGCCCGCGTCGCCAAGGGCCGCCTCCGCGAGGACACCGCGAGGAAGTATTTGCAGCAGCTGGTCTCCGCCGTGGCCTTCTGCCACGCCCGCGGCGTCTTCCACCGCGATCTCAAACCGGAGAATCTATTACTAGACGAGAATGGCGATCTCAAGGTCTCCGACTTCGGGCTCTCAGCGGTCTCCGATCAAATCCGGCAGGACGGGCTCTTCCACACCTTTTGCGGCACCCCGGCCTACGTCGCGCCGGAGGTGCTCGCCCGGCGCGGATACGACGCCGCGAAGGCCGACATCTGGTCCTGCGGCGTCGTCCTCTTCGTTCTCATGGCCGGATACCTCCCGTTCCACGACCAGAACCTCATGGCGATGTACCGGAAAATCTACAAAGGCGAGTTCCGATGCCCGCGGTGGTTCTCCCCGGAGCTCAGCCGCTTGCTCTCCCGTCTCCTCGACACCAATCCACAGACGCGAATCACCATCCCGGAGATCATGGAGAACCGCTGGTTCAAAAAGGGATTCCGGCACGTCCGCTTCTACATCGAGAACGACCGGTTCTACAGCTTCGACGACATTGACACTCCTCCCCCGCCCGACGAGAAATCAGAATCCGAGTCCGAATCAGAGCCAGAGTCGTCGTCCCCGCGGAAGCGTGGATTGGGGCTGCCGAGACCCGCTAGTCTGAATGCTTTCGATATCATATCCTTGTCTCCTGGTTTCGATCTTTCAGGATTGTTCGAAGAGAGAGGAGAGGAGGCGAGGTTTCTCTCCGGCGAGCCGGTGTCGAAGATCATATCGAAGTTGGAGGACATTGCCAAAGTTGTGAGCTTTACAGTGAGGAAGAAGGATTGCAGTGTGAGTTTGGATGGAAATAGAGAAGGGGAGAAGGGGCCATTGTCGATTGGAGCTGAGATTTTCGAGATAACACCAGAGCTTGTGATGGTGGAGGTGAAGAAGAAGGGAGGGGACAAAGGTGAATATGAAGAATTCTATAAGAGGGAGCTGAAGCCTGGGTTGCAGAACCTCATGTATACGGCGGCAAGACATGTCAATGTTGAATCAGATACTGAGTAGGAGAACTGAGAAGTTGGGGTAATGTTTTCTCTCTTCTTCTTCTTCTTGTTTGTGTTTTGGAAACACATGACATGAATCCTGTTTTCCTCTGTTTATAACACCCAGATATACTTTTTGTTGTTTGTAAGTAAGAATGAATGTTTGTAAATGAATTGAAGAAACACTATAATAATTTGAGTGACTTTGGGAAGTAAATTATGAAGCTCAACTCAATAAATTTGATGCACATTTTGTGAATGTTGTTGCCCAATTGCCTTTCTATGTGCATTTGGAAAGTAGTGTTGGTTATGTTTAGAATTCCAAGTTCATCTTGGTATTTGTCTTGGTTTATGAATGAATGAATGAATGAATATCTGGCTCTCTCATCTGCTGATGAGAGGTGCTTCAGTAATCTCCACTAATGCCCGTTTGGATTGGCTACTTTTTTTTGTTCCAATTTGATAAAAAGCGTATGGAAAAAAGGGTTTCTTAATTTCTGTTTATTTTTGCATTTAATTTAGAAATATTTTTATTAGCAAGGAATAAGGAGAAGGGACGTCACTTGCGCTAGTTCTTCCTCGCGGATAACTCCCAGCTTTGAAAAGGCTGTGAGAAACTCAATGAAAATCTCAAATAAAAGTTTGTTTTGGTAATTATAATTTTCTAAAATAGTTTTTTTTAATATTTTAATCAGGCCATAAAAAAACCCCTCACAGATCAGTCGGGGAGATGGTCATAGGCTCCGAGATGTAAATTCACTCGATGACCCTTAACCCCTCACCATTACGTGACTCCATTCGCTCGGTCTTGGAACTGTGCAAGTTCCCCGGGTCCACCAATTGTATTTTGACATTTGGTGATTCATAATGTTGCCACGTGGTTGCAAGTGGAAAGAGGGAAACACACTGGAAAATTTTATTAAGGGCGGGAGGTTCCAAAATTTGGGGCTATATTCAGACCTTCATGTGCCGGGATGCCTTCGTGGCTCGAAGTTTTCGCCTCTCATCGACCGATCGCCGCTGCCGGCGAGCTTCGAGGCCGCTTCATCGCTCCATCGATGGAACGAGAGAAGAGGGCAGAGAAAACTTAGAGGTCAGGCTCAAGGCTTTTGTCTCTCTTCTCCGGATCGCGCAGCCGACGAATTTGTTCGCAGATTGGGCGTGATCGCTAAAGACCTACCGCCGCAGTGCAGTGAAGAAGATCCGCGGCGACAGAGGTCCCTGAGCTCAAGTAGGTCACGCTCTACCGCCGCGACCGGGCTGCAGAGGAATCACACACTCTTCTCAAATCTCTCAAGTAAATTTATCAAGTTACAAAAGTTTGCGCTTGTTTGCGTGGATTGGGGAAACAAGTGTATTCGGGTAAGAATCTACATAGCTTGTGGATGTTTCTTCATGGATGCGCTACTCTCTCATCATCTCACCGTGATTGGGCAGTGGTTAATGCATGTGGCCGCCATTAAGTCAAATGGAGCCACACGAGTCCGTGATTTCATCCGATCTTTTCTTCCCATTAGTCCCGCTTGATGTGGTCGGGAAGATCGATGGCGGAAAACTCGACACCACCAAGCTTGGTAAATAGGATGCTAGCTGTGAAGCTCGTGGGTGAGCAAGTGGAAAGCTCTCTAGCGGGAAGCTCTGATTGGTATGTACTCTAACAAAATATTATGCTCTATAGTTATTGTTGAAGCAAAATTATTGAACTTCACTAATTTATGTTATTGTCATTTGTGTTAAAATAGGGAATATCATTCGGACAAAAATAAGGACAGTAACTTGATGATGCATGATGAAAATGTGAACCAATGTAGTCATGATAAATGAGAATGTAAGTCTATATTTTAATTTTAGTATAATTAGATACATGATATCGATGATTAGAAATAATAAATAACTTGATTTATTTTTTTTCACAATAGAATGGTGACAATATTTGTGGTGATGATACCCCCAAGTTGGGTAAAATCTTTAGTAATCGAGGGAAGAAGCTGCACTTTTAAGGCAATGCATATGCATTGAAAAAGTTGATTTGGCATAAGGAAAGGATGGGCTAAGAGGAAAAAAAAAGATGGTGTGGGTGAATTGTAGGGAGATTTTGTTGTTCTAAAGAATGGAAACGTGTTCGAGACAAGAGGTACGAGAATTTGAAAATTCATCGCAGTAGACACTCAACAAAGTTGTTTAGCGATATGATAATTTTAATAGAAGATAGCGGATGTTTATAGTATCAAGTTTCAAAGGGCAACATAATCATGAACTCAAGTACATAAAGAGATTGTACATATGTTACGCATCACACAGAAAATTAGCGCAAATGTAAAGCAATCCAAGTAGAATTGGCTTACGAGGCGTGACTTACACCCAATGTAAATATATAGTTAGCGATCAAGATGGGTGGAGGTCGATCAATGTTGGTTTTATGAAAAGGATATTGAAAATCATTTGGGAAGAAAAATCGAGAAACAGTCGAGAAAGGTCTCCATAAAGTAATAATGCAATATTTTAATAGGACGAGTGGCTAAAGACCCACTTTTTGTATATGATATGCAAATGGATGATGAAGGGATGATTACAAACATTTTTTGGGTAGATGGAGTATGAAGATCCGATTATGAAGTTTTGGATGTAGTAAATATTCGATACTACTTATCTAACAAATAATTATGATAGACCTTTTGCTCCATCATTGGGGATCAATAATCATGGTCAAACAATAGTCTTTTGCGCTCTTCTATATCAAGAGAATGTGGACTCATTTGTTTGGCTATTTCAAACATCTGCAAGTGGGTGATGAAACGGGAAGCATCCAACTACTATTCTAATGATCGTAGTCGTGAATGGCTTAAAGCAATACGTATAGCCTTACCAAATACTCATCATCAGCCTTTGCATATGGTATATATACTAAAATGCACAAACACTTGGCACATGTATTTTCCGGTATCACCATTCACGTTGCATTTCGTGAAGTTATATATGCCTATGAGGATGAAGCATCTTTTCTTGAAGCATGGGAAAATTTACTTGAAAAAATACAACTTAAGAGATAAATAAAATGGCTTTTGAAATTATTTGAAGAAAAAAAAAGTGGCAATGGTATATGGTCGCTATATGTTTTCAGGGAAATTTACGAGCACCCAAAGAATGAGAGTTTCAATGGTGTGTTAAGGAATTATTTAACATCAAAACTAGGGGTTGCAAGATTTTGAACAATTTGAGAGAGTTCCTTGAAGATAGGCGTATGTAGAGCTTCAAGAAGATTGCAAGATGATGGATCAATCTGGCCATCAAAGGAGTTGTGCCCAATTTTGAGACAAATGGTGCAAATTGTACACTCCTAATATTTTTCGTGGTTGGAAGGAGGAACATAATAAGATTCTTTTATGTGATGGTTGAATTATTAAGTGAAGCAAATAATGTGAAGACCTACAAGGCTACTCATGTTGATGCTCCCCGCTATGCTAGTGAAGTGGCATTTGATTCCTTGACTGAGACAATTGAATGTAGCTGTAAAAAGTATGAATTTTCCGGGATTCCTTGTATGCACATGTTGCGTGTCTTAGATGTAAACCAGAAATTTATGCTTCCTGATAACTACATAATGAAAAGGTGGACTAGGAAAGCACGATCTATGGATACTTGCATTTTTGTATCCACCACAACAGAAGAAGACCCTAGGGTGGCAAAGAGCAAAAGATACATGGATATGTGCCATCGCTACTGTGAAATTATTTTCTTTAAGCATCCAATGTGAAGAAGCTTATATGAGGTTGTGCAGTGCAAGATTACTTTGTGCTTGATGGTATGAATCATATTGTGAAGATGTCTCATTCAAGGATAGAAGATTGTCTATTAACAGGTGATGTGTCTCATCCGAATTTGAATTTTGACTATTTTGGTGCCAAAAGGATTGGCTATAAGGGACAAGCTGCCGCGGGAGGTCGAAAGCACTAAAAAAGAATAAAAGTGCATTAGAGCAATCTGGGCTAAGAAGAAGAAAAAAAGCAATATGTGAGTGATATTTTTATCAAATTGTAAATAACAATGCTTATCTAAATATGTAAATAATCTTTGTCAAATTGTTATTATTATTTTTTTACTTGGTGTAAGGTGACAATGTTTGGAGACATTATGTGAGCAATTTCCGTGATTCAAAGGAGGCGTAAATGGAGAAGTGTGAGGGAATTAGAGTTTTGATTTGTTTTTGTGTTGGTTTGTTGTTGATGATGTGTTTTGGGGTCTCAAGGTGGAGTTTAGGGTTGTGGTTGATATGTATTTTGATATATAAATACATATCAACCACCTTATGTTTTTAAATGCCGGGCCTAGAAGGATCTTACTGGTGTACCACCAGAAAGGCAAAAGATCATGGTTAAGGATGAGCTATTGAAGGTAGGGAACTCATTATTTGTACAACAAATTGGCCACAAAAGGCGTTTAATATATTCAGTTTGAATCTATGTAATCAAATCAATGTTCTATGAGCACCTTTTCTTTGCAATATAGGATGATGCAGATTGGTCAACTTTGGGTGTCAAAGAGGTGATTTTCCTCTTGGCTTGTATTTCTTTCAAATCCATGCTCTTATATTGAAATTGAACTCGAGTAGTTGGTTATTATGGGGGTGCAAATGGTATCAAGTTGATGATGATGGGTAATCATAGATGAGGGTGTAAAGCTCTTAAAAATTATTTGTAAATCTTGATTTTGTAAATGACCGAATGTTAGCCATTAAGTTCTCAATATTTCTACAATAATCTTTTGCTTAAGTTACATTTAAATGTGTGTAAATATCTCAGACATTTTCTTTAATGAAAACCTGTCAGGTATAGAGAAGGTTTGCTGCAACAATCCAAGTCTAAGTTTTGAATTTTTTGGTTATGTTTCTTTGGAGATAAGATGGGTGCAATTTCCTGAGTATATATGGTATGCTTTCTTAGGAGCTGTTTACTTTATATATATATATATATATATATATATATATATATATATATATATATATATATATATGTTTTTTTTTTTTTTTTGATACTCAATATTACCATAAGCAAGCTACACATAAAAGTTGCCTTCCACATTATCCTAAATCAAAACCATTATCCCTGCATAATCGTGGTCAATCACGGGTCTCTTTAACCTGGGGAACACATGCTACATGAATTCCACTATCCAATGCCTTCATTTGGTTCCAGAGTTGAAGTCAGCACTCCTGAATTAGAGAGATCTTTTCTGAACAGATGCACTGTTATTCTCAATGTGTGCTTTGCCTTCCACATTACCAGTGAAGTACTTGAATAAATCTACAATCCATCTCCTTATTTTGTTTGTTTTTTCTTGGGGAAAAAAATAATTTTAACTGATTTTACATTAGTTTTAATTAGAAATAATTAAACATTATATTAGATCAGTCAATGGTCAATCACAATGTTTTCAGGATATAAACAAAATTAAACCATTAATGTCCAAAATAGAGTACTCAAGGAACCTTCAAACACACTGTTATATATCACCAAATTCAAAGCATTAATAGTTTTCAAGAAAATCAGTCATTTGCTCTACATAACAAATGAATTGTAAGGCAAAGGATTACATCCAATAAATCCAACAAGTTTTGATCATACTAATTGCATAAAAAAAGTAATTCTCATAACAACATTGAATTCACAGCCTAAAAACATCTAAAACCAAAACAACTATACAACCTCGCAGCAGCATGAGCAGTGTCGAAACCCCCTGAGACTGCTTCAAATCTTCATCATAGACACTGAGATTGAAATTTATATCGTAATCAGCCTCCTCAGAATCCTAATGGCAAATTCCTTGTCAAAAGCCCTGCAATCCCAACCAAGAACTACTTCTAATCAGAACATTCAATCTCACAAGCAATAGAATCGAAGAACAAATCCAACCTCGCAGCAGCATTAGCAGTGTCAAAACCCCCTGAAACCCCAATCCAAACCCCCAAAACACAGAGTGAGATGATGAGAGAGTAGCACATCCATCAAAGAAACATCCACAAGCTATGTAGATTCTTACCCAAATACACTTGTTTCCCACAATCCCTGCAAACAAGCACCAAACTTTTGTAACTTGATAAATTTAACAGAGATTTCGAAAGAGAAGAGTGTGTGATTCCTACCGCCATGCACGGTAGAACGTGACTCCATCAAGGAAGCCTGACCTCTCTTGCCCTCACGATCTTTCACTGCAGACTGCGACGGCCGGCCGGCATGGGCTGACACGCTAATACTGGCTCGTCGGGCGATCAAGGATCGGAGAAGAGAGAGACAAAACGCTGAAAGTACGTGCCTCTAAGTTTTCTCCCCTCTTCTCTCATTCCATCGTGGAGCCGATGAGCAAAGACAGTTCGAAGTCACGCAAGAACGGCGACGGAGCGTAGAGAGAGAGAGGCTAAAACTCGAAAGCAATCTAAGGCATCAAATCGGAAGGGTACCTAATATAGCCCCAAATTTGGAACCTCCCGCCTTAATAAAATTTTTCCAAAGGTGTTTCCCTCTTCCACTCAAGTAACCACGTGGCAACATTATGAATCACCAAATGTCAAAATACAATTGGTGGACCAGGGAACTTGCCTGGTTCCAAGACCAGGCAAGATGAGTCCCACCATGTGCCTACACATGTGCAAACAAAGGAGTAAACTCAACTTAAGTTGTTCATCCTATTTACGAGGCCAGACACTTGATCCTGAGACCTCTGGGAAGAATTTCCAACGCACGGGACCCAAGGGTTTTACTGCTAGACTATAAAACCTTTGGTCTCAAATAGCTTCTCAAAAAGTAGAAAGAGTTTCTTTTTTTCTTTTTTTTTCAAACCACTGATTTGTCTAAAAAAAAACTGTTTTTTAATTTTTTTTAATAGTTTTGTTTTTTTAAAAAAACCAATATAAATGGCTCCTTTTTGTTCACAAAAATGTTTAACTTATATAAAAAAAACGTTTCTAGGCTTCCCAGAAGCCAATCCAAATGGGATCTAACACTCCCAAGGTTGATCCAGTTCCCCTTGGCATTTTTATTTAATGATTTATTATAAATAGTGTCTATTATCTTTGTTTAGCCAACCATTTTTTAGAGCTAATTTTGAAGAAAAAAAATATTTAAAATTTCATGAAATTTAGTTGAGAGAGCCTATACTCTGTTGCTTTTTCAATCATCTTTATAACCTATCCAATAACAATCTCTCTAAGTTCATTAAAATGCTTGAAATGTAAACAAAGGAAAGACATAATTAACACAATGAGAAACAGACATCACTGCTCACTCAAACACTCACATGAACCCCTCTGCCCTTCATCTCAATAAATTAGAATTTAAACTTTCTCCGGGGCACTCAGTATAGAAGAAGGACATGATTATAACTACATTTCAGTCATGTTCCTTCCTACCAAAAAATTAACCAATTTCCAAAGTACTTATTTGTCATGTCTGCTCCTTCAATTATACATTGCATAAGCTGGAAAATAAGCAAACACATCACAGCTTGGGATCACAGTTTATTAGTAGAAGGGAGAATAGATGGGAATTGGTAGAGTTTTGTAAGAACTCTGAATACAGTGAATCAAAGTGGGGTGTTGAATAGTGAATCAATGTGAGTGTGGAGTCAGAGTCAAAACTCTACTAAGGGGAGCGCAACCCCATCTCCCGTCTAACTTGCTTCCATTGAGAGAATCTCGAGTTCAGCCCACCAAAGTGGAGAGAGTCTCGGAGTTGCGGCTTCAGGCGATATCGCAATCACTTCCCTCAATTTTGCCATTACTTCCTTCATTGTTGGTCTCATCTTCAGATCTGGCCCAGTGCAATCCTTTATAACCGCACAGATTGTATCAAACTCATTGCTCTTGAAGTCTTTCAATGAGCTATCAATTATATTCTTTGGATTGCTCTTATCTTTCAAATACTCTGAAACCTGTCATATGAGAGCATCAAAAAGTCAAACTTTTATGCATCTAATTGAAGAACACCATAATCGCCACAACAGTCAAAATATCAAGAGAATCTTTGAATATAACACAATTGCATACACAGTTACATAATCACAAAAGATAGCATGTGATTTTTGGTTCTAACATTTTCTAATGGGTTCCTAAACATGGTCTGTATGTTGAAAACAAATTACAAAAATGTCAAAGCCTCCTTTAATAGATATGCAAAAGAACCATCTACGTATGATGTGTTCATTGAGAAATTAATACAAGCCATTTGTATTTGTTGCCGTGATTAGGCCCTTTCTGATCTTAGGCATGGAGAGATTTGACAATGAATCATAGTGAAAGAAAGAGAACAACACAACCTATTGTAGCACAACCTATTGTAGAAGCTCTACATATGCACACTTCAACTTGTTGTCAACCATGCATTCTGAATGCTGAACTTATAACTATGGCAGTGAAGTAGCAAATATAGGAGGCTGATTGTAGGCAATTGAGACCTAACTTTTGCTTATCTAATTTTTAACTTTTGGATATAAGAATATAACATTAACCTAGAGTAGAAGAAACAGTTTCACATGGTGAAAAATGGTTTTGCACTAGGACATGCAAACATTTTGAGGCACAGGATCCACCAATGTGTCAAATAGAAAAACAATGCTTTATGCATTCATATAAGGCATCTGAGCAAATATAATAAAATACATAATTCAAGAAATGTGTGATCTTGTGTTAATAAGATTGCATAAAAAGCAAAATAAAATAATAGAATCGGACAAGAATTTGAGAAATTGAGACCAGGTCTTACCAAGTCCAGAAGGGAGCCTTGTTCTTCAAAATTTGGGAGTTTTCCAGAAATAATTTCCAGCATTAGCAGGCCAAAGCTATAAACATTGCTCTCAGGATCAACAAAGGTCGATTCAGAAGGAACCATATCATCATCCCCAGATATCTTTTGTCCAGCAACAACTTCTTTCCAAACACTTGTATCACCAACCTGCAAGACAAGATATCAATGTAGAACCATATATACGGAAAAACAAAAAAAATCAGAGTGAAGATATACCTTGGCCGAATAATCATCAGTCAGAAAAATAGAGTTTGTTTGCAGGTCAGGGTGTGCAACAGGTGGTTTGAGCTCATGATGCATGTATTGAAGACAATATCCAATCCCCATAAGAATCCTCATTCTAGCACTCCAGTCAAGATGATCAAAGTCTTTGGCTGCAAAAATTAATAACTTGTTAATATTTATGGTCTTGTAAAACCTAAGTTTCCTACCTATAAAAAGTACTTGTCCTTACTGTGAAGATGCTCATATAACGCCCCACTGGAAGCATACTCAAACACCATCATCCTCATAAAAGGCTCATCTTCCTCACAGTAGCCAATAAGATTAACAAAGTTCTTATGATTTACTCGTGATAGCTCATCTACCTATACATTCAAGAGGAAAGAAGTGTGTCAATGCTTCAGTTTTGCAATGTTTGGATAATCCAAGGTTGTAAGCAGTGAGGAAAATATGCCTCAGCACCAAGAAACAGACCTTTCTTCTGAAATACATTTCTGAGTGCTTTGTCCAATCTTGGGCTGATTTAATTGCAGTTGATGCAACTGATATTTCAACACCATTTGATAATGTCCCCTTAAATACAATGGAATTTGGGGAAGTAGTAATGATGTTGCTGAAGTCCTCGCATGCAGCTTCTAGTTCTGCTCGATGTAGTTTTGGTACCCCTGAAAAACATTGAGAAATGGATACCCATGCTTTTAATGATCACAAAATACATTATTGAAGGAAACATTTTGTTAGTGCATTTGTCAATGCATTGAAATGCAAGAGATTAGGCATCAAAATTATCATTCATCACTTAGATACCATCTCATATTTTAATTTACAATATTTGAGAAAGATAGCCCAGAGTTGCAAGATTGCAACTCAGCAATCTGATAGTTCTAGAAGTGCACTGCTGCTGGCTTGATCAACATAAATGATCACAATCAGAAAATTAGAATTCAAAAATGTGCGCCTATATACATTCAGAATAATGTGCAACTGGATTGTGAATAACTCTATGAACCAAATTATGTATTCATTCCAAGTTACCATTTATGGGTATATCAGGCATTGCAATTACTTCCAATAGTTATGTCAGGATTTCATACAATTTGGACAAAGTGCACATCCACCAGAATCGTATTTAAATAAACAGAGTCAGAAATATAAACATACCTGTTACGAATGCATTCTGCAATTGACCACTTAGTCCTGTCTTCCATGGACCAATTGTTGCAATGCCCTTCCTGCGGCACATGAAATACATGCTCGCAGCAAAGATAAGAAGCAAGGCAATGACTATAATTATAATAATCAATCTCAGGTTCAGTATTTTTTCACTTGACGTAGGTCCACTTGTGACTGGCTTAGGGTTTGCTGATGTGGTAGGGGGTGCTGGAGATGGTTTGATCTTACTATATGGTACAGCTGGGAATGAGCCACTTCCAACAGATGGAACTGCCACAACTCCCTGAGGAGGGGTCCCAACTACAGGAGCAGCAGGAAGATTTCTGTTATTTATTTTTGAAGAAGAGTTGGGTCCTTGGAGCTTGCGGGTTACTTCGAGTAGCCTGCGGCGTACAGAATTCACATTGCGATGCACATTTTGCATGATATAAGGCTCAGCAACAGCTGCAGGAGATAGAGATGAATTTACCATTTAACACATGAAAGAAACTATTGTAGACTTGAAAAATAATCACTAAGATAGGTTTCATACTTGGCAGATCATCAGAGTGTTTCTCACCGTGGCAATCCAAAAATCCCCTTTCCTGCGAGTGTCTTAACAACAGAATATTTACTTAGTCAAACACCAGAAAGACTAAAAAATGATTCATATTAACGAATATGAGATATGCAAGGGAGAGAAGAGGACCAAGATAGACTCATACAAGGGGAACATCTCAAGAAAATGTAACAGCTGTTCATAAAAAGGGATCATGAAAGAGCTGGCCTTCTTCTGGTGTTCCAAACCATTCTGCCAGAAGCTGAAAAGTGATCGTACTGGTAAATGTTGGAAAATATTATTTATGCAACTTGTTAGTTTGATATGCATAGTCTGAGAAAGGTAACAAAGTAATGCATGTTAAAGCATTATCTAGTTAGTATCCACAAGAAAAAATACTGTATGAGAACCTTAGACACGCTTAAGTTGATCATGCATAGAGCCTAAATTAAAATGCACTTTTGATTACTACAAGGCTAATCATTAGCATTTTTCATCCTTCGTGAAAATTTGTTTTGGTTCAAAATTAAAATATGAGGATATTTACTTCAGCCCATATGTTAGTTCTCCTTTTCCATTGTTGATCAAATACAACAGTGTAGAAGAAAATTAGGTTCATTGCATCAAATACTTCAGTTTCTGGAGCTTTAAAAGAATTGCTATATGTACTAAGACATTGGAATAGGGAAAAAAAAGAGAAACTATGAATTGGTTTTCTATGGGACACAAAAAGAATACGTCATGTGTTTCATTCAAAATGTGATGAAGCCTCAGGTTTCATATGGAATTATCATATGCAGAAATATTTCCCAAGTGGTCATGCTTCTCTAAAGAAATTCCTCAATCAATAAATAAATTTCAGCTACAAAGAATGTCATGCAGCAAGCATCTTCAATCTGAAACAGCACCAAAAGGTACAGTGTCAACCAGGTTAGTGCCTAAATCTGCAGACTGTGACATGGCTGAGGCTTGAAGGCCCTGTAGTTACAGGATAGTCAATATTGTGCCCCACATGACTGTCTCTAGGTGTTAATCATCACCAGATTCATATTTTCAATGCAATGTTCTACGGCCCATTAGCTGTGTATGAGGCCTTCTTGAACTGGATAATGCAGGGAATATCAATCAAGAACTTATATTTCATACTACTAAAATATCCATCATATATATTCTTGAAACCTGCACCGATAGTAAGGACAAAATGTTTCAACAAAGAAACCTAAAAACCATTTGTTGGATAAGAGAAAACTTGCTATTCCAATTGTGGTCTATGAGGTCATAATCATGTCAAATTACTCTTCACTAATTAAGCAGAGTGGGTGCTTACTAGGGTCCAACTTTTCTATTTATATAGCCAGTTCCAGTAGCTGCATCAGAGAAGCTTTTTTGATCAAACTTCAGCTCAGAGAGCGTGCTGAACTTCTCAATCAAAGGAGTGACACCTTGAAATTTATTACCGGAAAGCAGACTGGTGCAAAATAGAAATTGCCAACATGAGATAAACTCAGATCAGGTGAAATCAAACCTTTACATATAATCAAGGTTTTAAAAGGCGAAAACGGGTACCGAGGCGTTTTGCTTTAGCCTCTCGAGGCGTAAGCCTTGAGGCGAGATGAGGCGTAAGCCTCAAAAATAAATTAAAAAATAGCAATATATATTAGAATGTCAATAACTCAAGTACATTAAATAAAAACATCCACAATATAGTTCATAAAAAAACAAAATATAATAAGAAAGCAAAGTCATCACTCAAATACATTAAATAAAAACACCCATAATATGCATATTCTAAGAAAAAATAAAATCACGTTGTCACATAACTATATGTTAATATAGTAGGGTTTCCATGAAGTGAAGGATCTTAACTCAATTTTCACATGTTGTCATCTTCCTATTCTGGATTTTTTATTTCATTATTAATATAATTACATGGCATAAAAAATGTTCTTATTTATTTATTTATTTTTAAGAAGGTATGGTACAAGGTCTAAGAATCCAGATTGTCATCAATGTTGACAATACACCTGTTTATTCAGATGGGAGCCTACTGTGGCGACATCAAAACCTTTGCCATTGTCGGCCTTGGCTCCAAACTTCTCCACATCTTCAAAAAAGATTCTAAAACAGAGGCTTAAGCCTCGAACGCCTATGAGGCGTAGCCTCTGAGGCGTAAGCCTCACTCAACCGAGGCTTAAGCCTCGGTTCCCCCACTATGAGGCGCAAGCCTCTAAGGCGTTTTGTGAGAGCCTCTAAGCCTCTAAGCCTCAGAGGCGTAAGCCTCGAAAGCTTTTGAAAACCATGCATATAATACATTACACTCACAGCTGCTCAAGTGATGGCATCTCTCCAATCTCTTTTGGAATTGGTCCACCGAGGTTATTTTCTCGCAAGTCCACAAGTTGCAACCTTGTTAATTTCCCAATCTCCTTAGGGATCATTCCAGAAAATTTGTTCTTGTAAAGCACACTGCCAATACAAACCCAAATGGGAGAAAGCAATATCAGTATCAATTATTAGAGTGAAATGCCATGAAGTATAAGAACCACAGCAATAGAAAGTGCAAAATTGTGGGTGGTATAATTCCATGGAAGAAGTTTCCTAATATTTAAAAAAAAAAAGATTAGAGAAAATACTTACAGAGCTTTCAAGTGGCTAAGTTCTCCAAGCAGAGGAGAAAGCGTTCCTTCCAGGGAAAGCTCCTTCAGGTTCCTGCAAGAGCAGTTTGACTGTTACTTGGAATATTCAAATGTTACGAATGACACAAGTAAGACATTGTCATTGACTTGAGATTTATATGAACAAAATCGCAACAGTCCATTGGCCGGCTCAGCAATAGTGAAGTCATAATGAGCAGATAGGTTGAAACCAAACAGGTAAAAATGGTAGGAAGCAACTAGTAAATGTACTAGAGACCTGAAACTCTTTGGAAGGCTAGTAGTGGTGCATGGTAAACATTTCCCTTTTTGTATATGCGCACTGAGAAAGAGAATATGATAGCGTAGAGTAGGAAGTCATTGATTCTGTTAAATATGAAAACAGAATTGACAAATGATCATCACAGGCTACCACAATTAAGTTCAAATTAGATTCTATCACATGCGACAATCACAGAATTTAGTTTCCTTCTATGTGCAATGTGATGGCCTAAATCCATACCCTCTCAAATTCTCTGAAGAAAGTTTGTAGCAAGGAGTTCAACACCAATAAAAATCATATCCCATGCCCAAATGCATTGGAGAGGGTTGTTTCTACCACCGCAGATACTGGGACTTGCCAAAATCATTTTTTTTCTATGAAATTCATACTACATCAATTTGTTATATAATAAGACCAGCATGCCAGATTCTGTTGACAAAATGAGTTGAATTATGGACTTACAAAATTTCTACTCTACCATCATAGGAACAGTGAATGCCTGACCAGTTGCATGGATTATCATCCTTAGGATCCCAAGTATCAAAAACACCATATGGATCGATCTCCACTCCGGACTGAAACTCCAACAATACCATTCCTTCACAATTACCAAACAGTCAAAAACCACATAGGCAAGCAAAAAAATCAAGCACACACTACATATGCGTACAGACATAGCATCTACCTTCGAGATTAAGTGACAAGCATACAAAGCTTTGCAGGTGAAGCAAGAAGACAACACAAAAAACCTTCTTTGGCACCTGGCACCAAGAGACATCCCATCCAAGCCCCATCTTTCCAGACAAACTCCAGGATCAGCAAGGGCCAAATCAACCAGCGCCAGGACTTTCCCCTCCTCGATCTCAGCAAAGAGACCGATAAGGGAACGGCAACATCCCAAAGGAACCCTGTTTCAAGCTATCCTATATATAAAACCCCCTAGAACTCGATTCTTTGGTCAAATCCGAAAGCCAAGAATCTCCAGCTCTCTGTCCCTCATCCTTTCAGCTAGAATCAATGCGAAATCACGTTCTAAACCTCCTGCTTGATAGAAACGGATGAGATTTTCCAATTCTGCACCCACTCCCACAGAATTTCTCCGAAACTTGGAATTTAAGAAAGAATACTCACAAAATTCCCAAGAAAGGAGCAAAGAAGGGGTTCGATTCGAGGGTTTGAAAGCGAAAGGAGGAGGGTAGCAAGAGAGTGCCGGCCCTTAGCCGGGATCCATACGCTATACCTCTCTCTCTGCTCCCCCACCTCCCTTCTCGCTCTCCTGATCTCGCTTCAACTCTCTTGAATCCCTCTCGATCTGCTCGTCTCCTCCCTGGATTTCTCCTGATTTCTTTTGTGAATCCCTGGATTGTTCTTGGGTTTTTGGGTGGCCAGGCCTCGGCGGACGCAGGGCAGGGGGAGGGGAAGCGCGCGCGGACTCGTGGCCGGCGCGCGCTGCGGGATCGGGCGCTCGAAGCGCGCTTCATTCCTCCTCTGAATGCTTTGACTTCCATGTCCGCCGTTCGTGCATGCCTCTCTAATCTCTCTCTCTACCGCTGTTTTTCTTTTTTCTATTTTTTTTTCATTAACTTTTGAATTTTTAATTTTTTTCAATTAAACATGTACTTGCTAATTATTTGCAATTTAAATTTTTTTCACTAATTTGATAATTGATATAATAATTGGTAGGAGATTTGTTTATTTCTATGGATTCTATTATTTTATTTTTTCAGAAAATTGGGCATCTTATTTCATTTAGAAGCTTGGCAAAGTGATAGTGTTTTAAATCATAGTTTTTAAAATGATTAATTATACAATTATTTTTATGCACATTGTTAGGGGAAAATCTAACCCTACACATGGCGCTGATCGGGGAGAGACCTATAGCAGGCCAACCCACTTAGAAGAGAGCACATGGAGGTTTCCAGTTGGCCGGGGAGCCGCGCTTGACGTGTCGCGGGGGACAAATCCGGGAATAGTATCATAGACAACTTATAAATATCAAAAGTGTCATATTTATAAGTTTTAAAGTCTTATTTTAATAGGGTTTGAAAACAACTAAAAAAAATTGTTACTTAGTTTTGTTTAAAAATAGTATTATATATATTAAATTAAAATATTATAATTTTGAGTATTGTAAATTAATAAAAAAAATTTAATTTAATTTAAATATAGCATTTACACAATTAATTTATTTTAAAATATTTAACTATAGGAGTAATTCTTTCAAAAAAGGGTAACCTCATCACAGTAGGGGTAACTATATCCCCCATCTAATCTATATTTTATTACAAACAAAGACAAAAAAGTGTATATCCACTTACATTGGTGACCAATTATTACAGGTCTAATAGTCCCTCTATTATACTTAACCGGCCCTTTTAGTCCCTCCATTACAAATTGAGCTTTTTTAGTTCCTATATTTTCACGATTGAGAAATGTCAGCCCTCTCATAGGCCTTTTTGGTCCATGTATATATGTTTTTTCATGCCTTTTTGGTCTATGTACATATGCTTTTAGAGACTGAATTTTTACGATCGTGAAAATAGAGGGACTAAAAAGAACAGCTCGGTATAATTGAGAGACTAAATTGAATATTACACCATTATTATATCTATAAATAACTATTAGATTTTTTGACGAAAAATACTATATTGAAAACCGTGCTAAGGATATCCTTGTTTTCAGGTTATCTCTTTGCAAAAAAAAAAACACACCTTGTAGTATATAAGAACTTCAAAAACTGAGAATGTACATGAACATTTATTAATAGGGGCATGCATGCAAGGATGAGGCAGTTGGTTATAGCTATAGCCTTGTGTACAATATGTTCCCACATGAGGGGCAGACATGAATGGGCCTCTCGCCAGAGCAGGGTTGCCGTCGGTGGTGCCGGCGAGCATATTGGGGCGGTCCGGGCGGACATGATGGAGGCTCAAATTGAACTCATCGGGGTTGCTGAGGTAGCCGCCGTGCATAGAGTACAGGGCCAAGAAGATAAAGAAAACCATTAAAGCGCTCAATGCTAATAACGGCATATTATTATCCGAGGACTCGCTTATTAAGAAGTCGGCATTCGGCAATAATGGCCACGCCAGTCGCATAGATGATAATGATGTAACTAGTATTCGGATGGAAGAAATACTTCCTCACCTGCTCCCTAATTCTTCTTCTCAACTGTTGGATTGCCATCATCACCTTCACAATTAATTAATGCTGATCAAAAAACCCAACTTTAACAAGTTAACAAGTCTATAATTTATTTATAGATTCCTAAAAGTATAATTTAATTATAGGATAAAAAAAAGATAATTATAATTTAGTTATGATTTATTCTTTGGATTTGAAAATGATTAGGATTTAATCAAAGAAATAACTACGATAATTTTAATTTTTTTTTAAAAAAATAAGAAAATTTGATTCATAATTTTGATTTTTTTAATTTTCAAAATATTAACAACTACATGCAATGCAATGACACATTGTGGTGGTTGTTAACTGCCATAAGGTATGATTATTTTTTACAGAAGTCATTAGCAACACAAGGACATTTATTATTGGTCTAATATCCAATTTAGTCCCTCTATTATAGGGAACATGCCATTTTAGTCCCTCCATTATAAATTTAGTCATTTTGGTCCCTATACTTTCACGATTGAGAAATATCAGTCCCTCGCAGAGGCCTTTTTGGTCCTTGTATATATGTCTTTTATGCCTTTTTAGTCCCTGTACACATGCCTTTATGAAAATAGAGGGAACTAAAAAGGCTCAATTTATAATGGAGGGGCCGGTTCGGTATAATAGAGGGACTAAATTGGATATTAGACCTTTATTATTATATAATTATTATTATTTAGAAAGTCTTTAACAACACTAGGGCCAATTTAAAATAAAATTCTTTAACCCATCAATAATTTTATTTTAATTAAATATAACTTTTTTTAAATGAACGTAGTTAATAATATATCTAAAAATTTTAAAGGTTAAAAATCCTAATCATGAATTTTAAGTATTAATTTTACGATATAGAAATTTTAAATTTTTATTAATGTGTAAAATAATTTTGAGATACAGAATTTAATATCAAGGTGGGTTTTAAAATACATGTTAAATACGTATTTTCCAAATTTAATTTAATTTTAATTTAACAATTGCTTTTATGCATTTTAAATAATTTTAATTTTAAAATATAAATCAAACTAATAAAATTTTAAGATTTTATTATAGGTTTTTAATTTTTTTTAATATGAGAATAGATTTAAAATAATGAAAAAGACTTTGAGATTTGTTGGGTTTTTTTTTTCAAAGTTTTTTTAAATGAACATATCAAATCTTTTTTAAAAAAATTAATGTAAACTTATTAAAATAGTTTCCCCAAATCTAAATTCAACTAGCAAAAGTTTGGGATTTATGACAAAGTCCTCAGTAGCCAGTAGGTAATTTTTATGTCAAAATTATTTATGCTTTTATTTTATTATTTTATATGTTACTAAACCCTTTTATCCCGGGTATTTCTTTTATCTTTTTATCTGTAACACTTTGTTGTTGATGGTAAAAGTTCTTCAAATAGAAACTTAATTTTTTATTTATGAAGAAGATGAATAAAGAGTTTTTTATTTATCATCACTAAAGAGCCTTGAACACGATAATAATACTATAATTTTCATATGTTATACATGTGAACTGTTGAAAATAGTGATTTAAACATATATAGTAACCCGCATGCACAGTGGAATAAAGGGTGAAATTTTAGGGTTAGGTTTCAAAAAATTTTCTTAACCTACTTTATATGTCCCAATATATCTAATATTTAATCACAATATGTCATATATATGGTTTGGTTAAATAAACTAGAGAATACTTACTTGGAATGGCTTCCTCTCCCGAAAACTTTCTTTGAAATCAACTTATGATATTCAAGCTGCACAAGTGTATAACCTCCTGATTTAGGATGTTCTAGTCTTAAATATTTTGATCCAATTCAAATTCAAAGTTCAAATCATAATCAAATTATGATTATTTCGTTTTATCTTATAATAATCAGATAAGGTTAACTGAACTGTATAATGAATTAGATCATGTTCAATCATATTAAACTACAATTGTGATCGTTTAATAATTAATTAGATCAAACCAATTGATTTATATATATATTTTTAAATAATTAACATAACCAAAGATGCTATAACCTGAGAACTAAGTATAGCATTGGAGTAACTGTCCACAAATATAAAATATTGTAGATCATCTCCTCATCTGGTGTGCAGCGCCAAGGGCAGACCTTCCCCCCACCCCCAAAATTTTATACTTATTATATATATATATATATATATATATATATATATATATATATATATATATATATATATAATGTTTAAATTGGCCCCAATATAAGAACATAAAAAATATGAAAGAAATAAATCAATTTATTGGGGAACAAAAATTTTCAAATACCACTTTAAAAATATTTTATATTAACAAATATAAAGATCTTTTTAAAAACTATATTTAGTGTTGATTATTATAGTTAAAATATAGATAAAAAATTAAAATCAGCTTAATTTAAATACATGATATGTTTGAGTTAGATGTATGTGTTTTGTATATTAAATATTATTTTTTTTCAAATATATAAATTGATAATCATATATGTTGATGCAAGAATCGGATGAATCCTTAACTCAAATCAACAATTGAATTTGTGATTTGATTGGGGATCGATCTACATGAGATCGAGAAGGATCGAGAGAGAGAAGTTCTTGGAAGAATCAACACAAGATTTACGTGGAAACCCCAAAATCGGGGAAAAACCACGGAAGATCTCCTAAATCGGAGATGAAATCACTATCAGAATAGAGAAATCACAAGTTTACAAGTGGAATTTGAGCGTTTCGAGAGGCATTTCACACAACTTCTCATGCTTTGCCAGCAACCAATCAATTTACTTTGATCAGTAGGGGTATACATGGGCTGGGTGGCCCATGGGCAAACCCAAACCTAACCCAAAAAAACAGGGTTTGGGCTAACAAAATTTGTAAAGTTACAATAATATATGTTAACGATACCTCAATGCATAGTAAAGTTCCGGTATTTGTCATCAGCCTATTAACGCTATTTATATATACATATTAGGCAAGCCATAAGACTACCGGTTAATCTATGGTAGGCATTGACAGGGCTTGTTCTTCAAGACTCAATAAATTCGTCCCATAAGTGCTATATTTGCAGTAATGTTTGAAATGAACATTCCACAATCCTAAATTGACTTTTTATTTACACTGATCTAATGCACCAAACAACAACCACAACAGCACGACTTCATCGGCAGCGTTGGCACGTCAGTCTTCCCTTGCAACTCTTCTGACCAGGGCTTCACCGAACATCCAGAGCCTGAAGATGAGTCAGTGAGCTCCTCTATTTATAGGCTCCCAGAGGGGGTGTTGCTTAGGGAGCAAGTCATCCTTAATAGACCACGTGGAGGCTAGATCTAGATGTTTCTAGACTGCCAGGCTGTAAATTAGTTAGATCTTAACGGTCTTCTCTTCTAGATGCTTCTAGATTGCCAGCGTGTCATTCAGTTAAATCTCAACGGTCTTAACTATAATTCTCTCCAGAAGGGTGTCAAGTCCTTCGGTTCATAGTGTTTCCTGAGGGCTCGGGATCCATGGTGCCTTCTGCGGGTTAGGGAGTGCTGTCCCTGTGAACCGAAGAGGTAAGCCAACTTTCCCGAGGAGGCTCGCTTTCGAGTGAATCGAGGCGGTTGTCTTCTCTCTGTTTTCCGAGGGGGGTAACTCGAAGAAGGGATTGATCCACGTGTCAAGTGTCAGGCTCCTCGGTTTTTACCCTCATCAATATACATATGAAATTTGTGTTTTTTATTATTTTTATTGATAAATTTAATGTTCACTTATTTTTGAAATTTTTATTTTTTTATATTTGATATATTTTTAAAATCTATTTCACTAAATAATAATTATTTGGGCTTTTTGCAGGCGTACCCCTGAATAATTTTTAAATTATGTATTTACCCCTGAATAAAATATAATTACATACATACCCTTGAATAATATATATATTTGTGTATATAGATTGGGGTTAAAATCAGATGAAAAACTGTCAGTTAATAAATGATAGACATGCAAAAAAACCATTATAACCTTTGTATATATACCCATGAAAAGTTTGTTTGACAATAAATTTACAAATACCCCCTTTAAAAATCTAAATTTTAAAATAGTTAAAATATATAAAGAGGTGTATTTTGGACATTTTTCAACTCTTAACCTAAGTTGTAACCATGGTTAAGATCATTGGTTAACTCCTGTCAACGGACCCTATAACAGTAGGGGCATATCCGTAATTCAACTTGTTTTTTCAGGGTTATACAAACAATTATGATTTTTTGGGGGGTAAATATATAATTATGAAACTTTTGAGGGGTATATAAGTAATTTCTCCTAATTCTTTATATCTAGGTAACAAACACATGATATGGGTCTAATAACAAAGCATGTCGTTTTATAAATTATGAAAAATTTCAAAGGGCAAATATAAATATTAATAAAATTAAAATTTTAATTTCATTAGCCTTGTTTCTCACCTCAACTGAAGATCGTTAAGTATGCGAATTTTTTTATTTGTCTGTTTATTTAATATATAGTTTTATGAGATTTTTATTATTTATCATTGAACTTTTTGGCCCCCCAAGACTTAACGTCAAGATCCACCACTATACAACACCTTCTACTATAACAACATCACTGTATTGATTGTAGAGAAAACATCACACTCTCAAAACTCATAACCAGTACTCATATAGTGAATTAGACCCGACCGAGGTATTGACATGATTCTATCACATCAACATATATTGTCAAATCTCATTTGATATATAACTAACTAGGTTTACCTCAATCATAATGTTTGTCTTTCACTCTAGATGTCATCCTCAATTGAGGCAATAGAATCCTTATTGAGCATCCTATATTATCTCAACATTGATCACAAACACCAAAGTGAAGACTTAAAGTGATACACAATTTGACCACATAACCTATCCTTAAAGTTTTAATTTGATAGCAATGTTAGATAAATATGGACCCCTCAGGACTCAGGACTCAGGTATGGTGCTTACACTAAGTGAGCATTGTTATTATACCGCCCGGGAATAGCTCCGACGATTAAGTTAGTGGGAGAAGGAGCCCAAAGAAAGAGAAGACAGAGGAGAGTTTTTAGGCGTTGATCACGACCATTACTGCGTGATGGCGGGCGGTGACTTCAACCATCACCACGATACTTGCCACTAACACTGAATGGTAACCTCGACTTTCACCTTGACATATAAGAAATCTATGATTTTGTTATCACCCATGATCTACTTGGACGTCTGAGATGGTGCCACATGCATATCATAATACATAAAAAAACCGAAGTCTAATTAAAAAGACTTACCATTTTTTCCGGTCATTAAATTTGAAACTTTTTCACAAATCTTATAAGTTTAGAATTTATTAAAGATGATTTTGACAAGGATGAGTTAAAATTTTAAGCTTAGATTTTAATATAAAACAATAAAAATTATATGTTTAATATTATAAAATAAAAATATTATAATTTTGAAAATTAAATTATTTTAAAATACTTTGAGCAATAAACAATTTTAATATTTTTATTAATATTTCAGCAATATATAAAATTTTCTCTCACACGCAGTGGTGGGTGCTGCTACTATGGCAACAAAACATCGCCACGTCATCAGTTAGCCACGTAGCCATTACACGTCATCACCTCTTTGGCCTGTCCAATAGCCACCGCCGCTCTCGCTGGAGTTCTCACCAACAACCACTTGACATCCAAGTATGTATGAATCACGGCGTGACACCTGTCCCACGTCGCCGTTACTTCTAAGCCACGCGAAAAGCCAGGCATAGTATATGCGGCGCTCGTGGGGAGATGATATATCTCCACGATCTGAACGTCCGATTTCCTCGAGATCTGCTCCCCTACCTTCCACGTGTAAAAGGTGTGACTGCCTCGAGATGTAAAGAGTATTTAGATCTCGAGGAAAAAGAACAATGGACGGTGGAGATTATAAGAGGAGGGCATTCTTGTAGTTAAATGTAAACTAAAGGCCCCAACTTGTCCGACGGTCAACAGAATCAGACTCTTCCCCCTCGCGCGGAGCTCGCAGCCCGTGCTCCCATCTCTCGCTTTCCGATCTCCGGAGAGCCACACACCACGAAACCCTAGCTCGAGGTATGGTGTTGTTTTCAGATTGAATCTTGTTCTCTTCTCCAATTCGATGCTGTGACGCGATGGGGATGATATGTTTTCCAATTGAATTTTGTTCTTATCGATTATAGAGATTAGGCGGTGGTTCTTGTTTAATTCTTGGAATTTTGTTGATCCTTGGCGTGTTTTTCCCCTCAATCTACTGTAATTCTTGTAGAGGTTGTTGTTTTTCTTTTCAAAATAGGTTATTGTATGTTTGTGTTCTGTTTATGAGGGATTTCGAGTTTTTTTGGAGCTGGGGATTAATGATTTAGATTAGGTGAATTGTGCAATTATGTTGATAAGAAGATTAGCTTGTAGATGTTGTTCTGTGATTGCTGAAGTCTGAAGTACTACCTTTTGGATGGATTGCTAACAAATTTGGTGGGACTACTGCATTATCTTTCAATTGGTGCTAGTACTCATTTGATTGCTAATTGAAGAAAATCAGTGGGAAGTAGAAATAGATATATCTGATGTTGAAAGATTGAAATCCAAATTGGAAAAAAAATAAAAAATGTAGGCAGTACTTTGTTATGGAGCATTGTTTATTTATGATTCAAAGTTTCTTTGCAGTGCCATCAAACAAGTATTGAATTGATTGAAAACAAGCCATATATCGTGTGCTTAGATCCTTTTGACTTGATTCTGTGTACATATAATAGTTAGGATGCTGGTCCAATTCTAGAGGATGGAGAATAATTTGAATGAAAGTCATATATTGTTTGCTCCCAGCAATGATTGGCCTCATTTCTCCTTTGCAAGTGAAACACAGTTGCAAGGACCATGGTTTTAGTCAATTAAACTTCTTCCACATACTCCGTTAGGGCTGATTGGGCTCAATGATAATATTCCCTAGGTATTATTCAGCTACACAGGTTACGCCATACTTTTGCGCCTTATATACCCGGTTATCCTGTATAAATGACATGATCAAAGGAATATGGGTTTGATTACTAGAACTAGACAAAATCGTGGAAGTGGATGGGATGGTGTGCTGACGTCTAGTACTCAATTTTTGTTTTTGTCATATGATGTGGTAAAAGTTTCAATTTTAGTCGGTCTCATGCTGCATGGAGTAACATCTACCTATTTGTTCAGTTGTTGTCTTTCCCCTTATATTGATATGCATAAACTGCTGAAATTGCTAGACTGCCAACTAGATCTTTCTCCGCAGCCTCATCATTCAGCTTTATTACGTCAGCAAATCCTTGATGTGTTTGTATGTTCTATTTTATTTCTAGGCTGCTCTAAAACTGAGGGCCCAAGTGGATTTTTTGGACAGTTCAGTCCATTGGCAGACTTAATTCAGCATTAATTGAACATTTTATGGGGAATTGGAACATAGTAGCCCAACGTCATACCCTGGGTTGGATACTTTTTCAGTTTTTTCCATGTATACACTGTTTATTTGTATTTTTCTTCTTCGACTGGTCATTTTTGTCCAGCTGATTAACTTAGTTAATTTGGAAACTTTGCATAAAAATACTTCATTGCTTAATACATGAAGGCCAAACATAAAAGTTGTATCTCGTCATATTAAATTTACAGATTTGAGATAATGTAAGGTTTGTTAATTTGGGAAGTCTGAGTACAGTTTATTGTCTTTTATTTTGAAGCTCAAACTATGATAAATATTGGGTATTAATTGGGGCTTGTTCTTTCTATTTTTTCTTGATTGCAAGTTATCATCTGTCTGTTTGACTTTATGCATGATTCTGTATATAATGGAATAAATCTTGAGTTTTCATTTTTTATGCTCATAAAGCCTAATCATGAGCAACTTCTAGCTACCATGATCTAGTCTTCTTACAATTGTGCTTCTTATTGCTAGGGAACCTCTATACTTAGAATGAGAAGCACTGCAATTTTGAATGGTTTCTTTTACCTTTGAAAATTCACTTTTCTTGGCGGTTCATTTGAATTTGAGAGCTATATATCTCCGGAAGAGGCTATCTAGTATTAAGTTTTTCAAAACCTCTAATTACTAGATAAAATTTCCTGCACTATGCCGGCAATACAAAGGCTTTATGAAGCCTGCAAAGCATCATTCTCTGCAAGTGGACCAGCGTCATCAGAAGCTCTTGAAAATGTTCGTGCTATGTTAGGTGAGCTAAAAATTTCTTTATGTTTTTTTTTTTTAATATTCTAGCATGTAAATTTAAAAACATGGAATTCTTAAACCTCATTCAATTATGGATGCCATCCTTTTAGGTGAAGGAAAACTTTTTAATAGCTTTGTGAATGGGTGAACTGCATGTGGTACGGTTATAAACTTAAAAGATGCATCCTTAACCTGAGTTTTGATTTCATCATATATGTATGTATGTAGATATTCCAGATTTAAATGGTGCCAAGTGAATTGTGATTCTATGTTGACACCTCAATGGTCACATCTCAGTTGACCGAAATTGACATGGACAAGGCATGAGATAAGGTTAGTTTTGGAAGCATGTTAATCTTTTTGTGTATATGCACCTGGGCTTGTAAATGCTTTAGTTAACAACTTAAGATCCCTTTTGTAAAATCTTTAGAAATAACCTTGCCTTTTTTATGGAGAGATGATATGGATGGGAGGACAAAGTTATACTGATTTGAGCATTCCATGGTTTTGAGTGCATTTGTATGCATGAATTAGATGTTACATGCCTGCAGAGAAGGGTGATGAATTAGCCAAACTCAAACTGCTTGTGTCACACCCCAATACTAAAATTTTAAATTGAGAACATCTCGGATATTACAGGTTCAGTGCTGCTTGGGTTTGGCTTGAGCTAGTTTGACCGTGCATAAGGTGGGCTTGGTTTGTTTAGTGGTTGAAATTGAGCTTTTTGCCACATATAGTATCCTACCAGTTCACTTTTTGATGACCACCCCACGTCACTGTATATCAAAATAAAAGCAATTAGTAACTTATGTTCATTAGCTTGTTCTTGGTGCACAGGTGAGGTTTGCTTAATGAGAACTTGGTTTCCTATGTTTTAGCTGAGGAATGACCTCTCCACATTTGAGAATGACTACAGATTTATACCCCCTGATCCCTGAATAGTGGGGTCTTCTTCACTTTGTTGTCCTTTTACGTGTTCTTTGTCCTGAAGGAGCAAAATGCTCAACCATCAGAAGGGAAACTTTTAACCACTAATGCCACAAGATCTTTTCTTAAAGTTTACAATTCTTTATTTATAACACTTGGTTGTCATCTACCATTGCTCGGTGATCCTGACTGGCCCAAGTGAGACTTGTTAGCTTCGTGGACAATCTTGATTTGAGCAGGAAATCAACCTCAAGTCTTAATAGTTTACACAGGCTTTGAGTTTTTTTAATCAGTCCTACGATAGAGAATGCTAGATGATTCTATTTTTATTGATGTTTCTTAATGAGTCCTTGCTAACTTGTGTTTCTAATTAAGATTATGTCAAGAAGTGCACACTTGTGAACTAAAACTAGAATGTAATTGTTTGGGATCCTGCTGGTTGGTTCTAAGTGCCAAAACACAGTCGTATTGTGAACTTATGATATTGACATTTATTTAAACATTGTGATACTCATTATGCCGTGATCTGTATCTTTTGAAATCACAGCCCATTTTATTCTTTCCCTTTTTGTTTTTTTTGCATTACTATTCACTTTACTCTTCTGTATTTTTTTTTCATTCTTTGTGTTCCTCTGCATGTAATTTATCTTTTTGAATGTGTGTCAATTTTGATTTCTTTCCATCATTATTCTATATATTTGCATGCTCATGTGAACTATGATGTGCACGAATAAGATGTTCATGGGCAGCCTGGCTATCATGGGTTTAAGTGGAAAGTAGTTTTCTCATATAGGTGGGTAGGCTTGATGTATATATCCTTCTCCACACTATGTACACTGGTTGAGTATTCTGTGGAGGACTACCCTGTTGTAAAGGAGGTTTGAGGTTTTGCAAGTAATTGATTGAACACATGATTTGCTTGTTGCATTATTTTAGAGGGAAGCTTAGCATAATTTTTTGTGAAGTCAGTAGAATCGACTAATAAAAAAATAGTATTTTTTTTAAGAATTATGGAAAACTATCAATGCAAAGATATTTTAAGGATCTTCAGCATCATGTAAAAACTAAAAAAAATGACAAATCTATGGATAAAAATTCTAAAACAATCCTTTTAGTTAAATTTTGTTTGTGGTTGAGACTTGAAATATTTTTTTAGAAAGGATTTTGATTTTGATTTTTTTACAAGAACTTGTAGATAATAAGTAAATCTTAACAAATATATTTTTCTTTTTTAAAAATTTAAATTCTTAAACACTCCTTATTTTAGGAAATCATGATTTTGAGTTAAAGATTTATTTTTTATTTGATCTAAACTCATCTTATAGTTATTTCTAGTGATTGTATCTACTTTATATAATGGTTAGAAGGCTATTGATTTGAACTTTTGGTATTGATCTCTATGGAAGAATGTTATATTTCCCCACTTGTGTGATTTTGATATCTACTTTTATCCCTTGCACTTGCATCATTCTTCTTCCCTTTAATCTCTCAAATTTTCTTTTGTATTTCTAATGAACTCTTCTATTAATGCCATGGTATTACAGATAAGATAAAGCCTTCAGATGTGGGTCTTGATCATGAAGCACAATTAGTAAAGGGATGGAAAGGCTCCACAAATGGTATAAATGGGAAAAAAGGGGGTAACGGGAGCAACCAATGTTTACCTCCAATCAAGTATTTGCATTTACATGAGTGTGACAGCTTTTCTGTAAGTTATGATTGGTTCTAGTATTTTTTGGTTTCTTTTCTTTCTGGTTACTAATCTTGTCAGCCATATCCCTGATGTTAAAGCTTAGAAAAATGATTTCTTGGTGCATTTGCTTTACTCTAGAATTGTTAATGATCTATTTGAGGTTATCTTAACATCCCTGCAGATTGGAATATTTTGCATGCCCGCTTCATCTGTTATACCCCTCCATAATCATCCAGGAATGACAGTATTGAGCAAGCTTTTATATGGTTCAGTGCATGTTAAGTCTTACGATTGGATAGATATAAACAGACCCTTCAATCCTTCTGAAGGTTTGTTTTCCACCTCCTCATTCAGTTTTATTTTTAAATTGCTTGTTTCATGTCAATAATTAATTTATATTTACTAAAATACCCTGTTTTTAGTTCATTTTTATGCTTATTATTTATTTTATGTGTTTATCACTTCATTGAGAATTGGCAAGTGATATTCTCATGGAAAAGAGTCTAGTGACCAATTCATGCTTGGATCATTGAAATCAGGGGACAAAGGAAACCCTATTTCTTTTGCAAAGAAATGGGTAACTTGATTTTTTTTCTTAGCTAGATGTGGAAACATGCCAAGCCCTCATGGAATTATTTATTTATTATTCTTTATTATTTATGTATTTATTCATTTATTATTATTATTATTATTTGTTTACTTTTTCGGAGAACAACATGGAGACAGAGAATCCATATAGCCGACCCTGTCCAGTATGGGATTAAGGCTTAGTTGTTGTTGTTGTTGTTGTTGTTGTAGATGTGGAAACATGAAAAGTTTTCCTGCTCTTGTAATTTAGAAAATTGGTTGTGATCCTTGGCAAAGCATTCAGCCCATGTACCTTCAGAATGCCCCATTTAGGATGCAGTTTTTCCCCAACATTTTGGTTAACATCATTTTAGGATTCGTCGTTTTATGTTTCTAGATTTGTATTTATTTTTAGTGTTTTTCATAAAAGCAATCTGATCACTTCAGGGAAAAAACAAATATAGGGTAACTGTTAGAGGAAGTACTCTTATAGTGTACTTGATTCAAGGAAAGTTGTCTTGCTTCTCTATGATTTCACTTACAGAGATGCTCTTCTCTTTGAATCTTCCCCCTTTGTCAATCCTTAATTGCTAGCTTGTCTGACTCTGGAGTTTTCCCACATAAACTTTAGTTTGATTGTGATTGTGGTTTTAGGTATCAGTAAATGGGCATTTATAATACATGTTAGAATAAAAAACTAAGCTATTTTTCAATAGATGATAGATTTTCTGAAATTATGCTTGAAGGATATTTATTCTGACTATTAAAATAACGTATCAAATTGGACATGTTGAGTTTTTCCGTTTCGAACAAGACAGGATTTGATAATTTGGATTTTGATTATAATCTATTACTAGAAGTAAGTCTATCAATGGTGACAAGAACCTTATTGGATTTGATCAATATATGATTTTCTTAATGATTAGCTAATCAGATCTTCATCAAATACAGAACAAATTCAATCAGTTCTTTGAATTTTATCCTAGTTAATTTTTAAACACCAATACTAGGCCCAACTTTTAATGATAGTTTAAATCCAACTATTATGTTCAGAATTAAGAGATTTAGTAAGACATTTGAGTTTGTTGTGGTCAGGCTGTCTTACAGCCTAGTACAACCTGTGTAAATTTTTTGGTCCAATATAGCCCAAAGTTGTCCCAAGGCTCATGGTAACAAAAACTGTTGACTCTGGATTGCGTTTGTCTATCTTTTTTCCTTTGTCTATTAGCTTGCTTATTACAAATTCCTAGAAGACAGTTATATGGTTTCAGTCCATGAAAAACTATTTGAAAGGCTTATTTTTTATTTTTTATTTTTTATTTTTTTATTTTTACTTTCAATTAAAACAACAACAACAACAACTAAGTCTTAATTCCATACTAAATGGGGTCGGCTATATGAATTCTCTATCTTCATGTCGCTCCATTAAAGGCAAGATTTGGCTCAATATCTAATATACGTAGGTCCATAGACTAGTTAACCCATCCATCACTAGATTAAATAAGTATGGGCTCAAGGTCAATCCCTGATGTAGACCCACTGTTATAGAAAACTCCTCCGTATCTTTTCTCATTGTTCTCACACTCGTACTCCTTCATACATATCCTTAATAACATATATATAACATGAATGTCTTTCTTCTCTAATACCCACCAAAGGACTTATCTTGGTACTCTAGCATATGCTTTCTCTAGGTCAATAAAAACTATATGAAGATCCTTCTTCTCTTTGTAGATCTCCATCAAACTCTTTAACAAAAAAATAACTTTTGTTGTAGATTTACCTAGTATAAAATCAAATTTGTTCTCTAACACCTTCGTAACATCCCTGAGTCGATGCTCTATTACCTTCTCCCATAGTTTCATTGTGTGGCTTATTAATTTAATGCCACAGTAATTGGTGCAATTTCAAATATCTCCTTTATTATTATATATAGGAACCAAAATACTTTTTCTCCAATTATTTGGCATCTTTCCCCTTTTGGGATAGGATTGAAAAATTTGGTTAACCATGATACTTCAATTAAGATATCATTTAGACCGCTTGCTTTCCCAACCTTCATCATTTTCAATGTCTCCTTGACCTCATTAGACTTAATTCTACTTATGTAGCTACGGTTCCTCTTTATCGCTAATGTATAAAGATCTGTAAAGTTATTCTCATGACTTGTATTGAATAGGTGATCAAACTAGCTTCTTAATCTTTCCTTGATTTCCTTATCTCCCGTCAAGATATGTTCTCATCCTTAATGTACTTGACTTGGTTCAGATTTATCTCTTTTTTTATCACTTTGCCGTGCTATCTTATACATTTCTTTTTCCCCTTCCTGCGTCGCCAACTTTTGGTACAAATCAGCTAAAGATTTGCCTCGAGCCTCGCTAACCACTTTCTTAGCCTCTTTTTTTGTCTTCTTATAGTTCTTAAAGGCTTCCTCATCTTCAGTTGTGGGTAACTTCCTATACCAATATCTTTTATCTTTAATAACATTTTTTACCTCTTTATTCTACCACTATGATTCATGTGGTCAAGGTCCTAGTCCTTTAGAGACCCTTAGGACCTCACTCTCTACCTTCTAAATACGATTCGTCATCCTTTTTCCATAAGGTGTTTGCGAAAGCTTTTATGTCTCTGACTCCCTCTTCTCATATTTTATTCTTAAACACTAATTGGTTGGTCCCTTTTAAAGCCCACCATTTAATCCTATATTGCCTGACCTCAATTTCTTTATTCATTGTACCCTTTTTTTTTAACATCAAAACACCACTAACCTATGTTGTGCAATTAGTACTTCACAGGGTATAACCTTATTGTCTTTATATGTTGACTTATCTCTTCTTCTTATAACAAGGAAGTCTATCTAGCTATGGTTACCCTCACTCTTAAAGATAATCAAGTGTGATTCCCTTCTCTTAAAGCAATTGTTTGTCAATACCAAATCATGAGCCAAAATAAAATCTAATATAGTTTTTCCTTTCTTATTTTTATTGTCATATCCATAATCTCCATGGACTTGCTTGTAGCCATTACTAAATCTACCCACAAGCTTATTAAGATCTCTCCCAATAAAAAAATTTTGCTCACTTGGAATCCCTAGAATTACTCCATCCAAATCTTCTCAGAACTTAACTTTAGTTTCTTCCCCTAAGCCTACTTAAGGAGCATACACACTTACTATGTTGATTGTCTTTTTTCCCAACATTTATCTCAAATATATAATCTTATCTCCTATCCTTTTCACTTTAACCAATTTTTTCTTAATTCCTGGTCCCACAATAATTTACACACCATTTTTATGTTTATCTCCATCACAATACCATAATTTATAGCATGTATTACCAATCTCTCTAGTCTTGTTTCCTATCCACCTAATCTCTTGCAAACACACTATATCTATCATCTTCCTTTTTAGAGTGTCTACTAACTCCATAGACTTTTCTGTCAAAGACTGTGTATTCCAACTACCGGTTCTAATCCTACTCTCATGAACTAACTACTTTACTAATACCCGTACCTGTACATTAAGATGCGAGAACCCTTTCCTACCTACCACCACATCCGGGTGCTGATGTGGTGGGATGAACTTTTTTACTCACACCTGTCCATAATATGGGAACCTTTGTCTATACTCTCTCACACCCGAGCAGTGACACGAGCAAACCTCTTACTCATTTAACACTACATCTGGGTGCCGATGTAACACGTGCCTAGATGGGCACACATCCCAACATTATAATTTAGTAGAGAATTCATATCATATGTGTGACTAGATTTTACGCTGACTGTCAACCTACCTCAACCTTCCTCCTTTACCGGGCTTGACACCGGTTACGCTCGTATATGCTCTCATAGGCGGAGTTTTTCTCAAAACAAATAGGGAAAAAAAGAAGCAGCTTACTGAATTAAAGATGAAAGCAAATAAATAGGCATCAGTTCAATGTATCATTATCTAGAAGAGTTGTCTAATCTCAGTGTTGGAATTTAATCTTTTCACAGAATTTGAGGAGTATGTTGTTTCCCCCTCTATAGGCATCCCAAAGAGTGGTCGGGGCAATCAGGATCTAGTATTGCTCATACTTTCAATCTTCCATATACCCTTGGTTTTCTTTGAAGGTGGATTAGACTTGCCTTTGATGATTAGATTCTATATCTTTTGACAACTGGAAATATACCCATGTAGTTTAAAAGGTCCCTTGGCATTTGATAGATCTGGTACCTCTTGAACAAACAACAAATAATTTTTTCTTTCAGCTTTTAGTGCATTATGTATCCTAAAATCACTTTTGGACGCCAAACCTTTTGTTTTTTTAGGCCTTAATGCTTTAGAGATGAAATATTTGGAGGATGATTTAGTGATCTAACTACTCTTCATCAATTTCTTCTTGATCCATGGTATCCCTTCCCAGCCCTTCTGAAAAACATTAAATTTATATGACCTGGCATTAAGACTCCTCCACATGGGACATAGTGTTTCAATGTCAGAGTCTATATTTTGTAGTTTCAACTCATTGCGAAAATTGTCTATTATGCTTTGTGTAGATTGATGGAAAAGACAAATAAATCAATAGAACTGCAAATAGGACATTTTCTCCATTTGTTTGATTGGATAGGAACAAAATAGGCTTTTAGCATGCAAGTCTCTTTTTGCTGACATTTCGTTGATCACAGGGCAATAAAAGAAAAAATGGTAATAGCAACCTTTTCCCTGCGACCCTCTTTTATTTTTGTTTTTCTCTGGATATTTCTATTGAAAATTAAAATACTCAATTTGGGGATAATTTGGAAATCACATTTCATAGATTCTTTTACCACTGAAGCTCTATGATATCAGGTTGCTTCTTAAGAAACTCTGCATCATAGGTTTGTTGTGAAAATCAGCCTCTTATTAGTGGAAGACTGCATACATTTATTTAACTCTATCCAGACCCACAGTAGCTGGGCCCTATGTGTTGAGCTACCTCTACCCAATAATACGAACCTGGTTCTAGCACGATGCTGAATTCTCTTCTTACTCCTATTATCATGGCCCTATGTGATCAATCTTTGATATTTTCAGTTCTTGTGATTACATTGTTTGGTCGGTGTACTCAAGTATTCTTCTGACAGCAATTGGTAATGATTTCAATCATGTCCTGTTGCTGTTATTAAGAGTAGTTCCATTGCTTCTACTCAATATTTTGACACAGTTGCTATCTAGTTGAAGCATCTAACAAACGTGTTTTGGAATATCACAGCTAGACCAGCGAGGCTTGTTCGAGATGGTGACATGTCAGCACCTTCTGGGACAACAGTTCTTGGTCCTAATAGCGGTGGCAATATCCATTGCTTCAAAGCCTTAACTCCTTGTGCCCTCTTCGACATTCTATCCCCGCCCTATTCATCGGATGATGGACGTCATTGTTCTTATTTCCGAAAATCCTCCAAGAAGGATCAGCCTGGTACTATCTAAATCTTAATCTATAATTTTTCCATGCATTAGGTTTTCAATTTTAGTTCAAGAACCTAATCACTCCCCACACTTCAGCTGACATTGTTGAAGCTGTTCTTGCAACTGGTGTGAAGACCTCAGAATTGGCTTGGTTGGAAGAGTATCAACCCCCAGAGAGCTTTGTTATCAGGAGAGGTTCATACAAAGGTCGCGCAATCCGAGTGTGAGTGTTCTTGTTTGGTGTAACATACTACTAATCAGATTGGTGATCGGTAATCGGCTCTAATCACTGGAAGTAGAGTTTGCTTGTTGGCTTTGTTGTGAATTTCTGAAATAATAATGTTCTCCAAGGGCAGCATGTATTCGGTATGTACATATTTCGGCGATAAACTTAATGCTTAAATAGCCTCAAATGTAATCAATCATCTACAGAACTTTGAGTTTCCATATATATGCTGCTGTGTTATGTTATTACTCTTTTGAAACACAAAGAACATGAGTTGGGCTTTGTGCTTTTGTTTCAATGCCTTTCACTGTTATGGTCATCTCGAGTGTCTAGATTACTGATTTGTTTGCATCTCTTCCTCATTCTCTCTGAATTCACAAAATCCCAAAACATTACTCATTTTTATATAAAACTGTAATTAACTTTATATATATATATATATATATATGTCAAAAGAATCATATCTGCTTATATAATGCAACAAGGCATCAACCATTGTTATTAGTGAATTAGTGAATTACTATATTCAAGCATTAAAAAAGTTAATGGTTATTACTCTACCGATTTTTCCTTATTTATAAGGATAAATAAATAAAAAATATATTTTTAAGGTGTATAATTTAGAGTAATATAAAAATAAGAAGAAGAAAAAAATCCTCAAGAGAAACGATCGAGTAACAGACAAAGTATGAAATATCTACCAAAGTCTACAAAAACCTGAAGAATTTTTGGGAACAAGTGAATACTATTAATTTAATCTACAAAGAACAAGAAGATCAGCAGAAAACAAAAGAAAAGAAAAGAAAAATAAATGAAGATCCCCCCCAATGTCCAATGACCAATGTTGGTCGACGTAAAAACATTGGCAGGTTCTTAATCCCAAGATATCATCATGTCATGCATGAATTATGAAAATACACGCACGCACTGCATCTGCATCTGCATGCAGATGCATGGATTGCAACTCATCAACAGTACTGGAGAGCAGTGTCCGGAAAAACAAAAAATTAATGCATGTGAAGACGTGCACTTGAACTTTGTTTTGGTCTCAGTCTCACCACTGAATGCTTGCCTATGTTTGCGGCGGCTCTTTAGCCCAAAAAAACAAAAAATCACAACATCTACTCACTCACTTTACTGTCCTTCTCTTCTTATTATTCATCACATTGTCGTCATCAGCATCATCTACTCCTGTGCTCTGTCCATTGAGATTCATTGGGTTTTTTAATTTTATTATATATATGTATATTTTTTTATGTTTAGCAGCAGGACCAACAAGGACGACAGACATCTCATGGAGCTTAATTATCAGAGAAAGACATGGTTGGAACTTAGATCTGTCTGCCTATGTCCTTTTTCTATGTATCATGCATGAAGAAGGGTTGTTTCCGAGACTCACAGCTGTGTGTTTACCTACATATATATTCTTTATTTGTGTGTTATATATGTTGCATATAATTAAATACGATAAAATCATATTTGATTGTATATTTCCTATATCATCATCATTATTCTTCTTAAATATGTCCATAAATTCAAAATTCAACTTAAAAACTTTCATGTTTTTGTCACTCTATCTTTTGAAGGAGAGCCTTGGCACGACGGTAAAATTATCGCCATGTGACCTAAAGGTTACGAGTTTGAGTCATGGAAATAACCTCTTGCAAAAAATACAAAGGAATGTGATAGGAGAAAAAGTGTAAGACAAGTGGCGGCCATCTAGCCATCCATGTGGAGGAGCATCCGAGAAACAACTGGGGAACTCCTGCCGGATTCACATATGATCCATCCGCATTAGTATGGTTTCTACTCAGAACCGAACCCAACTCAGCTTGGGCCAGAGACGGTTCCATTCAGAAACCTCATTCGGAAATCCCGTTCTGATTCACTAGGGAGTTTTCTATCCGGTTTCACAAAACGCCCCCTGTTCGGATCGTTAGTGGGCATCATCTATCCTGAATTCTGTTTGGATAATTCTATCCGGAATTCTGCTTGGATAATTTTACTCCGAATTCTATTCGGAAATTCTACTCGGAAATCCTAACATTGAACTCAGTCATACAAAACGAGAGGACCACGAGGGTCAATCTAGAAGCCTCTAGAAGAAAGGACAGCTAACAGACTTAGGCATCAAGCTTCTCTTAGGGCTGAGCTGGCGAACTTGGGCTCTAAGCTTCTCCTAGGGCTGAGCTGGCGGACTTGGGTGCCAAGCTTCCCCTAGGGCTGAGTTTGCAAACTTGGGCGTCAAGTTTCCCTAGACCAAATGCCTATAAAGAGGAAGAGCGGCTCCATGAAAAGGGAGGACAAGCAAAACGGCTAAGCCCTACCTCTCCAGCAACCCATCGTCCTTCTTCCTCTCCATTCTCTAAAATGTTTTCATCCTTCATGTAACTGTGATGAGTTTTTAGTGTGATTTACTCTCGTCAGAGAGACCCGTGGTTTTTTCCCTGATTAATTTGGGGATTTTCTACTTTAAATTTTGTACCTTCTTTTGTTTTGGCCTGACTTTTCTCGAGGCAAAGCCGATCTCAGCGTCAACAAACTGCGTACAATAGACCCAAGTAGTTCGACCCTTCTCCGGACCTCGCGTATGTAGGAGCTTTGTAGCACCGGGCTGCCCTGCCTTGTTACTCTATCTTTTCATGTACCATTGAGGATATCAAAGAGAAATTAAGGTAAAATTATCTTATCAGAGTAAGATAAAAAAAACTATTGAAGTCTTTTCCTTCTCATAAAAAGAGGTTGAGAGTTTAAACCACGTTTGTGCTATACTTTTAATGGCTTGTTTATATTTATTAAAAAAATATATATATGTGGACATTTCATATATATATATATAGTCATGTTAGTGTGAGGCCAGCCGCACTTGCGGCCAGCCCCCTATGTGATTGCATGATCGGGCCGGGTCTCGGGCGGCCCTTGCCCGACCCCGCTAAGTTGTCTCACATAGCAGGCCCGCCGCAAATGCGGCCGACCTCACACTAACATTTCCCATATATATATATATATATATATATATATATATATATATATATATATAGTTCGATCGGCCTTGTCACTATTCATTTATGGTCGCCTCATTTTGAGGCATTAGAATATTTTTTTTCTCAAATCTAACTGTATGGATGGAAAGAACATTGAAAAATAAGATAACATGTCAATTTTCATACAATTTGAAGAGGTGATGATCATTCATCTTAAAGAGTGAAATTCTGAATCGATAAAATTTCTATAAAATTTCACTCTTTAAGATGAATACTTATCACCTCACCAAATTATATGAAAATCGACATGCTATTTTATTTTTTGATGTTATTTCCATCCATACGGTTGGATTTGAAAATAAATAGTCTTAAAATGCCTCAAAATGAGGCGACCTTATTTGCACAGTGATACAACTGACCTTATAGTATTACTCATAATATATATATATATATATATATATATATATATATATATATATATATATACGGACCTGATACTATGCAACCTGTCGGATTACTGTTCATTTGCTGTCGCCTCCCATTTGGCCCACTTGCACATTGTTTTGAGGAAATCCAACCATATGGATGGAAAGAACATCAAAAAATAAGCTAACATGTCAATTTTCATACAATTTGGGAACTTGTAGGGTCTTCATCTTAACGGGTGAAAATTTATAGAAATCCCATCGGTTCAAAATTTCACCCGTTAAGATGAAGGCCCTATAAGTTCCCAAATTGTATGAAAATTGACATGCTAACTTATTTTTCGATGTTCTTTCCATTTATACGGTTGTATTTCCTCAAAATACTGTGCAAGTGGGTCAAATGGGAGGCGACCACAAATAAACAGTAATCCGGCCGACCTTACTTATCATGCCCGATATACGGGCCTGATACTATATATATATATATATATATATATATATATATATATATATATATATATATATTAATGTTGGAATTTTATGAGAGTATATATAAACAATTGTAAGGATACATGTTTGTATGGAAATTCCACTGTTTATTCTTCTCTTGTTTGTTTTTTTTAATGCTTATCTAGCTAATTTATCAAGCCTAGGAGGTTGGCGTTTTTGTAAATAAAAAAAATGTAATTCTGTAAATAATCCTTTTTTTTTCCAATTTGGTCATTAATCTTTGAAAGGGTTATTTGAGATAAAGAAAAAAATATTTGAAGACCAAGGCCTTGTAGCAGTCAATATTTATAAGTTAGCCATTGTGGAATATCATTGAGTTAATATAGAATTAATTTTGGAGTTTCATGATTGAAAGAAACTCTTGATTATAAAGCTTGTAATTCAACTTGACTTGTTCAATGGAGAAGATTATAAAGGAATATGATCATGGTACTTTTTTCCTTTTAAAGTATTAAGTAGTTCAACTATAATCTTAGCTTTATGTTGAAAATTTGATGTAGTTTTATGTGAAATGAAACAGACTTGTTATTTCACCAAATGTCAAAGCCTATCTTAATGGGGTCTTCTTTTCGAGGAATACTTGCATAGACCCGGGCTCACCTATCTCTAGGTGAGCCCGGTCCATTATACTATTTAGAGGATGTTTTAAGTATTTTCAACCGTACGTACGGATGGGAAGATCATCGAAAAATAAACTAGCATATCCATTTTCATATAATTTTGTGACCGTTTGGTCCTTCTATTTAACGGTAGAAATTTTATAGAAATTTTAATCTGCTTGATTTTTTAGAATTTCAACCGTTACGTGGGAGGACCAAACGGTCACAAAATTACATGAAAATGGATATGCTAGTTTATTTTTCGATGATCTTCCCATCCGTACGGTTGGAAATACTTAAAACATCTTCTAAATACCATAATGGAGGGGGGCTCACCTAAAGATAGGTGAGCCCGGGTCCATATTAGTTTTTGCCCTTCTTTTCATATATATCATTTGTCTAACATATAATTTCCCTTTATCTTTATGCCCCTCTAAAACCAATCAATATTATTCTTATATAAGTTTTTGTATATATGTAACAAATGTCATTAATTTTTATGATTTTTTTGTAAAAAATTCTCTCTCTCTCTCTCTCTCTCTCTCTATATATATATATATATATATATGATGCTGATAACATCCGGCCGGCCGCAACTACAGTGTTGCGGCCGGCCTCCCATTTGGCCCCCTGGAATATATTTGAAGGATTTCTAACGATATGGATGGGAAGATCATCGAAAAATAAGCTAGCCTATCAATTTTCATACAATTTGGTAACCGTTTGGTCCTCCCATTTAACGGTATCCATACGGTTGAAAATCCTTCAAACATGCTCCAGGGGGCCAAATGGGACGTGACCGTAGATGTACAATAAAACGGCCGGCCGTACCTTATCACATCCACATATATATATATATTATATTATATTTTTTATAATCTATTTATTTATATATATAATTTATCTATATATTTTAAATAATATATAGATATGTATATATAATTTTTAAATTATCTTATCATCAGAATATATATATACGGACATGTTACTATGCGGCCGGCTTTATCATTGTGCAAGTACAATCGCCTCCATTTGACCCACTTGCACAGTATTTTGAGGAAATCCAACCTTATGGATGGAAAGAACATCGAAAAATAAGCTAGCATGTCAATTTTCATATAATTTGGGAACTTGTAGGGTCTTCATCTTAACGGTTGAAATTCTGAATAGGTAGGATTTTTATAAATTTTCACCCGTTAATATGAAGACCCTATAAGTTCCCAAATTGTATGAAAATTGACATGCTAGCTTATTTTTCGATGTTCTTTCCATCCATACGGTTGGAAATCCTTAAAACATGGTCCAAGGGCTAAAATGGGGGGCAACCTAGTATCATGCCTATATATATATATATATATATATATATATATATATATATATATATATATATGATGTTTTAATTGCTCTTTATACTCACTAAACTATAGAATTTTACCCGATGTGTGACATAATTAATAATTTTTCATATGTCACCTACATGTGACATGATCTTGGGACATATCACATAATATTCATGTGGCATGTTCTATATCATTTATAAAATCATATTGAATAGAATTTGGCATGTTATTCATATCTAATTAAATCGAGTCTAAAAGTCATCAATCTCTTAAAAAACAGAGAAAAAAAATACATTTATCAATTTCATGGCCTGAATTAAAACTAAATTTTGAGCCATATATATAAATACTTGTTAAGTCATTTCCCCCAAATTATTAAGTAAAATAAAGTTATATAAATATTGTTAAATGTTTATAAGAATAATTAATTAAGATGATATATATAGACATTTGACTCCAAACATTGGTCCAAGCAAAGTGCTTGGCTTTCCATGATATCACAATCTCACAACACTACATTCCCAAAAGGATTCCCCTAAGAATTAGGCAACCCCTTCCACCATGCATTATTGATTTATATATTATTGTAATATATGCATGTAGATCGAAACCCTAAAAGATATATAACTCCTTAAAAGTATATATAGGAACAAGCCCACCAATTCCCTTCTTGAGATTCTCTCACCCAACCCCTTTAAACAAACCCCAAATGTCAACTCTCATGCAGACGTGCAGACAAAAACCAGAGTGAGAGAGACCATGTTTTTAATACAATATTGTTTATTAACAAAGCTAGAGAGAAAGAGATCATTGCTTTAATATATATAATATAATGTTCATCATCAGAGATAGAGATAGAGGGAGAGAGAGGGAGAGAGAGGGAGAACAGTACCTTTGATTCCATGGAATTTTCAATGTGCCTTCTTTCTCATTGCTCACGAGACCCAATCTCATACTACATTGTTTTTTAATCTTCATCTTCTTGAGTGTGTGTCTATCTATCTATCTATCTATCTATCTATCTATCTATCTAAATAAATAGAGAGAGAGAGGTAGTATATTTTTTATAGCAGTAGATAAGTTCTAGCAGTACTAGAACAAAATTAATGCTCAGAATATTTGTTCTCTATTTAATGCATGCATGCTCTCCTTCCTTCTCTTGTCTTCTCTTGTCTTCTTCTCTTGTTTTCTTTTCTTTTCTTTTCTTTTCTTTTTTTTAATAAATGGATCAACCACATTCATTAATGATTAAGATAATACATGAGATAACTATAATCTCTTACAGGATCGCCAATATATGGGTTGCCCCTGGGTACAATGTCACTTCAATCTCATTTTGGACTATTGTCGACGTCTCCCCCTGATGAGTGGTTTGGAGGCTCCTCTCTTGTAAACACCAGACTCCTCTTGACTATTGATTCCATGGCAATTAGCTTTGGCCCTTTCGTCACATTCGCTGTATGAAACCAACGGAGGGCCAGAAAGTTAATCTCTCGTATTGCACTCCTTCCTTCTCATGAAAATTATATATATATATATAATTCTGATAACATAAGGCCGGCCAGAACAGTACTGTTCATTTAAGGTTGCCTCCCATTTGATCACTTGCACAGTGTTTTAAAGATTTTCAACCGTATGGATGGAAAGAACATCAAAAAATAAGTTAACATGTCAATTTTCATACAATTTGGGAAGATGTAGGGTCTTCATTTTAACGGGTAAAAATTTATAGAAATCTTACCGGTTCAGAATTTCATCCTTTAAGATGAAGACCCTACACCTTCCCAAATTGTATGAAAATTGACATGATAGCTTTTTTTCGATGTTCTTTCCATTTGTACGGTTAGATTTTCTTAAAATACTGTGCAAGTGGGCTAAAATGGGGCGACCGTACTTGCACAATGTTAAGACCGGCCACATAATATCACGACTATATATATATATATATATATATATATATATATATATATATATATATATATAAATTTTACCCTTGTTTTTGAAAAATCTTGTGATTTAAGGTTCATCAAAATTGACTATTATATGATCCAATAACTTGTATATATGTTTACTGTTTTTAGTCTCTATACTTAGAAAAATAATTAACTTTCGGATTTGAAAAAGTACAAGGCACATGTAGTTTGTTTGATTTGAAAATATCATTTTAATTTGTTGATTGACAAATAATAATGTGTATTTAGTGGCAAATAATTTTATGAACTGAAATTATGGTGATGAAAAGTGCACTGCGCATCATTTTTTTTTTTCTTTTTTTGGTTTGTATGATGACAAATAATAGAGATAATTATTTGTGATCATACACATGCATGTACGTAATATTGAAACATATGAGAAATTAGTGTGGATTAATTAATGAGCCAAATTCCTAAATTACATTCCAAGGCAACTTCAATGTGAGAGTACTTGAAAGTGTTTCCGTGCTTGTTTCTTACGAGTAGTGATCCAGTGGTCTCGGTTCTACTAGATCATCAGTGGAACCGAGCCCACTTTGAATCACCACCACGTATGTTGCTTCGGGATGTGTGTGCGGCACACATTCCGAGGAGCCTGCCGCGGGCGCATTTTATGGTGGTGATTCAAAGTGGCATCGGTTCCACTGATGATCCAGTGGAACCGAAACCACTGGATCACTACTCTGTTTCTCACATGGTTTAGTTGGCTTACAATTGAAAAGTTTTAAGTTTAATTCTATTTTTATTTTTTATTTTTTTTAATGTGACAATGCAATGCAGAGACATTTGCCATTTTTTTGACAAAGGCGACAAGTGCCCCCATATAGAAAGTCAAGGACGTGTATAGGTGGGACAGTTCGATCTTGTGTTAGATCATAGGAGAACATCCTGATCCCCACCTTACAAGAGTGGGGATTTGATCTTGAATTCTTCTAGAGAAGAGCCTCACGCTTTAACAAGAGATCCGGATATTAATATGGCTTAGATGCGGTTGGTACTCCCTCTATTTTCATATTGATTTTCATCAATAATTGAAAAGTCATGACAAGCATCCGATGAGGAATTGCCATGTAGACAAGGTGAGATGCACAAGTGAGATTTATGAGCATTTATATTGCTCAAATGGAAGGCATGCAACAAACCCTAATTTTGATTCTCCTATCATTCTCTTCACATATATAAATATATAAATATATTAGGTAGACAGCACCTTCTCACTAGCAACAGACAAGAACTGAGCTTGCATGGACCGATCTGTTTTTCCTGCCACAGTGACAGTACCACCTAATTAAACCTTCACTTTGATTCCTGACATTGGTTGACCTACCCATCTCCCAATGAGCTCATGCAAACTATATTGATTAATATACACTTGCACTAACATATAACATACCACTCTAAATTCCCTCAAGAGGAAGAGAGTTTAAAGATAGATACCAACAAAGTTAGAAATAAATGCAAGTTCTAAATGTTTAAATATCTTTATCGAAGTTATCTCTAAAGATCTACAAATAAATCTATATCCTCTCTATTCAATGAGTAATTAATCCGTAATCAATAAAAATTATAGTTTTTTCTCTCCTTCTCTTCTGTAAGAAATACATGTAGAGAAAGAGAGGAATTAAGGTTGGTGACTTGAAAAACTTAAAATTAGATAAATATAATGAGAGAGAGGAATTTGGGTTGGTGAGTTGAGAAGCTTAAGGTTATTTGAGAGAGAGAAGAGGCTCATAGTGAAGCCGAGTATGACATTCACGTGTGAGGAGCCGTCCCAGCAACCCCCAGGGACAAACTTTGAAGACACTCAGGAGTAATGGCGGATGGATAATTTGGGGCCATCATACCCTGTTTGTACCAGATCTACAAAGAATTTCTTATTTTGTACTTTGTATGAACTTCTTAGTTTAAATAAACGAATGTGGTTTATTCACTTTATTAAGAAGAAGAAGAAGAAGAAGAAGAAAAGAGAGGCTTACATAGTTTGTGTTAAGGGTGTTACCTTAATCTGACTTGTAAAATTTGGTGTTGTTTATATGTGGTTATATATATATGTATAAAGGTTTGATATATATACAATAGATGGAGAATGGAAAGTAAGAAGTTGGCTGATTGGGAAAAGGATGGAGAAAGGGACATGAAGGAGAATAATTGGAAATGGTTAAAAGACAAACCTTCCCTTCATTTCTAATTCCAACCATTCTTCATCTCTCTGTTTTCTATTATACTTTTGTTGTCATTGATCTCCAACTCCCTCCCCAAAGTATTCTGTCTTCTTTGTTTGTACATGGGAGGTGGATTATAATACTATTCTCTCTTTCTTGGAGATAGCATTTGAGATAGATACCTTATAAACAGAAAATGATGGCTCACCATTATTAATGCATGTATTGCCACCAATGCAATCACACCAATTTATTTTTTGGGTTTATATATGTTCAAGAGAATACAATAATATTTAACCTATTATCTTTATTTTAAATTATAATGGTGTATGCATGGAAGGTCACCTTTAAATTTAATATATATGTGTATATATATCTTCTAAAAATTAAAAAAAATTAAGACAATTGAAGTACCATATTGTTTTTTTTAATAAAATGGATAAACCATAATATTCTTTATTTAATGAAGTACCATATTTTTAATCGTGTTCATCTCTCAATCGGAAAATTCTTGCTTGGACATAGTGCATGCATAGCACCAAGACCAATAAAAATGTGACAAGAGCCAAGCAAGTTTTTCTACTCTCACCTCTAACCTGTAAAACTTCTGAGAAAAAAAATATTAAAAGTTATTTTGTCGCATTTTAATGTTGTCCACGTAGTAAATTCATAAATAAATGCCCTTGAACAATAACTTTTTTTATTATTATAAAAGTGGATAAACCACAATTTTTTATTAATCATTGAAAAATAACTAGATATGTAAATATATAGTTAGTGTTTGTAAAATTACAAAAAGACTTATGCAATAATCAATCTTGATTGCATTTATGCACAAACTAAGATGAATAGTTTGAGTTAAAAAAAGGGTTAAAATAGAAGAGACAATAGGAGATTAAATATTATACTAGAGTGAACAAAATCTCACATAGATTTCCAAGTACTACCCTTGTTTCCTTTTGAAAACCTTTCATCTAGGGATGGCAACCCCCGACCCGATCCGTTGTTTCCGATCCTGCGATCCTCGAAAATACTGAGGCGGGCGTAAAGGTCCTTTAAAATCCGCCCCGCCCCGCCCCGCTAAAAAAATACAAAAATACCCTTATATATATATATTAGATTATATAGTTTTAGGGTTTATAATGAAGTTTTGTTTGAAGTCTTTGAAATTTAGCGGCTGCTTTCCCACCCTTCTCTCAAGTTTGTATATCAAAATGCTTTTACATTACAGTTAAGTTTATTTTATTTGAGTTTAATCGGTAAATTTCTCTTCATTCTATGGTCTAAATGCGATGTGGTGCCCGCTTCTCATGTGCCTCACGCCCCGCTACTATTGGGTGGGGCGGTGGTGGTAGAGGCCTGCCCCGCCCCCGCCCCGCCCCATTGCCATCCCTACTTTCATCACTCAAACTCCCCATTTTTTCAAGATTAGAGCAAAATCTCAACTCTTTTCAAATTTTCTTTACCTCATACAACATGAGAAAATCAACAAAGATGAAAATTAGATTTGAGCCACTGGTCATTTTATTATATATAATATTTTTAAGATTTTTTTTAGTTGATAAATATGGACAAACCACTAGAAGCACGTCATAAATGTGGTTTAAACCCTCAACCTCTCTTTGTGAAAAAAATGAGTTATCAATTTTCTTATAAAGATTGGTTTCAAGACCTTATTCTCTCTTTATATTTTTCTTACTTCTATTATATATAACATATATATTTTAGTTATTTTTATTTTGTGTATCCACACACTACAAACTTCACAAATTAATTACACAAAACATAGAGACAACACCACCCCAAAATGGAACCCTAGATGTGATTTTCCATGTAGACCCAAATATATATATATCTTATTGTTCCTAACATACTAACTAGATATTCTCCATCTCTCCCATGTAGAAGTCCACACCAAGAGTTTGATGATGTAGAGACAAATGGAAAGACGCAAGAGCTGAGTACAAGAAGATAATGATGCTGGTCATTCATGTAGTGGTTGATGCCTATATATTGCTCATTTATACTATAACTTGGTCACATGTCACACTCACCAAAGTCTACTGCCATGGGACTTGAAACCCTAAATTAACTTCCATTTTCACCCAAATATTCATATAAAAAACATCTTGGAATACAAATTAATACACACACATATACAAACATTATATATATGAAGATGACATCCCTGTCTCTCCTTGCATGTCTCACATTCCAAACTTTGTGAAAAATATATATATGGTGATGATCTTTTATTTTTATTCTGAATAGCTTATAGGATATGCAATCCATCATAAAGGTCAATTAGGGTTTTGAATTTTTTGAGACTTTGGTCGATTAGGCTTGGACGGCCATCTTGCCGAAGATTAGCTTTCATCGATGATATGTTAATCCTATATATGTTATATATCATGAATCTCAAAGCAGCATGGTATGAAAACTGTTCTATAAATATAAGATGATAGATGTTGTGTTTTTTTTTTAAAAAAAAAAATTTACCTAATAAGTGAGAGTGTGATGTAAAGGTTCATTTATATTGGAGCCTAACTTATATAACAATGCTATATCCAATGACAAAATCACACAAAATCATGACACGAACCATTGGATGTGCCTCGAGATCATCAACACAACCATCTCGAGGCACATCCAATGATTTCGTGTGATTTTGTCATCCGAAATAACATCTCTCTAACTTATATAGATTTATACATATGTTATGAAAAAGGTCAAGATCAAAGAGAGGAAAGAATCATCAAATTTGACTTGTTGAATTATTGGCTTTGATCATTTTCATACATTATATGGAATGAATTAATCTCTATAAGTAGTGGTGAGTAAAAACCAAGATTAAACTCAATAGGATTCAAAAGGTATTAAAAACTTGCTGACTAGTCCATTGCTCATGTTTGGTGACTCAATATACTATTATATATGTCCTTTTTAGATCTTATTAGACTTTCTAATATTTTTTTCTCCTCTAAGGTTGTCCAATTTCTACATGTCTTACAAAGTTCAAAGGGATCATGCTTTAGTCTTTCAATTGATACCATGCACAAAGACTCTTAGTTTTCTTTTTATATTTATGTTAATTAATACTATTTTGGATGACCATGGCATTCAAAGCAACGACTAATGGAGTGTAAATAATTGAAGTGTGACACTTATATACATACAACTTAAAAATAATACACACATTGGTGGGTCCAAAAGGAAGGCTTTGTATGAAGTTTGTTGTGTATTTTTGCTGTTTTTTTTATGACATGTATTACGTAAAGGAAGTGGATGTAGACAAGGGCAATTTGGGTCTAAACAAGTTTGAATGCTTAAAGTTAGAGTTCATTGAGCAACTTGATTATGTGGAAACTAAAGTAGGTCAATTTATAAGTTGATACGGCCAGATTTCGCTATCTATGTGTCAGTATCCCCACACCCCCCATCAATATAACACAGGCCCCAAGGAGAGCCGCTATACCACCACCCTGCCTCCTAGAGGGGTTATTCCACCCTTGGGACAAAAGGAGAACTCTGCATGACCTCTCTCATGATGAGAGATAAGATGGGGGCTCGTATCCCAAGCGACAAAGGGGGCATAAAAAGGGAAGAACTCTAGAAGAGAAGGTAGGTGAATTTTATATATCCTCTTAAGAGATCTCCAGATACTCACTACTCCACCACCCTCTCCGGTGACTTCGCGGCTAACTTGATTGTCGGAGCGGGTTTGAACATCAATGCCCTCCCCTTTCTCACTGGTATTTGTCCTTGTCTCCTTTTTCAGGTGAAAACTTGAGTAGAGAACGTCTTCTACATCGATCGTCTCCAAGCGAAGGAGACATCATCAGTTAATTAACTGGAGCTGGAGTCAACCTTGAGAAGAATCTGAGGAGAACTAGTTTTCCAGTTAACATAAGTTAATACAATTAAGCTAGTGCTCATTGATTAATACATGAAGGAATGAATAAAAGACAATGTCCTTTATGACTCATCAGCTATCCAAGTGCCTTCCATATTTGACTAAATCAAAGGAGCTAGTGATGATCCTAGAGAGTCCAAATAAATATTGTTTTTGTTTCCCTTAATATAATGCATTAGAATTTATCAAAGAGAGAACCTCTTACAATGCAATTTTTATAAAACATGATGAGATAATAATAGTCAGTGAGTGAGAGTGAAGGAATTGTGAGTGGGTTCCATAAGTAGCCAGGAAGGAACATGGGTAATGAGTTAGCATATAAAGCATGTGTGTGAGCTAGTTGGCAAGATAAACAAGTACATATATCCATGCAACTCCATTAGGGCAACCAACATGCAGATCCACACACATTTTTCCATGAAGATGAAGTACCATGTTAGGACAAATTACATATTTTCCGGAAGCATCTCTTGGTTTTCTCCATTTGATTCCCTCCCCCCGTCTCTCTCTCTCTCTCTCCCTCCCTCAAACACACACACACACACTCAAAGAAATTTAAACAAGTATGGCAGTTTATTTTTGCTAGGAAGATGCCTTTAATGACAGTAACTCCACTGTAATACCTCACAAACCTTTGTAATTAATCAATATAATCAACTTACTTTTCTTCTCTCTCTGAAAGAGAAGTAAATGAGAAGTATGTTTGCATCATTTCCTAGGAAGATTCCTCTCTCTCACTCTCATAAATGTACACATAAAGATCTATATATATATGTGTGTGAATATATGAAAATTCCTAGCTATAAAGAAGAAAAAGGTGGAGAAATGAGAGGGAACGTGAGTTGTGGGAAAATTAATGCAAGCGGATGTGGGAGAAGGAGAGGGGGATGACAAGAATAACGTGAAAAGTTTGGTGAGAGGTTGTGTCACCATTGCTTTAAATTATTAGTGTTGTTTAGAGATTCTCATATATACTTATTTGATCTCTTGAGAGGTTTTGAAACCATTTGTTCTAGAGACTCACTGGAACCCTAATTAATTATCAGTCTTCAGACCAGAGACTTTGTTGCCACCTGATATGAAGCTGCATGAATGAGCATGAGAATCAGCCTACTTTTCTGCCACCTTTTTGAAATTCTCTCCACCCTTGCATGACTGGCCTCATGATCACATATAATAAATCTGAGTAATGTTATATCATCCCAACAAACTGTCCTAAATGGATATCCGAATCATTGGTAGTCATTGGATGGTCCTCGGGATCATCAACATGATGAGGACCATCTAGTGGCTACCAATGATTCGGACAACTATTTCGGACAGTCTGTTCGGATGATATATACTTACTCAATAAATTTCTAGGGTTTAAGCTTCAAATTCTTGAGTAATATATTAATTGATGTATATTGAAAGCCAAGCATTCATATAAATATATATATATATAGTGTGATCAGATCAAATGCATGTTTCTAGGGATGTTTGAATGGGAAATAAAGGAATAATTATAACTAAATGTTTTGTTAATTCATTCTTTCTCATGTCTTTCTTTTTGTCTATGAAATTTAAATGTATTCCAATTATTTCCATGTAATTGACTTCATGAAAGAAGAAAAGAAAAAATAGGTAGGTATTTTTTCGGGTGAGAGATTTATCGTTCTTTATGAGTTAGTTGGTTGATAAAACTTTTGGATGATATATGTAAGTTGGAAAGTTTGATTTTTCACTCATGATACTCAGGTAGAAAGGTCTTGCATGTCTCTTTAGCAACCCCACAATCAAAGACTTAACTCATCCTTTTCATTTAAAATAATTATAAGTTTGAGGAAATTAACAATATTAATTGTTTATTTACATCATTTAGAAATCTCAATGATTGAAAAAGTATTCCAAAGCTTGTAGTGTGTTTGATCATTTTGTTAGATCTGGAGTTCATACTCTCTTTTGACCAAAGAATTCATTTTGGCCAAAGGCCTCTTGGCCGAGCGGCAAGGTCCTCCGCTCACGAGCATCCAACCACGGTTCGATTCTCCTCTGAGACGGAGTGAATGCGTATTGTGGGGGTCGCCCAGTGGGTTGTGGCCCCCATGCACACAGTTCACTCTGTGTGGGATTGGTAGTCACGGGCGGTAAAGAAGGGGCGGTCTGACCTCTGCGGGTGATGCACTCGGTGTATCCATGGCGGTCAAGTGTGCCACAGGTGAAACCCGTGATAGTCCGATTCGTGCGCATGTCCTATCTTGAATCTATAATGGGGTTTATCCCCTTAGTTCAAAAAAAAAAAAGAATTCATTTTGTTTTTTTTATTTGTTATTTCAAATGTTAACAAGTTGTCATTCTCAATGATAATGAGCATAATTCTCTCCTATGGCCTTTTAAAAATGGTTTCTCTTTAATCAAAAACAAAATGATTTATATGGTTCATCCTAGTTTTGGTTTTTATTTTAACAACAAAAGAAAATAAATTAGATTTTGATTGTAGTGCATTTGACCAAAAAAATAAACAATTTTGTTCGAATTTAGAGCCAAGGGGTCAAACCTTCCCCGGATCCCGCCCATAGCGAGAGCTTAATTTGTAACACCGGGATGCCGTTTTTGTTTATTATTTCAAACATTAACAAGGTGTCATTCTCAATAATTAAGACATTGGATTTATGATTCACAACACGAAAATGGTCTTCTTGTCGCCTCTATCTTAATTTACCGCTTCAAGCTTCTAAACTCTTATGTAACATGTAGTTCATTTTATATAATTAATGAATGAAGTTAATCCACTTTTATCAAAAATAAAAAATAAAAAACACAAAAATGATTTCTCTCCAATCAAAAACTCAAAATTTGATGAGTTCAACCTCAGATCCATTTCTTCTTATAATAAAATTAAATTTATAATATAATTTATCTTTTACAAAAATAATTAATGATGTCATTTTTTTTCCTTTCAGCTTAAATTTTTTCTTTGATAGAAACTAATGAAATGTGTCTCTTAATCTAAGAAGCTTTTGATTTAATTTTGCAAGATAATATCTAGTATATCATCCAATTAAATTATACAATATAATTATTAACTACATACTGAATCAGATAAATTTTCTCATAATTTATAACTGGAGAAATCTTCATTAAAAATAAGTATACATTGTATCAGAATTTTTTCAGATTTTGCATCTATCCTCAAGATGAACTTGTTGATATTCTTAATTAATATCATATCATAGATTCCATTCTCATTAAAATGTTTCTTTAACTATAGATAAACAAGAATTGCAATTATTCATAAGTATAGTTAGCATTTATTACCATGATTCTTAAAAAATACAGTGAGTCATGGCAAAAATTCATAGATATCGACTGTATGAAATCATGAAATTGTAAGTACCTTCCTAATGGTTCTATTAACATCGATATTCATACAACAAATTATCGTCAATAATTTTATAGCAAGTTCTTATAACCCTCATGTTCAATGAATTTATAAATTAGAACGACATATTTATTTGATGTAAAATTTTAGAAAGACATGTAAATGAGAGTTCCCGACTCGTTACTCACGTAAATGAGAGTTCCCGACTCTTTACACCACACGTAAATTAAATGAGAGAATTCCCGACTCTTTACATATACGACAAACGGTTTCTTACAACTTAATTAGTGTTTTTTTTTTTGCTAAAAAATAGATAAAACCACATTCTTTTATTTAATGTTTTAAACGGTAACCGTTAGAGAGGACCGAAACATTGATGTTTGAATGCCCCTTAAACGACTTAACTAGTGTTATATATACACATATATTCATGTAAATTTTATTAATATTTATGTGTATATACATATGTATATGAAAAAAACATAAAATAATAAATCATGATATAGTGAAGATATAGTCAATAAAGTCAAGGATAATTGCAATCCAAAATAGAGGAGATATGCTAAAACTTGGAAAATGTTGCTGTCCCAAAGGGCAAGTGTCAACTATGGTAACCATTTTTTTCCTCCATTCTCTCTCTTCTTGATCTTTTATTTATATAAACATCTGCCTCCCACCCTCCCAAAACACAGTATTCCTTTCTCCCACCACCACAGAAAGGAAGAGAGGAATTAAAGTAAACAAAGCCAGTCAATGTAGGGAATACTTGTTCATGTCTTCTTCCATATAGTTTATTTTTGTTTTCATATCATTTTCTTATTATTGTTTCCACCATCTCTGCTTCTACCTCAAAAATAATATTACTATTATTGTTCTCACAGTCTTCTCTCTTCCTTCTCTGTTCTAGCGACTTCCCTCTTCTTCATTATCAGGCCTTTCATTCCCTAGAGGAATATGGTTGACAAAGAGGAAGATGTGAGGGTGGAGGACATGGAAGGAGACAAGGGAAAGGAGGTCTTGGAGAATGAGGAGAAGAGTGAGAGGAGTGTTGGGAATAGTAGACATGGAATTCCTTTGAAGAGGAAAAGATCTCCTCCTGTTTTAGACCTCAACGAGAAAGTGGCCATGGATGCAACTGAAGAAGATAATGATGATGATGAAGAAGATGATGAGGATGATGATGAGGTTGGTGATGATGAAGATGGAGGAAGCACCACCGAGGTGGCGGCAGGAGGGAGTTCAAGCAACAATAGTAGCACTAACAACAACAGTGGAAAGAAGGAGGGGACTGGGGGGCCATCGTCGGTGAGGCAGTATGTCCGGTCGAAGCTCCCTAGACTCCGGTGGACTCCGGATCTCCATATGTCCTTCGTTCACGCCGTCGAGCGTCTTGGCGGACAAGAGAGTAAAGTCTAGACTAATTCATCATCTTTTGTTGAGTGCTTACTTTGAATTAAAGCTCAATGGAGAATTCAATCCATCTTAATTATTTTTGTGGGGATTCATTGCTTGTTTTTAGTTTAAATTTTGTTGATCTTTTGTGACTCTTTATGGTTGACATTGATGGTGTAGGAGCAACTCCAAAGTTGGTTCTTCAGATGATGAATGTGAGGGGGCTCAGCATTGCTCATGTAAAGAGTCATTTACAGGTACACCTCTTTATATATCTTGCTGTCTTTTGCTTCTATCTCAGCTTCTTCTTTGAGAAAACTTTTTCTTGATTTTTATCCATTCATTTGGTTGATCATCAGATGTATAGAAGCAAGAAGATGGATGATTCGCGACAAGAGAAGTCCATCCTCTCCTCCTCAGGTTGATATATATCTCATTAATTCTTTGATAATATATATTGCTTCAATTTATCTTCTTTACAAAATTAACAAAACCGATGATTCTTTGCAGTTTTCTCACCGATGGACATGCACATGAGAAGAGGAGAACGAATTCCGGAGATGTTTTACCATAGAACAGCAGCTCACCAACCCTTCAGAATGGAGAATGGAGGTCTCTTCCAATCAAGAAACATTCATGAATCTTACAGCCTTCTTCATCGTCGACAGCCTCAGCAAGAGTTCGATCCGAACAACTCCTTCATGAGGTATATGTATATATATATATATATACACATACATGTATCATTCCAACTGATCTGTAGAGAACAGAAACCCTAATAACAACCAAGAACCCTAATTTTCTTTTCACTGACTTTAATTTCTTTACCTCTTAGTAGGCACCAAGCTGAGTGGGCTTTCAACCAGCAAGCAGTGGAGAGAGCTCGATCGATGAGCAGCCAAGTCCCTGCAAGAGGCTTGATCCATGACATGATGTACAGAAAAGAAGGACAGCCATTAACATCTCATCTCTTTGATGTAAGGGATGCAATCACTGGAAGCAGCACAATTCTCCCACATCAACTACTTGATGAAAGAAGGAAAAACATTGGATCACTGGATTGGATTGGCAGCAGCTCAAGGCCACACACCATGCCTGATTCTCCTTTCAGATTGAACCCGAAGCCATTCCTCCCATACTTGCATGATTCCATGAAGATTAAAGAGGATCTTGAAACTCAATTCGATTCACCTTATCGCATCGAGGTACGTATATATATATATATATATATATATATATATATATATACTACCGTCTTTGAATCCTAACAAATCATGAATATAAATTGAATCACTTGACAAATTAACACCCTGCAGTTACAAGAACCTGCTGCACTTGGAATGAGGAGTATGCCAAACTTGAAGCTTAGTTTGAGTACTAATCACTCAACAAGTGAAAGGCCTAATGAGAAGAAAGGTACTCTTGGAGTTGAAGAAGAAGAAGAAGACAGTACTGTGCTCTCATTATCGCTTTCTCCGCCGTCATCTGAACAACAACATAAGAAGAACAAGGCCGTTCTGGGGCTGAGTACTTTGGATCTGACCATGTCGATCAAGGCATTGGAGTGAGATCTTTCAAGTACTTGTCTCAAGGCTGTTTAAGGGCAAGCATATATATATGCTGCTCATGAAATAAGGTTGATCATCTTAGTGGTTCCCTTCAGGCCATAGTAGTCAATTCATTTTAGTTCTTAGTGTTAAGAAATTTACATGCAGTTTATCTCTTTTGAAATCAAAGTAGTTGTGATTATATATAATCAATGGGGAAACCATTTCAGAGGGTTATGAAGATAGTGCTTAATTTACTTAATTAGTCTAACTTTTGCATGATTATCATCTTGCTTTCTTATATAAATGCTATTCATGGTATGCAAAATTTACCATCAAATTAATTCATGAGTTTGGATGCTCTAGTTTAGGATTAAAGAAGAATGTTATTTCTTGCTCTGGAGTATATATATATATAGCAAATGCTAATTTGAAGCAACTATTCATGACCAATGGCCATGATGGCCTATTAGTACCGGGTTCCCTTGCTAAGAGGTGGGCCTCGATCTTCGTGGACTGGTCCCGAGATCAAGCCCCTCCTTTTGCAAGATGTGGGCACAATTACGTTGAACATGTTCCGCACCTACTGCCCATCTTTGACTTCCTTTGAGGGGTGCTTTCCGCCTTTGTAATTCATGTTTTATTTTGTAGAGTTCTTCTCTTACTAAACATTAATACTTATAAATTTTTATTTAGGTTTGCTTGGTCTTTAGATTGATGCTTACAAATTGTGTCTTTTTTACTTCCATTTCTTCTCCACTTCAGACTTTAGCTTTCATTTTTGTTCCTTTATGGCTTTGTTGAAAGTAAAAGGAGTTGATTCAAGATTTGAACACAAATGGGTTGGCTATATATGTGCCTATGTCTGATCATTTACAAACAATGTTACATTATTATATCTTCTACATTTACTTTATTAGAAGTTTGTAGTTAGAAATTTCGACCAATCTTTCTTGAAAAGTACTACAAGAAAGTTGAACTCTTAAGGATCTATATTTTATCATTTTAAAAATGTAGACTTAGTGGATAAACCAATTGAAACAATCAAATCAACTTAATTTATTTGTCTATTTTGTTATCAATTGACAGTTTTAGGTTGGTCAATTTAGTTAAAAGATAATCCTAATTATATACATTTCTTGACAAAATTGATTGTGTTGATAACCTATGAGACATTAATTTTGTCCTAGAAAGTCATAAATGATAGTGCTAATTGATATCGCACAAGTGTTCAATTAAATATTTATCTCATTCCCAATTACCATTTCAAGCTACGTCATATTTGAATTATCGTAGAAGAGGATTTTGTCATACTTGTATCCCTAAATAAAGAAATATGGAATTATTTTTAATTCAGCAATGTGGTTGTGAGTTCGAATTCTTGAATGTGTTTATGTTAAGAATTTGAGCCTTTAAGTTCTCTGCCAACAAGTGTTGGTCAATACAAAAATTTGGGATTGTTGTGATCGATATTAGCGGCGGATATTATAATCAGTCGCTATTTAAAAAATATATGTCGGATTATAACATCCATCGCTAAAAACTCTCAACAGTTGATGCTCCTAAGCTTTAGCGACGGATGTTTATTTGTCATACTTGGATTTTTTTTTTTCCCGGATGCCTAATAAACCGGTTTATTTGGATTTTGTCGTACTTGCATCCCTAAATAAAGAAATATGGAATTATTTTTAATTCAACAATATGATAGTGAATTCAAATTCTTAAATTGCTAAAAATTTAAGCATTTAAGTTCCCTGCCATGAGTCTCGGTTTACTAATACTAGGAGTATCATGACTTTGTAATTGTAAATTATTTTAAGGTCTATTTAAATAATAAACTAGGATTCTTACATAAACGTTGAAAGAAATTTGTAGAATGAAAATACTGTATATATGTTTTAAATCAAGATTTTCGGGGGTTTGTTATGTAAACATCTTATGCTCATTTCCAACCATAAGCTCCATGTGATTGTCATTATTGTCATATCCCATCATAGGCAGAACTCTCTCTTGTACATTTCCAAACACTTTTGCTTCTTTGGCTAAGCCATCCGCAGCAACATTGTGCTCTTTTGTGATAAATAGTAGCTCCCATTTGTTGAATTCTTCCATTCTTCCTTGGCATTCTATTATAGCATCCTTTGTCCTCCAATTATAGTCAGTCTCCTTTTGCCTAAGTATCCTTGAAATGCATTGGTTGTCTGTGTGGATGACCACTTCAGTATGGCCCCTCTTCCATAACTCGTCCATTCCTAACCTCATAGCATGCACTTCTACTTCAAAAGTTGTCTAGGCATTGCATGTCCTCATACCCGCAGAACAAAAGAAGCTTGTATTAGTAAAAATTGCAAATGCTAACCCAGTTGTTCCTTCCTCCTCCTTCCATGATCCGTCTATAAAAAGTAAGTGTTGATGATGTGCCCTTCTCCATTGTTGTTCCATTTCTTCTCCTATCTGCATAATGGGTTTCAATTATTGTGTATTCTCATGAGTCATCATCACACTTGCCTTTGCCATCCTCTGTGATTGAAAGTTCTGGCCTCTAAATATTTGATTGCATCTCCATTTTCATATTTTCTAGAGGGTGGTTGCTATCATTTCTATTTATGAACTCTTTAGTCTTTGGCTTCCAATTTTACTTGAGCTCAGTCATATGGCCTTCTATATATAATCTCTCCTTGCCTCCATCTCCATTGTGGCAGGTGGCTTGTGATCTATATCTCTTCCCAAACTCCTAATGTTCACCTGCATTCAGTAAACAAGTGATCAATAGTTTCATCTATTAACTAACATAGTAGACAGAGGTCTTGTGGACCCATATTTCTCCTGTACAAGTATTCTCTAGTAGATAATCTGCCATGTCGCATTTTCTAGAAGAAGTGCTTGATCTTAGGAAGAATTTGGAGCGTCCATAGCTTCCTCCATCCTTCTCAAGGCTGCTCCTCCTCTATTCCCCTCAGCTTACCATAGATGGTGGCAATGAGGCTTTTCCCTATTGTGCCTGGAATCCAGCTCCAATTGCCTTCTCCACTATTATGCTCCCCCTATTAGACTTGATCATTTCAATCAAGGGGTTAGCAAATATGTCCTCAGTTACTACTGTGTACTACTAGCCTTCATGAAACAACTCATTCACCTGCAAATTAGTTAAGTCATAGTCCATATTTATAAATGTTGGCTTCAGTTGAATTGGGGTTGCAAATAGCCAAGGGTCCCTCAGCACAGAGCTACCTGTTAAAATCTTTATGACCTATATCATTTCTGATAGATATAGCTATTTTCCTCAATGTTTTATAGGTCCATGAAGTGTTTATGTCATTGTTATCTCTCTATAGATCCAAAGGCTCATATTTCTCTGTCATTAACAAGACCCATAGTTTATTAGTATTATTAAGCAAGTGTAACATCCGTTTTGCTAGTAATGTTGTCTTCATTAATTTTAGGTCCTTAACACCTAACCCACCCTCAAGCTTGGGTTTGGAAACTACATTCCAACTAAAAAGATGGACTTCACTGCCATTGCCATTATTGTCCCAGATGAAATTCCTAACTTTTTTGGTTATGCCTTCTAGGATGACATTTGGTTTTGCATATGTATTTAGGCCATAAATGGGTATAGACATGATCATATAGTTAACTAGGGTCACCCTCCCTAGCATAGATAAATTAAGTGTTTTCCAGTATGCTAACTTCTTTTCCACTCTCTCATTGAGGCTTCTAAACTTAGTTATGGGCACCCTGAGTGGTGATATCTAGCAGCCCGGGTACTTGAAGGCAAAGCCCCCTATTGTAAACTTAAAGGATCTCCAATATTGATATCTTTAGTTTCAAGTTGAACCATGAAGGAAAGAAAATTTCAGTTTCTAAAGTTTGTTCTTTACCTAGTTAGTTTTGAATAAATTTCCTGACATATTTTAATTGTTCTAGAATTTTTCCTGGAAGCACAAAACAAATAAGCAAGTCATCAGCATACAAGATGTGGTTAAGGGAGATACTGTTATTAATCCTAATCTCCTTAAACATTCTTGGGATTTCAGTTTTGTTAAGTATATATGTTGATAGGGGTAAAAGTGGGAAGATGCGTGGTAATCATCCCGACAACCACATGGAAGGATCATAGGCCATTCTCTATGTGGATCCGAGGCATCTTTCCATTTTGAGGAGCCGCAGTCCACTCTTCTCTTATGGCCGAGGAGCCGCATACTACTTTTATGGCCGAGAAGCTGCAAACTACTTTTATTGCTGAGTAGCTTCCTCTTCTTCCGAACAGACTTCTGAACAACCTTCCAAATAGACTTCCGACCGCTAAGATGGAGAAGAGGACTTCTCCAACCCAAGAAAAGGGGCTAATTTTGGAGCTAATACACGGATCATAATCAGTTATGGAAAGCCGATCATATGCAGGATTTGGGGGCTAATTTTGGGGTGATGGCACGGATTCGGGAGAGAAAGGTGGGATTTTATTAAGTTTGAAATCTCTCCTTGAAAAGGGGGATCTCTTGATGAAGAAGAGGACTTCTCCAACCCAAGAAAAGGGGCAGATCATCTCCACCCCCAACCGCAGGCCTCCCTGGCGAGCATCCATCATGATCATCATCATCTCCATCTCCTTCCTCCTCTTCTCTCCAGTCCACGGTACAAGCAAGACAAGAAACCCCTCTTATTCTCCCTTATTGTACTAAGAATGATTAATGGATTTAGCCCTCACTGACAGAGCCCATGGTTTTTCCTCGATTTGAGGGTTTCCAAGTTAAACCTGCGTCTCTCTCCTTGATTGCTTGGTTTTTTCTTTTTGGTCTCCTCACTGTTCTGAGTCCCAATCTCAAAACAAATTCAACCGCTAGAGTAAAGTTGGAATCAAAACCGATTTTCACCCTAACATATGTTAACACTTGTGACACTAGAAAAGAAAACTAAGAAGAAAGTGGATCCCCTTGTCTAATCCCTACTCGTTGTTTGAACTACCTGCCCACTTTCCTTTAATAATAAAAGCCATAGTTGGTGTTTGAATGCATGCCTTAAAACAACCAACCCACTGAGCTGGAAGTTCATCCTTAATATAACAACAATGACAGCATACGAACTCATTACATCATATGACTTTTTCATGTCAATCTTTATTAGCATCATCTAGTCTTCGAAGCTCGGCTGAAAGTGATACAACTTTACCCATAGGTGATGCAACTTTACCCATAGGGTCTAGTATTCGAAGCTCGGCTGAAAGTGCTCTCTCCATCGTATAAGGTGCAGAACAAAGCCATTGATGGTCCAGGGACCCTTAATGAGCTGTAATGTTTCCATCATATACTTGGATGAACACTTGATGAAGAAAAAATAATTTTCCATATCGGCAATAGAGAACTCTCCCAGGCTATCCCAAAGCCTTGCGAGACTCTCTATTGCCATTTCTAAGGAAGGAGGCTTACCTATCACTTTGTCATATAAAGCATATTGCATAAATTCCTGAGATCTGTGGACAAGGTCATCATCGAGAATGACCACCTCATCAATTGATGCCTTCAGCTTGTCCAGCACTAGTCCGGGGCTTAAAACAGTTTCCAAGCATTCTACTTCTCTCCAGGGTCAAACAACATTCACCCAAGACCGCTTCATATTCTCGCCAGTGACTGGAACTATTCTATGGTTTCCCTATAAGGAAAAAGAAGGTGGCTCGAAACGAACAGGCACAACGATCAAGTTCTCATCATCTGGCTTCCTAGTGACCCTTGTAGGCAGTGAGGACGCAACTTTTGTTGGCAACCTCTCGACTCCCCTACCTACCATCGTAAGTGGAGGAGAGGGCGGTGGCTCAAAGCAAAGAGTTCTCGGAATGTGAATCGCTATAGCACGCTTCTCTCCTAGTACTAAAAATATCTATGTATATAGTTAAGAGTGATAGATAGAAATATAAAAGAGTTATATATACACATACACACAACATTTGAAAGAAGTATATGTAAAATATTTTGATATTAATATAAATATTATATAAATATTCTAATATTAATATAAATATTAATTTTTAAGCTTCCCAAGCTTGTTGCTAGTATAAATATAAATTTTATAGAGAAAATTATCTGTGTAAACTCAAAACTATACTAATAGTGTATATACCTATAGGAAAGCCATAGTTGTAAGTATACTCCCAGTTTTTCCATTTAATTGCATGTATATGTGTATTGTTGTTAACCAAAGACCTTAATTATGATTCATTATGATTAAATGTAAACTGTTAGCCGATAATCTCGTATCGCCTAGGGATCAACATCGATCTTGGTTAACGGTCAAAGATTTATAGTAGAGCAAATCAGATCATAGAGAGAAGAAACAGACATCCAAGCATAGATATGAGACATCTAATATATGTGGAAACCCCCATGAATCAGGGAAAAACCACGGGCCCTATTGTTTGGGCAATTCAATATTTAGGGGCGAGCACAAGCATTTGGATCCTCTTTGAGAGGAGTATAACCTCATCCATACATGGTGGCTCATAGGCCTCATACAACAGAGAAGGGCTAGTTAGCCTCCTACTGTTGAGTTTGAAGCCTTTGCTTGGAGTCCTTTCCTCCAGACAGTGGCTGGCCATCGTGATGGCTTGAATGCCTTAGAAGTTTGGAGAAGAACTCTCTCCGTCTTTTTCTTTTCACCACCTGCCTCTCGTTTAGATAAAGGGGTCCACCCCCTTTTTTCCCCTAGGATCTTGTGCCCTTACCCCCAAGTCAAGCCTTAGGAGTGTCCCAATAGTGGGCCCATGAAATCCTCCTAACAAATCTCATTCAATGGGGGTGGGTCTGTAAGGTCTCTAGCCTCTGTCCTAACTGTGTGCTTTGTAAGATATCTCCCCAAGCCTTCATCTCTGTGCCATGTGTCAGCTTCCTAAGGATTGATTGTTTTACCCTGTAACATAAACTATTGATCAAGAAAATACCTTTTATATCCCTAAGATACATTTTAATTATTTAAAATTTTATATTTTTTTAGTTGCATACTTATAAATTTATAATCAAATAAAATTTTCAAGGGTATATCTACAAAGGGTATAATGATATTTTTCACATGGCTATGATAGATGGTTCAACAACTAATATTAACCCAAGGGGTATATACGTAATGAAATGAGAAAATTAAAGATATACTTGTAATTATGTTTTTTTAAAGATATATACAATATTATCAACATTTTTCAAAGATATTCTTAGAAATAAAAAAAATACCATGTTTATATCTTTCAAAACAAACATAGGGGGTTTGGATGAACTATTGGAGTGAATCAAATTCAAGAAGCCCAATTCATTCCATTTCTTAATTGGACCTTAAATGGGCTAAACCCATTAACCAAACATGATTGAATGGGCCTGTTGTTTTGATTGGATGGAACCTAGCTAATTGAGTTTCACCCATGAGTTAGCAAGTTAAGTCACAAAAGAGTAACCAATACCTTTGCTAAATGGCATTGTGTCTATGGGATAAATAAATAGTGTCACACCAAATGGTTATAGTTTTCTTTTTTGAAGTTATACCCCTGAAAAATATAAACACTTTTGGAAAAAATCATAATTAAGGTTTCTTGTTTTGTTGCATATATACTCTAGGGGTTAACATCTTGTGTTTACCAAGTTAACCAACTATAACAATGTGAAAAAACCATTGTACCCTTTGCAAATATATCCCTAATGAATTCATTTGACTATAAAAAATATGGCACTAAAAAAATATAAAACGGAAAATAATTGAAATATCTATTAGGGGTATAAGATATATTTCTTAGTCCATAGTTTACATTTAACCATAGTTAAGGTCATTGGGTCAACAATTATTCACATATTTCAATAACATGGTATATATGTCATCAAACAAAAAACTTGGAAGAATACTTGCAATTGTGATGTTCCCATAGATATAATTATGATAATTTTAAGGGGTATTGACAATTTTCTCTTAATTATATTTATCAAAAATTAATGATTAACAATTATTGAGGAAGAAAATTGGATAACTTTTTTTTAAAGGAATTATCATCACATTCTTTCCATACTTCTACTCATAAGTAATCCTGGTTGTCAATTCAAATCTTCTAAAAACTTCCATTTACTCATAGTACCAAGGATGACATAAGTATTGTTTATGGACTCAATACCTATGTCATCCTTGATACTACACTTGATAAGATATCCAAACTAGTTAGGAGATTCATTTGGGGCAGTAACAACAATGATGGTGGACTCCATCTCATTAGTTGGAGCATTGTAACCAACCCAAAGACTGAGAGAGGACTTGGTGTCAAGGACTTAAGGATAATGAAAAGATAAGTGTTAGCAAAACATGCAATGGAGCTCATAAATAACTATGATAAAAGCCGAATAAAATTCAGGATACATAAGTATGGAAAAATTAACATAAGGAACATGCCAAAATATATATAGGGTTTCATGGTCCTTCAAATCTCTAATGAAAGTCATCCCCATAGTCAAGGACCACATCACACCAAAACAAATCCTTGGTTTTGATTTAGTACTACTAGATACCTGGATCTTTGATATATGTCATTACAATACAAACCAACTTTCATAAATATGGACTTTGATCTTACAGATGTATAAGTTGGTCAACTAACAACATGCATACACTGGGGTAAGGAACTATTGAACGAGATTATCTGAAACACAACCATGTACTATGAAATCAACAAACAAATAGATTGGGAGGTTGAAGAAAAAACAATCTAGACAGAGGAACAAGGGGAAAGTCCATGTCAACAACCATTTACAATGCATGCAGAACAAAACAAGAAATACACCCATGACATGACTGAAAAAAGATGTGGAAGCTGGAGATAACACCAAGAGTGAAGATGTTACTTTGGAAGTTATTCCATGATTGTCTCCCAACTAAAAGTCATATGTATAATAGGAATTTTGGACTTGTGATCCATGCTCAATGTGTAGAATGAGCAGTGAAACTACTAATATTCATCTCTTCCATGCATGTAGGTGGTCACAACAAATGTGAGCTAAGATGAAAAGAGAGGGATACCTCAACTACTGGGACACACAAACAAAAAGCATATTAGAAGGGAACTGGATGGCCAGTCGCTACTTAGGAAAGCACAAAGTATTCTTAGTTGAGAAGCTGATTATTGGTAATGTCTTTGTGGCAGATATGGAAGGCTTGTTACAACCTAATCTTCAGAAGAAAGCATAACATGCCTCAAATGGTTGCACAAAAAAACATAATAGCAACAATTAATAGAATACAAGCAGAGGAATCAAACGATTGAAAACACAGGAGTGAGGATGGAAAGGAGATGGAACAGAGAAAACCACAAACATTTGTTGTTCCACTCATACCTCATGGGATACAGAGGTAAGTTGAGTAGGGATAGGTTATGTTATAATTAATAATAGAGGGCATCTATGTATTGTAGGAGCTACAACATGTGAAGCATACTCAGTTTTTGAAGGAGAACTAAAAGCACTTAAGGAAGGAATAGAGAGATTGACAAATATGAGAAGCAATCAAGCTCTGCTACACAATTAATGAATGCCTATCGAGAATATTCCAACAAAACAAAGAGTATAGTAGCTGGAGAACAAAAGGAGCAACAGAAGAGTGCAGAAGGATGTTGAACCAAATACATAATTGGAAGATTATTCCGATATCAAGGGAAGAGAATACATGCTTTGATGCTTTGATAAGGACAACGAAGAACACAGGGACAAGCCACCTTTATGAGGACATGCACTCAAAGAATGCCAACATGGTTGCAGAACTATTTCTATAAATTAAAGGAGTTGTAATAGCTAACTAAATGAGCTCTTTTGTACCAAAAATAAAATAAAATAAAACTTCCATTTTATTTTTAATTTTTTTAATAAATTGATTTTGGATTATGGTTAAAAACCATCGAGCAGGTACATTGTTGTGATATTCATGGTTTATTGTGGGTTTTTTGTTTGATTATCAGCTTCATTGCCTTGTCTAGACTATGTTGTCACTTTAACTTGATGATTTGGTTAATAGCATTCATGTTTAGTCCTTAAATTGTTAGATTTTTCAAACTTTCCATATTTGTTTGGACAAAGTGATCAAAAGGCACCCATTCCCATTTTTTTTTAATTTCATTTCAAATTTTTAGAAAATTTTAAATTTTAAATGGAGATAGAAAATAAAAATAGATAAATTAAATTAAAAAATGGGCTTGGAAGGTCAAGAAAGTAGAAATAAAATAAAATAGAGAGAAATTAAACCATTATTTTATATTTTATTGCCATAAAAGAAGATAATAAAGAGAGAAAACACTTTTTGGAAAATAAGACTATAAAGTAAAAAAAAAACATTGTTTAGAAAATATTTAATGTTCCTTGAGAACTTGTTAGAGTGGAAGCTGGTATTTTAAATAAAAAAATTCCTAAACTAAATAAGAAAAATAAGTTTATTAATTTTAATAATAATAATAAAATATATCTTGATACACCACAAATCTCGGTCTCCGCGTGTCAAGGAACCCTCACACGGCCCATTAAGGTAACATGAATTCCAAAGGAGCCGCCATACCGCCCCATGTCAGGGTATGATCATTGTCACTAAGAGACAAAAGGGTTGTCCAGATGTCCTTTCTCAAGATGCCGGATAAGACCCCAAAAGGTGATGAGATGGAGCCCGCTTTCCAAGAAGCTCCAATGACATAAGAGTAGAAGACTTAGGCCCTGTTTGGATGATTGGTTGTTATGGTTTCGTATTGTATGGTATGGCCCTGACGGAGCAAGGGTAAGCGGATTCTAAACAATAAACTCTCGACCTCTTTTTTCCATTTCCTCGTCTCCTCCGCGCGATCTCCCAGCTAACTTGATTGTCAGAACGGGTTTGGGCATCTAGGCCCTTCCTCTCTCACCGGTGCTTGTTCTTGTTCCTTTTTAATGAAATTTTCGAGATGACACCTTTCACACTTCTCTGGAAATCGGAAACAACCTCGACTCTAACCGGTTGTTTTTGGCTAACATATCTTATAGAATTTTCAAATATTTTAAATGGTTTATTTGATTTTGGATTATATAAAATTATATTTTTAAATTTCTAATTATTGAGAAATATCTTATCATTTGAACTTAAACGTTTGGATAATTGGATTAGAAATTTAGAAAAATCCAACGGCCATAGTAATCTCCGCGGCCATGGCGTTTGGATAATTGGATTAGCCTAATAATTTAAATTAAATTCCCTTAATTATTACAATAATACCCTCACACGTCTAATAAACTAAAATCCCGAGTCATCTCCTCGGCTACTCTCTAATGGCGGCCATGGCGGTGTCTCCACCTCTCCTCCTCCTCCTCCTCTTCCTCCTCCTCGTCTTCCTCTCCTCTGCCTCTCTGCAAGGATCGAATCTCAGAGTCTTCGAAGACTCCGAGCCCAAGGCCACCATCCCCCCGACCACCTTCTTCGAAGTCACGAGGCCGATCTCCGTCCCCGATTCCACTCCCTGCTCCGCTCTCCTCCTTCAGCACGACTTCGCCCAAACCTACGGGAAGCCGCCAGTCACCGCCGCGTACTCCTTCCCCTCCCACTGTCCCCGAAACGCTCCCTCCAAGATCGTCCTCGAGTGGTCCGCCGCCTCGCGCGGCCGCCAGTTCGATCGCATCTTCGGCGTCTGGCTCTCCGGCGTTGAACTCCTCCGCAGCTGCACCGCCGAGCCCCGCCTCAATGGCATCCTCTGGACTGTGCGCAAAGACGTGACGCGCTACGCTTCCCTCTTCGCTCATCCCGCCACTCTCGCCGTCTATCTCGGCAACCTCGTCGATTCCACCTACACCGGCGTCTACCACGTCAACGTCTCCCTCCACTTCTACTTCGACGGATATGGCTCTTCCCCTGCCCCCAGCCGCCGCTCGCCGCTCCCTGGTTTTCACTCTCCCGCTGATCTCATCCTTCCCATCTCGCGGAGCCTCCCTTTGAATGACGGCTTGTGGTTTCTCATCCAGAACTCGACTGATGTTCAATCTATGCGGGTGAGTATCCCGTCGAACACCTACCGTGCGGTGCTTGAGCTGTTCGTCTCCTTCCATTCTGATGATGAATTCTGGTATACTAACCCACCTAATGACTATATAAGTGAAAACAATATCACTGGTTTGCCTGGGAACGGACCTTTCCGCGAAGTTGTAGTTAGTCTGGATGGTAGTGTTATTGGTGCTGTGTGGCCATTCCCAGTGATCTATACTGGTGGGATTAATCCTCTTCTTTGGAGGCCTATCACTGGCATTGGCTCATTTGATCTTCCATCTTATGATATAGAGGTCACCCCATTTTTGGGAAAGATTCTGGATGGAAAGCCGCATGAATTTGGGTTCCAAGTCACAGATGCTCTTGATGTTTGGTTTGTGGATGCAAATTTGCATCTTTGGTTGGATGGGAAGAATGATCATGTTCTTGGGGAGCTTATTGAATATAAAGCTCCTGACTTGGAGCATTCCTATTCTTCCAAGTTCAAGGGGCTTGATGGGAGTTTCAAGAAGAAGGCGAGCAGGGAGCTATCTGCTACTGGGTGGGTTAATTCATCTTATGGGAAGATCACTACCCGTTTCTTTCAGAATCTCGAGTATGAGAACATGATGGTGTATGATGGCAATGGGAGTGTGCAGGTGATCAACCAGACTATAGGTTCCAACTTTGGAACTTTTGCAAAGTACCCATCTTCTAATCTTTATTCAGAACAAGTGCTTCAGACCTTTCCTCTTTATATCTACACTGCAACTACCGATCAAGTTAATGGTAGTTATTCTCTGGTTGCTAATGTATCAAGGGGATTCAATGAGAAGAAGTTCTCAGGGGAGCGGCATGGGTTATTGTTTAGCTCACTGCGAAACTTGCAGGATTCTCAGGGTGAGATGCGTGTGAAGGGGAATTTGGTAACTAGTGGCATTGGAAGTACTCAACAAGTATATAGGTATGAGAGTAGTGGTGGTTGCTACTTTAGGAATGTGAGCAGTAGTAATTACACAATTCTGAATGATGAATCGGGAGATTCTTGTGCTGGGAGCTCCCTGTTTGGCTCGAAGAATTTCTTCACTCAATTTCTACCATTTTCAACAAGGAGGGCATCATTGCGTGGTGTAGAGAAGGGAGGTTAAGTGATAAACATGACTGATCCTTCAAATGATTGGTAATTAATAAATGATGGTTCATTAGAGATGCGGGAAATTATCCTTTGATTCCTTCAAATTGGCTTGTGCAGGTGTTCAACTGTAAGTTTGAAATGCAGAGTTGATCATGGATGTTAGTTTTCCTGTTCAACTCGGGTTTTAATTGTTCATCATTAAAATTCTACTTATCTGTTATCATTATTTTGTTCAATACTTTGTGTGTCTATAGCTTATGCTTCTTTCAGTTTTATTGAATGGAAGCCAGTGATGTTTCAATATCTGGACTCATTTACTTTTTTTTGCCATGTTTGGATTGAGGGATAACAAAAGAAAAAGAAAATATACCAAGAAGGAAAATTTTCTTATGTTTGGTTGAAATAAGAAAATGAAAGCAAATATATTTGTAAAATCATTATTTTTCTTCTCACTATCATTTTCAACTTTTTTTTCTTTACTTTTCCTCTTTGTATCTCAATGTCAGATGTAAACCAAGACCATATTATATGTGTTCAATTCAATCCAAAAGCATAAGCTGATAGGATGAAGTCTCCGCACTTACATATTTAAGTCCAAATTTATGAAATATTAATTACTCTAATATCATATGCCTGATTTTTTAGGTCAAGACCAACCAAAATTGATGGACCTAGATATCTAATGCTTACAGGTTTTCCTCCTTTTCCATAAACAGAGCTAATTGAGTTTCACAGGACTTTTTGTTTTTGTTTTGATAAAACCATGCATCGGATTTCATTTAGACCGAAACACATGTTAGTACTTAGAAGTAGAAAAGATCAAAATACTGAAGCGTTGTCATCAAGGTTGGTGCTGATGGGAATGTGATCCATTATTGTCAACAAGGATCTCTGCCAAGATGGTTTCAAGTTGCATTCAGAACTGTCTTTCTTCAGAAAGTTGACGATCCTTCATTACACTCCATATTTATTTTATCTTGTTTAGTGGGTCCTCCAAACATGGAATATCCTTCAAGTATATCAAATTTTAAGATTTGAAATCCCTTGGAACTTCTGAGTTCTGAATCTGCTGAGTTTTATTGGTAGGTCTCTGTTCACTCACTGAGCTGCACCGAAAATAGAATTAAATTACATGTGAAACCATTACAAAGATTGTCAAGTGAAGTGTCACACTCATTTCAATGAATTAATATTTATTTGATATACAATGAAGGCCAATGCTACTGGGTGATTGACATATGGTAATAAATCTAGGTCTGGAATATTATTGAACATATATCTTTTAAGCAATTAAAACATAATTCTTTGTGGATCAATCCATCTTCCATACTCTTCCACACTGAGTTTGACATGGTTGGATCCACTTCAAATTGCTTCCCATGGTAGCTTGTGCTTAGCTAGCTTTATTTTATTTGCTTTGATGCCTGTGAAATCTCTATTTTTCTGCAAGAAAAAAATGGTGATGAAAGTTTTTGTCATTGACACATGCAAATGAACTTGCATGAATATGAAAGGCATCAACTTTTCTTCAAGTGTTGTAGGGCTTTATATTAGACTACCATCTTTCCTTGAAGCAAACTTTAGTTCCTCAAAGAAGTCTGATATTTTTTGTTTTGTGGAAGAATATCATACTGGCCATGGAACAGTTCATGTAGTGTTAGGGTTGTTGATGATGTGTGCAATGGGGGTGAATGCCCAAAATTTGGTTATGCCCATGAGAAGTGAAAAATCATTTGTTTCATGTGATAATTTATTTGGCAGTATTACCCAGGTTTCTTCCCAGACTAAATAATTGATTATTGTTTATTGGCTTGTAGCAATATCATGCTCAAGATCCCAGCAAATACATCTAAAATCTGAATTTATGTTCCTTTTTTCACTGTTTTCTCCTCTATATCTTCTTCTTCTTCTTCTTCTTCTTTTAATCCACTTAAATGTTTTCTTTATCTTTTTAAATTTTCAATTATCTTTCCCTTGTCTATCATGATTTTTTAATTCTAATGTGATTTTCTTGATTTTATAAAATTTATCATGTTTTAATTTGAATTTCAATCTTATTTAAATCATTTTTTTAACCTAATAGTTTCATTTCCTTAAAACTAAAAATGTTGTTCTTGTCCAATTGAGTCAAGACTATATGTACATATATGATCATATCCATGTATCATGTTATGACTAAATGTCGAATACTTTAGATATTTAGATATGTAAACACCATATCCAAGTCACAAGAACAACGATTCTCATACACTGACCTTCCTAAATAGTCTAAGTTGTACTAAATTTCTACTCATCTAATTTGTTTTCGATGCTATAATTATGGATATATGACCTATCAAATTATGTGAATGTGATTTTACAAACCTATCCATGCTCAAGTAATGTTCTATACTCTAAACATTCTATGGATAAGTTATCCAGCTATTCATTCACAACAAGGACCATGCATCTTCCTGTTCTGTACTCAAACTGAGTCCTAAAATAAGATGTTATAGATTCATACCTGGAGGCAAAGACCTTCTTTTATGTCACAGATGGGATAGTCTTGAGGACAGCAGTAAACAGACCTAGCACAGCAGATTGCATTCTCATAAGGACAGCAACCATAAACCAGGCAGAAGTTCATCCATTGATAAATGCAACAGCAAGTCTCTCCGCCCGAGCAGTAAGATAATTCACCACATTGGACCGGCAAAGGGCCTGGAGGAGGAGGAGGAGGTGGTGGTGGTGGTGGTATTGCTGGAGGTGGAAAAGGTGACGGAGAAGTAGATTCCTTGATCGGGTATGAAGCCATCACATTTATTGCACATACACCATATGGTAGTCCAGTATTTCTTCTAATGTAGATGTACCCTTTCATGCCCCAGCTAGTACCCCATGAGTTCTTGACAATCCAATAGTCAATGTTTTTTTCTGAACCATATCCAACAATCAAAACTGCATGATCAATGTCAGCTGGATCGCTTGAGCAATCTCCATCATATATTCCCTGTGAGAGATTAGCTATCTTATGCACGTACATCAAATATTTTATTTTCTTATAACAGGTTGGTTTCTTAACTTCTTTGTAGGATAAACTTATGTCATAGTCATGGAAGAGAATGTTTGTACTAAACTTACTCCTGTGTATAGCTGAAAATCTATTGATGACCCATCAATTCCCACACTGACGGGCTGCTTGGCCACTGCACAGAGGAGGGCATTTTCATCGGGAGCTACATCTTGGTAACCATCAATTGTTACTGCTTTGATGTTTTCCTGTTTAAAAAAGATAGCTTATTCCAATTTTTTGATGAGTTAAATAAGAGAATGCTTCAGTGTTGTGAATGATAATTCTGCCCCTTTTTTTCCCATATTTTACTGCCCCTTATAACCTACCTTCTCGATGTTGCAACGGCCATCTTGTCCTGTATAAGGGTAATCATACTCTGTGGCAATGCCTCCATTGTTGATGACCCATTCAAATGCATAATCCATATTGCCGCCATCACATCCTTCATTGGTTGTATCACAATCCACAAGCTCTTGCTCGGAAAGACTGATAAGATCCCCTATGGTTATGGCATTTATGCCTTCCATTGCCCCTGTTGACGAGAATGCCCAACAGCTCCCTGCAACAGCAATTTGGTGGTATAGTTTTCAAAAAGAATTCTCCTGCTAATTAGCTCATATTGGACAAGGATAATCATTATTTGGTGCCAGAAATTGAAAATGAGTAAAGATTCTGTGTTAGTACATATAGAACCAGTTTCATGTAGGTTCACATGTTGACAACTTATTTGACATTTTGAAAAATGCACACCAATGGCATATTAAAATTAAACTAAGATAGCTTCTTGTTTCAATTGGAGCATAACTGAGCTTGCTGTTCTGTACTTTGGGAGTACTGTATATATTTCTAGAGTATGTAAAAGATAAATGAAATGTTAAATGACCTCATATATTGTTTTTGAAATCCTTGTTTTGTGATTGTCTTTTTGATCCTTCGGTTGTTTCCAAATGGCTAAAAACAACACTACATGATTAACAAGTCACATGTCGTTGGACACAAGCCCTTGGACGTTTCAAATGTTTGTAGTCACTTAATATGCATTATTCGAAGCTAAGAAAACTATGTGTACTGTGTTTCTGTTCCTCTTCATGCTCTCTTGTTTGGCTGCTATTGATATTCTGTTGATTGGCAGATTTCATTTAATCTAAGGGTGTATTTGGATTGACAATGTGAAAATGACTAAAGGACTCGAAAAATCTTTATCCATGCTTTCTGTTTCATTTGCTTATCCATTTTTACAACCAAAATGCACCCTACAACTCTGATAATTTCCTGGTATGACCTGGATAATCTCTAAATAAGAATTAATTGTATGACAAGTTCACACCCTGTATATCAATCCACCTTGAAGGAATCTATAATTTGATGTTTGATATTGCAGAGAGTTACTTATGGATCTTGAGACAAGGATAAGAGTTCACTACATGACACTTCTTCTGTTTTCTCTAGATAAGTGAAAGCTTCTTCAGTTTGAGCCTTATATTGTGCTTCATATGCCTTTTAGCCATTAATGGTTCAATTCATCTCTAACACTGGTATCATATCCACACAATGCAGTCCAGAAACAAAAAACAGAAGAAACGGGAGATTGCATGCAAGTTCAACGGAAGGAAAAAGAAATAAATACTCACCACACTGCCCCTGATCTTTCACTCCGGTGACAGCCCCTTTCTTCCTCCAATCAAGTGAATATGGTGCGTCACATTCTTCCGTCTTCCCTTCAATCTCCACCATCTTTGTCTTCCCCAAAAGCTTCATTTTACTCAGATACTTCACTCTGAACTCCTCATTGCTCAAGTCAGCAAATGCATTCAGCCCTACTGTATGACCAATCGATGTCAGCTCCCTCTTCGCATTCCTCTCAAGCACATAAGCAAGGTTCTTCAGGAAATTCTCAAACCTCATTGCTCTCTCTGATGGATGCTGGTAAACCTTGCCATGCTTTGCACTCCATTGCTCAAACAGCTCAAGTCCATTCTCCGCAGCATGGCTATACTCTATGATGGAGAATTTTTCATTCTGAATTGAGGCTACAAGGAGAGTATGGAAGAACCAGAGAACAAGAAGCAGACTGGAATTTATCCTTTGAAAGCCCATTTCTTGTATCAGTTTAGCAGAAAGTGTTCAGTTTGCTATGGTTATATATATCTTGAATTGTGAATAAGGATTGTTGAATGGTGGTTTGATTCACAAGTTATTTTTTGTCAAACTGTTCACAGACATTGTTATGCATGGAGAAATTATGGTTGGTGTGATGTTTGCTGTGCTGGTAACTATCAGTCTTATGGACAGTTTGGTTGGAAGCATAAGTATTGTTGAACTTGAAAAAGTTTGGTGGGTGATGATGCTTTATGAAATGTTAATTATCTTATATAATATAATTTATATAATTAATAATATAAGCTAGCTCAAGCTCTGCTAAAAATTTTGGATGTACATGAAGCTGGTTAGTGCTTGGGTTGAGTAATCTTATTAATATGAGAAATAATAAAAATGATTTATAAAATTTTTAACTTGCAAATATCCCTATAAATAATAATTATTATGTTTAAAAATATTAAAAGATCACATGTACAGGGCCAACTATTGTATATTTATGATGTTTAATGTTGTTATCAAGCTTCAGCTTGGTTTGTTATTATATGAATGAATACTGTAGAAAAACTCAAGTATAACTTAATATAAATATTTTCAAATAAATGATTTTTAACTATTATGTTATGGGGAAAATATGATCGTACACATGACACGATCTGAGGACCTGGAGGTAACTGGGCTTAACCAATGCACTGATACGACCCTACACTTGGTCTTGGATCTCTCTGATAATCCAACGGTAATGGGCGAGCCTACAACAACTGGGTCAAGCGCCAATGATAATGAAGAGGCTGGCGTTTTCACGGAGGAGACACACACGACCACCACCGTACTAGGAGAAGCGAGCACCAACCCACGGAAGGCACGTAGGACTCGTAATCCACCTGCTTGGATGAAGGACTATGAGACAAGCCACGTGGCGTAGAGATGGCCGTCAGATCTTCATCAATATAAGGCTAGACTAGTAGGGTTAATGCTTTACCATTAAGTAATAACTCGTGATAGCTGTAATCCAGTTGGCGAGAATAGGAGAATTAGGGTTAGTTGTTGCCTATATAAGGCATAGTGAGTTATTAGTTGTTTCCTTATGCAAATAATCAAGAAAACTTTCTTAATTTTCTTATGAAATTTCAACCTTCTTTTCTTCTTTCCTTCTCATATGAACTTCATTTTCCTTCTCTTCTATTAACTTGGGGAGTAAGTATCCCCTCTAAGTGGTACTAAAGATGAACCTTCACACGTTGGGGTGTATCATTAACCGTCGCCGGAAACTTCCAGAAGGTACTCAACGGAGTGAGCTGGCAGCGAGCTAGTGATGGGCAGGGGCTAGCTGGGTGCGCGAGTAATCACCGAGCAGGCAAGTACTTATGATGCAAGCCAACGGACCCGATTCGAAAATATAAAAGGGACAAAGGAGAGAAAAAGAGGAGTCCTCAATCCTCTCCACAAATTCACACCCTCTCATACTCTCTACCATTCTTTCTCTCTTTCCCTTAACCTTTATGAGAATCCTTTTCTCTCTCTCTCATCTCAATTTTTTCTCCACTGATCAACCCACTGATTTGATAGTCAGAGATCCAGGGAGAAACCCCAAACTTCCCTTACAAGAGTGCATTTGCGATCTGAAGGTTTTTGGCCTTTTAAGACAGTGATCATTTTGAACACCGGTGATCCAAGCTCATTTTCCCCGATCAATCAACGAGAAGCTCATCGTTTCCCTCGAAACTCTATTAGTTGATTTTGATCCATTCATGATCTCGAGGAAAATTCATATCATCAACATATTATATATATATATATATATATATATATATATATATATATATATATATATCTACACAGAGTAATAGGTTGTAAATGAAAAATATCCAGCAATACTGTAGCTTTGGTAGGCAGTGCTTGTGCAATCAACGAGTTCAGACAAGATTTTATTTTATTTTCTATAAATACTTATTTTTTGGAGGTATATAAGCAAATTTTTAAACAAAATAAATGAAATTTACTTAATTAATTAAAGGGGGAATTGGTTATATACCCCTCAAAAGTTTCATAATTACACATTTACCCCGGAAAAATCATAATTGCTTGTATACTCTTAAAAAACAGGTTAAATTGCGGATATACCCCTACTGTTAGGATCCGTTGACAAAAGTTAAGTAAGTAATCTTAACCATGGTTACAAATTAGGTTAAGGGTTGGAAAATATCCAAAATACCCATCTTTATATATTTTTTAACTATTTTAAATTTCAGATTTTTAAAGGGGTATTTTTAAATTTACAGTCAAATTTTTTTTTAGGGGTATATATGTAAAGAGTATGATGGTCATTTTACATGTCTACCATTTGTTAACTTGACAGTTTTTCATCTGATTTTAACCCAAGGGGTATATACATAATTATACCTATTATTCATGGGTATGTATGTAATTATGTTTTATTCATGGGTAAATACACAATTTCAAAATTATTCAGAGGTACACCTACAAAAAGCCCTTAATTAAACAAGTCATTTGGTGTAAAGTTCAAATATAAGAAACGTTAATTCTAACAAATTGCCCTAAATTCTTTAATTTGAAATGTAAATAGAAACATTATAAGGTCTTTTAGCATCAAATAAATATGGCATCCAACTAAAATATAATTATTACTTTTTCATAAAATTAAAAATTAAAAATAAAACCATTCAAATTTAGCATATTATTGTTTTTTTTTTTGAGATAGGCATATTATTGTCATTTTCAAATTTTATTTTGGGCTAACCTAAGACTGAAGAAAGAGCACGTGAGTGACAGCCAACTAACAGTGCAACATGAAGCACTGGTCACGTGAGTCTTGGTCTAAGACCTCCCTGTCATGCGTGCCGTCCGTGATAGCCTCCCTGACCCACCCGTGCCTGCTTCTCTTTTATTTGTTTTTCCAAAAAACCCCCTCAGAGTCAGATATTTTGTTTTTCATTTTAAACCTCGCTTTTAAAATAGTAAAATTGCTAAAAGACCCTCTTTATAAACTTGGGTTTATACATATGAGATATTATTTTAGAAATGATGAATATAAAAAGATCTCAGTTATCACAAAATAATAAATTCGGAAATTTGGAGTTTTAAATAAAATGAGCAATGGAGGGGTTAAAATGATAATATTAAAATATAAGGGGGCTATTTGCGAAAAATCTTAAAAAGACTTCGAAATGCTTTGCTTGTCATCTTGATAAATAATCTCCCACTCCCTTGGCTGCTGCTCTTCTTTTGCTCTCCCTCTCCGCGATCTCTTCCGTCCTTGCAATCCCTCGATGCCCTAGTTTCTCAATCAAGGCTCGAGAGCGGTAACTCGGCGGAGTTGTGGATTGGGGGTGATCTAATGCTTGGATCTGCGGTGAGTATCGTCTTCTCCATCTGTTGTTTTCATTCTTTAGGGGGTTTTCTGGGGTATTGATCGCATTTTATTTCGGTTGGTCTCGGATCTGGTGGTTTGAATTTGGTTCAATTCTGGGAAATTCTTGAGGGTTTCTTGATTTTGGAGCTTGTGAGTGTGGATCGTTTTGATGGGTTTCAATTGATAGCCATTGAAAGATCACAAAGATCTTGAGTTATCATCAGGTTTTTCCATAAATCAATCAATGCATCTCCTTTTGCTTGTTCTTTTGCTTGTTTTGTCGATATGTACAATGCCTGTAGTGCTTTGTTTATTATTCTTGAAAAAGTTAGGAGGATAATGACTTCTTTTGTAGTTGGAGCGGGTTTCTTGTGGTTTCTTAGTGTCTGACTAGTTATATTTAATACATAGGACTTGAATGAAGAGAGTAGGGAGTTAGGTTAGGAAGGAACTGGACAAAGCAAATCAATGCGCATTATGACAAGTCTTCTCCAAGTGTTATCCAGTATGAACCAGGGTTATCGTTTTGTGGAGCATAAGTTCATTATTGAGGCATTTGGTATGATATTCAGGATTGATTTCACACAGAGTATAAGTATATGGGTGTTGCCTTTTGGGTTACACAAGTCAGGCATCTACATAGAATCCAGATATAATCTTGGAAGTTCTATTTAATGAGAAAATTGTTCAAGAATCTGCAATTTAATGAGCTTTCTGCTATCACTTGGGTATAAAATGAGATTGGTTTTGGAAACATTATGCTCTTCTTAATCTATGCCATATCACTTTTTTCCAATATTATTCTTACCTAATTATAGTTAGTACAACATTTCATATCACTTTTATTTTATGAATAGGCACCAAACTGTTTTCTTTTGTTTGACAGACATTTCTTATGTTTTAAAATAAATCTTAGGAGATTGGTGAGCCATTATATACCTACTTTAGCCTAAAACCTCTGAAGCTTTTTTGGACTTCCCTTAGAGGCTTGTTTGGTAACTTGTAAGTAGTTGTATTTTAGCTTCTTCTACATGTAAGTTCTAATTTTGCTCGTTTGGTTTGATGTAAAGTAGACCCTTACATGTAATTGAACTTGCAACAAACACCCCAAATACTGTATTTCAACTTGCACCCAAATTGTTCTTATGTTAAAATATTGGATCTTATCACCATTTGTATATTATAGCTAGTTTGACATATACATCCACAATCCATATATATATATATATTTTTTGCATATATATATATATATATATAGAGAGAGAGAGAGAGAGAGAGAGAGAGAGAGAGAGAGAGAGAGAGAGAGCATACCTTAAGATGTATTATATATGAAGCAAAAATATAATTTCCCAAAACTTAGTTAATTTGACCATTTGAGCATACCTTAGTTAATTTGACCCCAAAATGGTGTTAAACACCGTTTGGTGTTAAGTTTTCAAAAATGTTTGCCTTGGTTTTGGGAGGGAAGTGTAAATGATATTTGTTAGTGTTTGTCATTAGTGGATAATGAATAGAGAAATATGGGGATGATGGTAAATGACCATGTTGGCATTATAACACTATTAAATAATTTAGAAAACTAATTGAAAGATATGTAATGAATTTATTAACAAAATAAATTGTTTTTGGACGGTAGTTGAAGTGTCGCACAATGCGGGAGATTTGTAGCACCAGGCTGCTCTTATGGTAGTTGAAGTGTCATCTACATGTTCAGCAAGTCATCCCGAGGAAGCCTCCTAAACAACACTTGAAATGCTGTTTAGGGATGTTTCGGTGATTTCCCCCGGGTCAAGAGGTGCTTGTGTGTCTTTTGCAATATAAACAAGGTTTAATTCAGAATTATGTTTATTATGTAGGTTTAGAGGAAGTTTATAAAATATGTTTATGGGGCTGGTGGTTTTAGAAAGTAAAGGGCATTTGGGTCTTTTTTATATTTTGTATTATTTTATTGAAGAAATAATGGATGATTAGTAAAAAGTTAGTCAGGGATAAAGAATTATTCCTATTTTGGGTGTTTGTTTGAGAAATGAGTTTAACCTCGAAACAAATACCACCAAAAAAAATTAAAAGATATCATTTTTTTTATATCAAACCAAACAAACCTTTAGTAACTTCAAATACTACATTTCTGCTTCCATGTGATTTAAGCCACATTGTAGCTTTAAATACAGTTTCCTAGGTAGGGCCTAGGTCAATCTTTAATGCATTTTAATCTTTCTCATAGTTTCACATTTCAAGAACTGCTTTTTCATTCAAATTGACATGTTTTTCCAAAGCGCATGTCAAAGTCACCACATGTCTATATGATGTCTGCTAAATCACTTGGAATAAGAAAACTTCCACATTCATTAACATTCTGATCTTCATTTAACACTTTTTTGTTCCATCTCTTTAATATTCCAATCTTTATTTATTACTTTTGGTTCTCATCTTCAATTCATTCCACCACATTCATATTTCTACCTTTCTCTATCTGATTGTATTGAAAGGACACTTTAAATTTTAATGCCTACTATTTTGACTTAGTTGTAATGTTTTGTCAGTTGTGTTCAGAAAGTATATTATGAGTATCTTTTACCTTGACGAATGTTACTTTGTGCTAGGAATTATTTGCATGAATTTGTATATTTTGCAGGTAGAATCTTTGAGAAATGATAGTGTTGAAAACAAACATGTGGTTCGACTTTCTCTAGTCCAAGCACACTTTTTCTTGACCTGGTGTCCTTCATGGGTTGAAAAGTGAGACGACATGAATTTGTATTTTAGATATTATTTGAGATGGAGGAGGTGTCAGGTGATTCTGGACCATCTGAACGAGGAACTTCTAATCCTACATGGTGGCCCTCAGATTTTATGGAAAAATTACAGTCTATTTCCTTGGACCAACGTGAAAGGAGTTCAACTATTAGAGATTCTGCGGATGATGTTGAACAAAAAGAATTTTTATCATCGAGTGCTTCTCAGGTTTTGTGGGCCACTGGAACTTTGTTAGATCCGATTCCAAATGGATTCTACTCCATTATTCCGGTGAGTCAAACTTTCTTTATTAGTGATCTGTGATATAAATGGATGTTTTTCTTCTTACTAATGTACCAAAATTGGTTGAATAGGTCATTTTAGAAACACATGGTCTGGTGCATGTTACTTCGGGTATTGTAACTTTATCTGCATGAAGTCCTATATTTCTTTACTGAACTGTATTTTATATGTCATTGAAAATGAACACTTTATTAGACTGTATATTCGGTTGTGTAGAGTTAGCAACATAATTTAATTTCCAGCCCACATGAAAAGTGCGTTGTCAATGTTGGTGGTATGTATTTACTTATGCATCTCATTTTACAACTGGCATTGGGATATCTATTCTTTTTCCTAAATAATTCTGAGATACTTACATTTGCATATGAAGGATTTACTTAAAATGTTCACACAAAAAATTGCGGTATGAATCATGTATTTTTCTAGTAAAAGTGCATCTGTTACATATTACATCTAAAGAGGCACATCATTGTAGACACACAAATAAACAAATAAATAAATAGAAAGAACACAACCCTTACCTGAAAGACGAACATTTATTTTTGGTTACATGATCACCATAGTTTTATTTGAGTGCTGCTTTTCTTCTTGCTATAGACACCAACAAATGTGACGCCCATGACCTCCAAAATCAGCAAACAATACTCATCCCATTTCCTTCATACTTTTCTTTATTTATTTATTTTGATTTTGTACAAATTAAGGATAAATTCCACCAAAAAGGTAATTATTACAAATGCTCATTTTTATGCAGGATAAAAAATTGAAAGAGCTCTTTGATACAATTCCAGCTCTGGAGGATCTTTCTTCTCTTGGTATGGATACGCTTAGGGCTGACGTCATTCTTGTAGATGCAGAGAAAGATAAGAAGCTCACTATGCTCAAGCAATTGAGTGCAGCATTGGTGAAAGGAGCAAATTCAAATCTGCCTTCACTAATAAAAAAACTTGCTGGTTTGGTATATGTTTATGCCTTTTACTATTTATCTTCATGTTCATTCTTGCCATTTTGCACAATATTGCTTGCCTTAGAAAGGGAAGAACTTGAAGGAAAGAATAATGGCAATTTATTCATTTTTACACTGATTTTCTATTTATTTTTGTGTTTATATTTGAATCCTTTGGTTATTCAATGTTGTTCTTTATAGACCTATTCTATATGTTTTCAGTAAAAGCTGTTCATAATATGTTGATTACCATTTAAATATATTTACATGTTCCTCCTAGAGGTGTACTAGAGCCTTATGCATGTTAGGTGTACTATAAGCTAGTGATATGTCTGAGCCTGGTTGGTTGCTATAGTTATGATGCATAAAGAATGTGGTTAAAAGCTGTGAACAAAGAAAAATTCTCTTATCAAGATTGAAAGTTGTAGAGAGCCCAAAGTGGTGCTTATTGGGGCAAAGGGATTGACACAGCATGGGAGGCTTAAAGATATTATGATTTGACTTGATTTTTTCCCTATCATCTCCCCATCAGATATGTCATAGTGTCATATGGGGTTTGTATGTGTTGAAGGGATAAAGGTGTTGGAGGCTTTTGGGATTTGAATAAAGGTGTCAAATGAAGGAGCCTCTTGCGAACTTTTTAAGCTAGATTTGACTTTAGGTGGTGCAAACCAAAACTTGAACCAAAGATTCTGAAGTGCAAAATTTTGACTCAAAACTAAAATCAAGTAAATGAGAATGGTAGTTTGTCTATTTTTTTGGTGTTTGGCTTTTCCATTTATAATTTAATTTTTATATATTTTCATACGGGCCTAATATAAGATGTATTTTAATGAAGGTTTATGGTCCTTATTTTTAATTTTTTTTTTGGATTAGCTTACCGTGCACCAGTTCAGCACCTCAGCTTGATTTAGTCTTTGATTAGACAATATTGCTTGAGCTGGTTTTAGTTAAATATGCTATATTTGAGCACATGAAATTCACATCCAGCTGAATTTGAGTTATTAAACTTAGTATTTTGATCAAGCAAAGTTTTAACTTTGACCATAGATTGAAATTCTGTGTGAACCGACTCAAGTTTGGGTAGATTAAATATGATGAGTCACATTTTAGCTAGTCCTGCTTTGTTTAACTTTGCTTCATTGATAGCCCAAAGGTGGATAGATGACAATGTTATAGGCATTTGATTTAGGTTACAGGCAAGCAGGGGATTCATGGTAAGGAATGTAGGTCACATGTCACATCGAAGTAAGGGTAGCTGTGGCTGCTACTGGTTGTGCAATCAGCTGGTCTCTTCCATTTATGTATGAAATTAAATAACTGAAAGTTATTTGTGATGTTCTTTTCACAAATGAGACTGGGTGGAACTTGTGAAATATAGTGTGAACCAATAGCCAAATTGACTATAAAATTCATTCTATTTAATTATTTTGGTTGGGTTATTAAGAAAATCCAAATTCAGAATATTGATTCTTAATGATTAAATTTAATCTCACTTTCCAAATAAGCTAGTTTAAAATTTACATACAGATTTTAGGCGTACCAAATGAAGCAAATCTAGCTACGTTTGCAAATACTTGAGCTTTTAGAATTGAATTGAATTAGTTTGAAGAGTTAGTTTTGTGTGTGTGTGTGTGTTTTTTTTTGTGAATCATTCCTATCCCTAGTAGTTGTTGTTAAGAGAAAGGTTATAAAGAGAATCATATCATATATTATTAAATATACAGCAGAGGGCTATATATAGGCTAGTAACATGGACACCAAAGATAAATAACCAATGTGGGACTAAACAAGATATATATAATCTAAACTATATCTAACAACCATATATATCTATATCTCATATATGAGATAAATATATATCCATAACACCCCCCCTCAAACTCAAGGCGGATCAAGAGTCTTGAGTTTGGATAGCAGTAATCAGGGCGAGGCGTACATGGTCAGCCTGGGAGAAGAAATCAGCAAGGGTCAGGTCTGAGTCTTGGTGAAGAAATCAGCAATCTGGACCTCAGATGGAAGATAGCGAAGGGAGACCGTCTAATCACGAACAGAACACCGGATAAAGTGAGAAGCCACCAACAGAGAGCCCAACAAAACATCCCGTCAAAAGGGTCACGAGGTGGTCGCCAAGAGAGAAGAAAGAGCCTCGCGGACAGGGCCGTGTGGTGGTCGTCGGTGTAGAAGTAGCCAGTCGTGGATCGCTGGGAAAAGAAGAAGATCCGGGATGATCCGGAGAAGATTCGGGAAGATCAGAGAAGACCCGATTTCAAAAGATCCGGAGAAGATCCGAGAAGAAAAGTCGAGAATATCCGGGAAGAAAATCCGGGAATATCCGGGAAGAAAAAAAAAACCCGGAAGATTTGAGAAAAATCAGAGAAAATCGGAGCGGCATCCTTGAGCAACATGAGCAGCAGCGAGCATAGAAGCAGCAACGGACAGCTGGGGTTGGGGCCGGGTTAAGAGGGACCCGGCCCCAAAAAAAAATTTTATTTTAAGAGGATTCAAAACCTATGCTCTTGATACCATGTAAGAGAAAGGTTATAAAGAGAATCATATCATATATTATTGAATATACAGCAGAGGCCTATATATAGGCTAGTAACATGGACACCAAAGATAAATAACCAATGTGGGACTAAACAAGATATATATAATCTAAACTATATCTAACAACCATATATATCTATATCTTATATATGAGATAAATATATATCCATAACAGTTGTAGCATCTGAATTTTACAAGTTGAACTGAGGCACATTATTAGAGAAGTGAATTCATGTACTGAGATCAAATAGTAGGTTAGTGGTTACTGTCCACATTTATGAATCTAGATCATTACTGAACTTAAGGATGGGCCTCTGAGGTCTGGCTAATTACAAATTCAAACCAGCTTGTTTAATTAACTAGAATATTTAAGCTTGGCCTAGCTGGCAATGACTCAGACATCAGGTAGCTTGCAGGGCTTAAATAACTGTAAACATATGAACTAAATGTCAATTGGCACATAAAATTTGACCAGTCGCTTCTGGATTTCATGATCTTGTTGTACAAAAATGAGATATGTATTTCTACTAGATACTAAATTTATCAACTATTGCATTATTGGCACAAAACTGTGATGCTTTATTTATTTATTTGACTTATACCACATCGTCCCATCATTGGTCATGGTGGCAATGTAATAAATAAAATAAACAAATAATTCTATACTTATTTCATTTTCTATTCAAGAAAAATGACTTAAATGTTTCTTTTTGTATTGCGTATCAAAATATTATATTTTTTTTTCCTCTTTTCATCAAAGATTGCCATAGACTAATTTACATAGGAACACTTATGTAGATGTTTATGGTACTTATCTCTTTGATTGTTTAAAGCATATGAATTTTGTTTTTATATCATGTTGAAAATGCTTAATTCAAGCAATTGCTATAGTTTAAGTTAGAACCAGACAGAAGGCTCAGAATATTTATTCTCACAAGTGTTTTATTTTATTATTTTAATTTTTTAATTACAGGTTGCTGACTTTTATAAACGGTCAAATCCAGAGCAAAGTCCTGCCAGAGCTGTGATTGAAGAAGGCTCACACTTGATGGAATATAGAGGCATCCAACTATTGGGTCAAATAAGGAATGGATCGTGTAGGCCTCGTGCAATTTTGTTTAAAGTTCTTGCAGATTCTGTAGGACTCGAGAGCAAGCTTGTGGTGGTAATGTTTCATTGCTTTTTTATATGATATGGCATTCTTTTAATTAAATTCTATATTTTTGGACCACAACATATTATCAGGTGAAACCAACATTTTGGGTATTATTTTCAGGATGTCTGCTGCTCATCTTAGGCAATTTCAATGCTCAATTCCTCTATATGTTTTGGCAGGGAATCCCTAGTGATGGTGCTGTTGAATACACAGACTCATATAAGCACATGTCTGTGGTAGTTGTACTCAACTCTGTAGAACTACTGGTTGATCTCATGCGCTTTCCAGGACAACTAATTCCATTCTCAGCCAAGGCTATCTTTTTATCACACTTATCTGCATCAGGGGAGAGCGACTCTGCTGAGAATGATTCCTGTGATTCTCCCCTCGAACCCAACAGCCCTTTATGTGGTTTTTCTGAGAGACAAGATGTTGAATGGTGAGTGACATTTTCCTTCATGAGAATTTTCCTGTCTGTAGTTTTTGAGAAGATCTCTGTTTGATATTTATCTTATTTGAATAAGAAAAAACTGTTCTATGATGTAGTCATGAAGAAGGATCACAAGTAGTTTCAAAGTTTGCTGAACTTGTGCGGTACATGAATGTCTGTTTATGCTAATAATACCTCATATCCGATGCCATTTTTGTGCTGCACTGACTAGCCTGTGTTTGTTTTATTTCATCCCATATTTACCAATTAATTTCTCATCTTTTAATCCAACCTCTAAAACTATCAACTTACCTTTTCTACCCTAGTTCAATCCTGTGTTCTTAGTGTTCTTCAATATATCGGCTTTATAAGAAATGAAAGCAATCTTTGAACACTGCTATAATAAAACTGAATAATGATAATTAAATTATTTTGGTAAGACATATTCTTTGGTTTTACTTTTGTCATGTTTATTATTTAATCACATCGTAATGTTTATTGTATCTTATGAAAGCTGTCAATATTACGAAATACTAATTTCTGTCATAAGCATTACCTTTCTTCATTTTTTATTATTTATTTGAGGTATAACTGCTCATGTGGGCATTTACATATCAGGTATTTAACTATTTATCATGTATCTAACAAATTTTATTGATGAATAGTCATTTATTGTTCATGGTCTCAGTTCTTTTTCCCTTGATTCTTCAGTGCAGAGCAAGATGAAAGCCTACAATCTTTGTGTCAGCGCAGAGCTGATGCATCATTAAATGTTTCTAGTCGTTCATTGCACAATATCATGTTGAGACCAGTGGTATTTACAGAAAGTAAACTTAGGTAACACTTCTGAGCTTAATGGAATGGATGTCTTGGTGCTTAAGTTTGGTTTGGGAATCCCTTTTGTCTACCCATCCTTGGTGAAAATTTCATGGCAAATGTGCATATATACACCTACAGAAATGGGCAACTTTCTATAGACCCTCATAAAAATCATATTTGCATATATACCTTCAGAAACCTTCATTATTTGCATATATGCTGCTAGAGTATATTGAAATCTAGGCAAGTTTTTTTCTTTTTTAAGTTTTTATTGGTTTCTTCTCTTTGTATGGTATTTTTGCATGCTTGACACGGAATTCCTGTATTTATTGATTTAATTTATTTCAGTTTATCACATAGTGAGCCCAACATTGCAAATACTTTTTGGAGAAGCGGTAGAAGGAGAGCTGTTGCTGAACAACAAAGGACTGCTAGTTCAAGGTCTTATTACTTGAGCTTTTATCTGTTTTTTTTTTCAGTTTTATAAAGGCTTTTCGGATTTATATTTAAATCAAAATGACATTTTGTTTGCTTGCGTTACTGTATGTGGGCACCTGCTAGATTAAGTTTCCACACTTGTTATTCATTTGCTTGGTTACACCATTATACTTCTTTAATCTAAAAGTAACATGGACTTAGTAGATGAGTGCATAACTTAGGTCAGAATGGCAGTTTAGTCTTTAGCCAAGCCACACATTTACACTTATGTGCATCTTTTTCATTCTGTGTATATGTCAATCTAAAAGTCTTTCCCTTGATGTGAATAAATCCATCATACATGTTGCATCAGGTGCTGTGGCATTGGTGGTTGACTTTGAATGGAGCCATAGTTATTTTTCCACCAATTATCATTTTGCATATGCTTGGTTGTACCTCTAGTCTGTTGACGTTTATTTTACCCAAAGCTTTCCTTAAAAAATAATAACTCAGCATGATACATTTTCTGTTTCAAAGCAAAAATGCCATCAGAATTAATGTAGAATGACACCAAGTTGGTGGAAAACCATGATTTAGGTCTGCTGTGGTTGGAAAGCTACAGATTTGGCTGCAGGCACTTCTAATGCTGACCTAGTTCTCATGTACCTGTACTTGTCTACACATTTTGTCCTCAAACCCAATCTTATAACTGCCTAATTTAAGGATTTTTTCATACAATGAGCAGAGATCATTTCTCATTTCTATATTTGTATTAGTTAGTAGCCCAAACAGCAATACATCATTCTGGCAAATGGTAAGTTCATTTAATGACAGTCATTTTCAGGTTATTTCTTCATCACTTTTACTGGGGATATAATTGCTTGACTTTTGGTTTGAATCATTATTACTGCAGACTAATTTCCTGAAATTAAGCAGGTGTTCTTCACTCTTCATATATTCTTCTTGCAGCCCAGAACACCCTCTATCACGAGCACGTGGGAGATCCATGCTTAGTGGTTATAGACAATCATCATTCAGAGAATATGCAGATGGGGTGGCTGCATCAAGGTACAAAGTGTTTTCAGTTTTGAAGTATTTATTATAGTACGAGGCAATCTATATATCATACAATTTGGACCGAGTTCAATTTTTGCTATGAGTGTCACTGCCTGTCTTTATTATTTTTTTGATGTGATGCCCTGGTTGTTGTTTCTTAGTTCCCTGCCCCAAACCATTTATTCTTAGATGACGATTACTATAGCATGGCTTGCATAAAGCTTAAACCACAGCCAGTTACCTTCACTAGTTTTTAACTCTTTCCCCTGGCTCACTATTACCAGTACAACTTTTTTTTTTCAGTTATTATCTTGCAACAATCAAAGTACAGGCCGTTTTGTTGGCTATGAGTGCCTTCTTGTTGAGTATTATATCGTTGTGCTTACTTGAGAAAACATTTCTAATTCTCTGAAGAATATATCCAATTTTAAATGACCTAGGATGTAAACTGATGATAGCTCTAGTCCATTTTGTGGGTTGGTCAATTTGGATGGGCCAATTCTCTTTTTTCTCTTGTTATATGTCTGGGTACTTAGAGGCACAGAATTGATCTAGGAAGCATTTAATTAAAAATTGAAATGTGGAAGTTCACTATCACAGGTAGTCTAATTTTGAAATGTGATGGCTTCATTAAAGTAAAGTGTGCATTGTACATGTATATTATTCAAGTATGATACATAAGTAATTATATTTATATATATATATATATATATATATATATATATATATATATATATATAGGAGGGTGTGCGACCGCCTGATCCTATCACTGTTTATATATATATATATATTAATCATGATAAGGTAAGGTTGGCCGGAAACACTGTTTATTTGAGGTCGCCTCACATTTGGCTACTTGGAGCATGTTTGAAAGATTTCCAACCGTATGGATGGAAAGAACATCGAAAAATAAGCTAGCATGTTAATTTTCATACAATTTGAGAACTTGTAGGGTCTTCATCTTAACGGGTGAAAATTTATAGAAATCTTACCGGTTCAAAATTTCGCCTGTTAAGATAAGACCCAACAAGTTCCCAAATTGTATGAAAATTGACATGCTAGCTTATTTTTTGATGTTCTTTCCATCCATACGGTTGAATTTCCTCAAAACAGTCTTGAGTGTAGAAAAGTGACCGCGACTTGTGAGCGATAGGCCGCACCATATCATGACCCATATATATATATATATATATATATATATATATATATATATATGTGAGTGATAATATAAGGCCGGCAGGATGACATCGCAAGTAAAGATTAGCGCCGCTTCCATTTTTACTGCAAAGATTTTAAGGATTTCCAACCGTATGGATGGAAAGAACATCTAAAAATAAGCTAGCATGTTAATTTTCATACAATTTGGGAACTTATTGGGTCTTCATCTTAATGGGTGAAAATTTATAAAAATTTTACCGGTTCAAAATTTCACCTTTTAAGATGAAGACCCTACAAGTTTCCAAGTTGTATGAAAATTGCCATGCTAGCTTATTTTTCAATGTTCTTTCCATCTATACGGTTGGATTTCCTCAAAACACTGTGCACAGTGATAAGGTCGGCCGCATAATATCAGCCCCGTATATATATATATATATATATATATATATATATATATATATATGGGTAATGATATTATCCGGCCGGCCGCAGCTGCGGCCGGCCCATTAACACACCCAACAACCTTATCTGAACCCCAACCAACCAACCACCCAATCCTGTTGTTGGGTGTGTTAATGGGCCGGCCGCATTTGCGGCCGGCCGGATGTTATCAAAACCAATATATATATATATATATATATATACACTAGAAAATGGCCTTCGCATTGCTCAGGATTTTGAAAAAAAATAAATCCTAAGCAATGTTATGGTTTCGCTATTATATATTAAAATTTAATCCATAATGTCTAAATTTCATAAAACCTGAAATTAATATTAACAAATTAATCTTAAATAAATTTCAACAACCCCTATAGTTCAAAATCAATATAAAAAAAAACAAACACAAACCTACATTTTTCACACTTTTGTTCGATCACAAATATATCAAGTCCCTCACATATCTCTTTGGGATCAGACTCAACATCTACCTTGTAACATGTGTCGAATCCACCACTCTCAAACCTTTGCCGACTCCCACCTAATACTCCCTATACTCCAGCTTAGTAATATAGATAGATAGATTATTTTTAAAATAAAAAATACTCAATTTTGATAAAATTTAGCCCAATCTAGTTTTTTTTTTGTTTAAATTAAAATTATCTTGCTTGGTAATATAAATAGATAGATTTTTTTTAAATCAAAAATACTTTTGATTAATAATATAGATAGATTTTTAAAGTTAAAATAATCCAAAATTTTGAGAAAATTTCAAAACCCCAATCTATATATACATATTTATATATTGTTTAAAATTAATATATATCTAATCACATTATAAATAATATAGATAGATTATCTAATATATATATATATATACTTGTGTAAAATTCCTAAAGAACCTTGCATAAGCCCTTCTCTAGATATTCATGACTAATGAAAGAATCCTGCCATTAGATGTCTTTGGGGTCTAGTGTAAATTGTGATTTTTGACATCATTTTGAGTATATTTGTGGCTATTATTTTGCTTGTAAACTTATAAGATGTGTTTAATTTAATTGGGGTTTGGATAAGTTGGGCTAGAGGTTGGTTTTGAGGGAAAATGTTTATTTTTTAAGTTGACCTAGATTTGACTTAATTAATACTAATTACTTAAATATTTTATATTTAAAATTATATTTTTAATTGATGATTGATATTTATTAATAGTTGAGTTTAAATTAATTAATGGATTTATTTATCTAATTAATTAAAACTTATAGTGAAATTATTTCTATTCCGATTTGTTAGAAAGGTGGTGTTTGGTTGGAGAGATTGTAATAAGTTGCGATGATCCCAATAATTATTGCAAGTTATTCTTCAATCAAACACCATGGTAGACTGTCATGCTGGTCAGTGTGGACTCCATCCTAAGGATAATCTTTATGTTATGGCATATGATTTATGAGGGATTAAGCTTTCAAATAATCATCTTAGCAATAATATAAACTTGAAATAAGAATTGTTAAACAACTAAAATGCAACAACTGATATGAGTAGTTGAAAACAAGACTGTTTTATATGCATAGCAAGATTTTGCTTTAAATTTCACTTTTTTGAACTCACATATATAAGATACTTACTTGTGATAAGGTATGACTTTGCAATACTTTTCAACTGGTCCACCTCTTTTCTCATGTTCCTATTTCATGGAATTTTTTTTCCTTTAAAAGTACTTTGCTCTTTATTTTTGTATTTTCCTTCTTTTTTTGCAGCTAGGCTGAACTTAAAATCTCACATGTAGGTCTAGAAAATTTTAGGAAACAAGAGGTCACAATCATTGAGCTTATATTAGTTGCTTTTGTTTATCATCTGTCATTATATTAACTCCTGTAAAATTCACTCAAGGAACTAGCATGAAACTACAATTTTGTGTATTTATTCACATAGGTATTTGATTAGATGAAAAACTAGAAACACATTATCCGGTATAAGTTCACTGGTGCAGACAAAGTTCTGATAGTGGATACTGTATTTTTTATTTATTTTTATTTTTATTTTTGTGTCAAGAAAAATAGTTTATTATCCATTATGTGCATAGCTTTGTTCAAATGTGCATCAAGCATATTATCAATGATGTGTGTGGCTTTGTTGATATGCAATGTCGGTTAACATTTTTTATTCTAAATTTTTATATGTTTAATGTCATTAGTGAAGTCATTCTTACCGATTTATGCTCTTAAATGTGTAATTTTAGCCAGAAAGTAGCATTTAGTTTCCAATGTCTATGTGCGTATTCAACTCTTGTAGATGGAGATCCTTACTTATCGGTCATCTTGGGCTTGTAGTCAGATAGCTTGTATGCTGAATTTGTAATTACACTTAAATATCTAAAAAGGCAGCCCGGTGTTACAAAGCTCCCGCTATACGCGAGGTCCGGGGAAGGGTTGGATCACTTTGGTCTATTGTACGTAGCCTGCGTTTTTTGGAAGAGGTTGTTTCCACGACTCGAATCCGTGACCTCCAGGTCACATGGCGACAACTTTATCTTGCGCTAAGGCTCCCCTTCTTACACTTAAATATCTAAGCCATTTTTTCAACATATTCTTTTGGTTCAGAAATTTGAATCGCGTTAGTCATATATGTGTTTCTCAATATATGTTCTTGCATTTTATACACACTTTTTTTTTGTCCTTCTCGTTGGGCATGATGTTTGTTATAGTTATTGCTGTATTTGCCTCCTATATTTTTCTTTAGTTTGCAAACGTATCTTTCAAGAACGGTAATAGGAACTCTATGTTTTGTTATATTCATGGAAGCACATGAACTTTGTATTATTTTATCACTTGCAGGTCAGATGGGGCTTCAACATCTGATGTTCGTAGGATTCGAAGAAGAAGCATCAGCATCACACCTGAAATTAGTGATGATATTGTGAGGTGATTGTTTTTATTGAGTATACATAAGTTTATCATTCATACATATATGCATTTTCTTATGGACTTCAATCCTCGTATAGTTAACTTTTGGAAAAATTATTAAAATACCAATGTCAAATTTTTCCTTCTTGGTACCTAGATTTTTCAAGTTTTCAATTCTTCCCTGAATTTTGAACCACTTCTTTTTGTTTTGGGGTAATGGGAAAGTAAAACAAATAAATAAAAAGAAAAACAAAGAAATAGTATCCATAAGCAAGGGATATTAAACTAGAAAGTATTAAACAAATACTGGACATCTTAAACTGAACAAAAGCATGTTAAACAGATTTAAGAGGCAGTATGAAAAGGTGTTACTAGGAGCAAAGGATATTATTATAAAAGATTATTTTCTCTTTACTATCTTTTTTTTTTTTTAAATGATTTACAGTTTAGCAATGTTGGTAATTTCTATTTTGTTTTCTATTAAATTCAAAATAAGCAGAAACAAAAGTTACATGAATAAGCGGAATAAAAGAAATATTTTTCATGCTCCTTTACCTTAACCTAGGAAGCACCGACACTTTAACTTAGCTTATGTACCCATATAAGACATGTCTGCGTGGATACATGTCCAATACAGTAAAAAATCAATTTTTTTTTTTGATCGCCGTCAACATGTCTACGACACGTGCGGACATGGGCTTGAGGAGCCGATCAGCGTCGCCGGAGTGGACAATCCAGATCACCTCTCGCTTGAGCCGAGCCTCCTCGTGGCGGTGCTTCTCATTGTCTTAAGTGAGGAAAGGGCATCATCGTCTTCATTGAGATTGGAGACTGGGTTGGTGGTGGGCAATGATTGGAGGAGTTGGTCATCGAGGGATGAATGAGATGGGAGTATAGGCCAGAGTTAGAGGCGAGCCATGAGGGATGAGAGGAAGAGAGGATCTAAGGAGGGTGAGGGGGAAGAGGCGCCAATGGATTGTTTGCCATTGGTGGGGCCTCGTGGGAAAGACTGAGCAATGGAGTTTTAGGCGACAAGCAGCGCACCAGAAGAGTTAGATGAGGGCTTTCTTTTGAGGGTTTTTTTACTTATCAACCCATCAAACATACTAAAATTGCACCACTAACTTTTTTGGAATTACTTATGGCCCTCTGTTTTAATCTTATTTACATTTAAGGGCCTAATATTAGGGGCCTTGTGGATAGAATTGTTGTTTTATCTTCTTTTGATTTTTTTGTGTGGAATTTGTGGATTATTTGATATGATGAAATGAAATCTAATAACTATATTTCATCGAAATATTATATATATAAACATTTTTATATGTATTTATATCCAACGTGTCTCAACGTGTCCGTGTCGTACTTTTTCTAAAAATGCTGTGTCGGTGTGTTCGTGTCCTGTGTCCGTATCGGTGCTCCATAGCCTTCAACTGATGGATCTGATGACAATTGATGGCTGGCTGCTACCAATATCTCTCTCTGCTTAAGAAATTGATCCGAAATTTTCATTGGCCATCCGTGAGGTTTCTTTGATGCAATTGATTGCAAGAAGTTTTTGCAATCAAATTTTTAAGATTTCTTGTCTAGGTCTGCTTGTTCCCCCTTCCTATACTTTTTATCACTGTTTGAAAATTTGAAAATTTTGATGCATATCGTTAGATTTCACCTTGTGGCAAACTACATTTTTGTTATTTAGTCAAGTCTAATTTTGTTAGGGTGTGTTTGGTTGGAGATAATTGGAGTTTGATGTGTGAGTGGAGTTACATGTAAGTTGAGTTGTTGATTTGACAACACACTTGGTTGCATGTAAGATGAGTTGTGTATTTTGAACTCATATATTTGTTTGGTTGTATGTGCATGGTTGGGTTTAATGCCACTTTATATATTTATTTATAATTTTATAGATTGTAATTTTTATGATTCATCCTTATTCTCCACTCTTTTAGTTGTTATATTTTCTTTTTAACATGTAGATTCTTACAAGTCATGTAGTTTATCCATATTTTTTAAAATAAGTTTTCATGGAATCAATCTACAGTGATAGGATTACCTACGTGTCTATGAATATAGAAGTATAGAACCATATAAGTATGTTTGAAAAAAATCTTAGTTAAAAATTTATATTAACTTTTTTGGTTGGGAGAATTACAAATTTTCTCTCTTCACTAGCAACACTGATGATTAAATTCTGGTGACATCTATTAATATTTATATAAACTAAATAACAATGATTATATCTTTAGTTTATTTTTTGTCATCATACATTGTCTAACTATCTTATAAATTTAGTTTAAAACTGTTATATAAATCATGATAATGATTTATTATATTATTATATTTTATTTATTTATGTAGAACTAATATATATATCTATGTAACACCATTAATAAGAAAGACTCGCGATCACATGAGTGCAGCTCTACTTGCATGACGACAATACAACTCAAGAGTTGGAGATAAGTTGAGATATCATTGAAAATTTTTATTGAAACAAATAGGGAAGATAGGCCACATGGTGCAACTCAGTTAACCTGTGAGTTAAGTTGCAACCAACCAATCGTACTCTAATTGCAGGTGTATTTTTCAGTAACTATGTAGAATATGGCTAGGTCATAGGTGGGTAGCCATGAATCGCTTTAAAAGTTTGTTTTTATTTAAAAGCCATACCTTTCATTTAAGTAGCATTTGGTTGTTTGTAACTCTTCATCGTAACTCTTCATCCATGGATGAAGAGTTACAAGGATCATTCACAGGATGAGGAGTTATAGTTGTGTGTTTGGTTGGATAAAGTGAAAAGGACTGGATGTATACTTTTTAAATCTTTTTAAAAGAAAACTTATGAATGAATAATTTTAAATCTTTTAAAATAAATTAATTGATGTAAATGTTATATTTAAATTAAAATATTTTGATTAATTTAAAATACTCAAAATTAATATATTTTAATTTAATATATATAATATTATTTTCAAATAAATTTTCAAATAAAACTAGATATAAATTTTTTAAAGTTGTTTATAGTTATATAAATTTAAAAAAATTTATGATATTTTTATTAAATATATAATATTTATTATATTTTTATAAAATTATATATAAAAATATATAATTTTTATATATAATATATATTATATTATATTATATAGGGAAATGTTAGTGTCAGGCTGGCCGCACTTGCGGTCGGCCCGTTATGTGAGACAACATATTGGGGCCGGGCTTGGGCCGCCCGAGACCCGGCCCGATAGTGCACTCACATAGCGGGCTGGCCACACTAACATGTCCCATATATATATATATATATATATATATATATATAGGGTCATGTTACTATGAGGTCGACCTTACTACTATTCAAGTAAGGTCGCCTCATTTTCACCCATTTTGAGAGTGTTGTTTGCAAATCTAACCGTACGGATGGAAAAAACATCGAAAAATAAGATAACATGTCGATTTTCATACAATTTGGTGACCGTATGGTCGTTCATTTTAATGAATGAAAATTTATAAAAATCTTACCGGTTCAGAATTTCACCCTTTAAGATGAATGATCATACGGTTACCAAATTATATGAAAATCAACATGTTATCTTATTTTTCGATGTTCTTTCCATCCGTACGGTTGGATTTACAAACAACACTCTCAAAATGGGTGAAAATCAGGCGACCTTACTTGAATAGTAGTAAGGTCAACCTCATAGTAACATGACCCTATATATATATATATATATATATATATATATATATATATATATATATATATATATATATATAGTGATATTACGGTCGTAACATGCATTTATTCATTTACAGCATGTTTGAAGGATTTCAGACGGATGGGAAGATCATCGAAAAATAAGGTAACATGCCCATTTTCATACAATTTGGTAACTATTTGGTCCTCCTATTTAACGGTTCTTATTTTATAGAAATCTGAATGATCCAGAATTTCAACCGTTGAGTGGGAGGACCAAACAATAACCAAATTTAATGAAAATGGACATGCTAACTTATTTAACGATGATCTTCCCATCCGTACGGTTGGAAATCCTTTAAACACGCCAAAATAACGAATCAAATGTATCCATCGACCATATAATATCAAAACTCTCTCTCTCTCTCTCTATATATATATATATATATATATATATATATATATACATACATATATATATTACAATGGATGTCAATCCATTATAACTCCACATCCGGCAAATTTTACTGGATGGGGAGTTCCCATACATGGTTGGAAAATCCAACCAAACATAAACATTGTGTTTGATAGGGGGATATCCCCAAGTGGGATATCCCGACACATTTTCCAATAAAATTTTTTCCCATCAAAAACTTTAACTAAAGTTTAAGAATATAATAATAGCCCATCCACCAATACATGGAAGCTACATAGCTATTTTATCATTAATACCTTTACTTTAAAATTTCTCCCCAAAAAATTTAAAACTTTTCAAAAGTTATTCCTAATCCCAAGTGGAATATTCCCCTATCAAACACAAGGAAAAAGTAAAAAGTTCTCGATGTGGAGTTAAAAACATCTCTGGATGTAACTCCCCATGCAACTAACCAAACATTACCTCAGTGTAATTTGATTGGTCCTATTTTGTGTCGGCCCTTTTATATTTAATTGCAAATGTTTTGCAACTATAGTGTTATATCAACCCATTTTAAGTAATTCATGGGTGTTTATTTAAAATATATTCTAGTAATATACCATCTTCTCATGGTTTTCTTGTTTACCTTATAACAGAGCTGTTCGAGCAATGAATGAAACACTAAAGCAAAACCGTCTCTTGCGGGATGGAGGTGAAGAAGGTTCTAGTACATACTTGAGAAATGAAATGAATAATGTGCAGGATTCACCCAAAAATGTATGTTATATCTGATATTTTGAATAAAAGTTTGGAATCTTATTCTATTTTTTTGCTATATTTATTTGTTTGAATAAGAAATAACACATTTATCTATATACTTCAATATGAGTGCTAATTATCTTATGCTGCATGAGAGATATCATGTGCTCTATTTCAAATTTCTGATTGTCTTTTATATGTCAATTAATTCTATTGAGATGCTTTTTTTTCTCACGTCAAAATTATCTCATTTTCCCATTTTTAGAATGTATAAATCTCTTGTTTAGCACAAACCTTATCCATAATTAGCTCCAAATGCTTTTTTACAATGTTTTCCTTTTCTACTTCGTCCCTTGAATTCTTCTTTTATTTATGTTTACCTTAGGATCAATCATTGCTAATAATTGGAGATCTAATATAAAATTTGAAGCAACAATGCTTCCTTGTTTATCGTGGGAATTTTGAGACTAGTGGGTGAATCATATCATCTTTATCATGTTTCCCTTCTGTATAGGAAATAAAGGTGGTGTTTGATGAAATAGGTTTAGACCCACCTAAACACTATAGTTGTTTTAACTTTTCAAAAATAGTTGATGTTTTTTGCAGGAAAAATAATAATGAAGTTTGTGAATATTTGTGGTTAGCATATAATGAATAATTTTTTTGAGGATGATGGTAAATGACTAGTTTGCCCTTTTGTATGATTAACTAACCACGTATATGATTAAATCTAAATATAAATGTCTACCATGCTAATTAAGCGGATAATAACCCTAAACAACCTATATAGCCGAAAACGACGTCTTAGGTACGTTTTGCCTATGGATGGGAATTGAGTTATTACCTAGAGGCAAATTCGTCATTTGTCTCTAAACAACACTTTTCGACAGTTGTCTATTTGGCCATAACCCCCAAAAATCTTAATTTGAAACCCTAATACATAGGTTAACCTATACTTTTCGATGGTTAACTACTTTAAATGGCGTTTATAAAATATAGTTATTGTGTCGTTGGATTTGGTAGTGAGGGGTATTGGGCCTTTTGTAATTTTTTATAATATTTTTATAGAAAAGTCATTGGCCCAATGGGCGTTTGTTTGGGAAATGAGTTTAAATTTAAACTCGTTTAAACCCTTGCCAAACATACATAAAGGAATATTGCTTGTCATTTATTATAGTTTGACATAAATGCCAGATTACCTATCAATTATGAATGATTACTATCCAAATAAACTCTTTTGAAAGGATATATGAAATTCGGAATTTATGATTAAAAAATGATATGAAATGTCCTGTTGGTGTATGCTTTGGAATTGGTATGCTTGAGTTAACTTACTGGTGTTTTGATTTGATTAAATATGACCAGAGAATAGATCACACAACCTTTGTAGGAAGTCACAAATTGGTTTATAATGATGGGTTTTTTCATTGCATAAATCCTTATCAGTTTTGTGTGTGACATGAGGTTGTTATAAGATCCAACTATACAATATGCATTTCATTATCTGTTGTTCCAACTCATGTCAGGTATAGACCTGCCACCCAACAAGATGCTCTTGATATCCTTTTGCATGTCCTTCTTCCTCATTTTTGTTGATCTCCTTGCTTTCTTGAGGCAATGTTGAATCTTCATTTGGAGAATTTGACCATATTCTGAAGTGTCAAAGTATATTCAATCTACCTGATGTGCCTTCTTTTTGATATATTGGACACACCTTTCCTTAGCCACGTCAATTAATCCTCTAAATTGTGGACATTGTTGAAGATGTCATAAAATGAGTGTATGTTCATGTGATTAAACTTCCCATTTGATGGTTTGATAATGAAATCAACATCTTTATTTAAGTTACCAGACTTTTGTTGCTTATTTAAGATTTCATTTTTATTCAATGGCAGGAAAGCTTATAACCTGTCTAGTCTTTTTTTAGCTCTATATCAATCACATTACAAAGGCATCGTGAATCAATAGTTTTTTTTTTTCATTATTTCTATTACTCACTTCTTAACAACCTTTTACCTTTCATTTTTAATCTAGGAATCAAGTTTTCCTAGCGGTGGTCATCACGAAGAACCTAATGATATATCTGAGGGTTACAATGGCTCAAGAAAGCAAATAAATTCTACTCAGAAAGCAATATCATTACCATCGTCCCCTCATGAATTCAGTGGTCCAACTCCTGAAATAAATGAAACTTCTGACTTCTTAAGCACCGAAGTTTTGATATCAACATGGAACAAAGTCTTGCAATCTTCACCATTTCTGAACAAGCCTCTTTTACCTTTCCAAGAATGGAATATTAATTTCTCAGAGCTTACTGTTGGCACTCGTGTTGGAATAGGTAATTGATTCATATATATCAATGCATTGATATTCCAAGTATATCAGGTGTTTTTGCCTTCTCATATTAGTTAGAAAATACTTTCTGCAGTCTAAAAATTGTTTGTACTTAAGTTCTTTCCTAAAATTGTTATTAGCTTTGAAGGATAACAGGTTCTACATAAGTTTATTCAACTCTTGCCTTCTAAGTTTGGTTTTTTAGAATATTTTCTGCTGGTTAAAATGAGATTATGGACTTTATTTTCCAAAAACCACTTCTAGCATGGAGGATGTTACTTGGAAAATTTGATTCTCAATCTTTCAACTAGGTGTCTAAACTCCTACCATTCTATTTTTGGTATAGATTTTGGATTTCCAGCAAAGTTGTTCTGTTACAGTTGTTAAAGGAATATTAGAGTTCCTGAAAAGGAAAGATTAAGGGTTGACTTGGTCGTCTGGCCAATTAAAACCATTACACATTCAATCTAGAATGTCTTTTATGAGAATATCTGTTAAACTGAAACATTTCCTTGACCAATATTAAATCTCTGATGTCTGAAGTAACAGTTCCTTGACATACTTCTTATGTAAAATTTGGTGCCTGGGTTCTCTCCTTCACTGTGTAATTAGTGTACAAGGCTGACTGGTTCTCCTTTCACAGTTTTCATTATAAATATGCTCAACAATATATTTAAGTTTTATAGTTTGATGGTAAAGTATATTTCTGGTGTTGTTGTCATCTAAAAGCATTTTATTGAACATAATAATTTTTTTAAGGGAAAATTGCTTCCGGAAAAGGTGAAAATCACTTATATACCCCTGTGAAAATGAAATTTGCTTGTGTACCCTATGATTTTTTTTTTTTGTTGGCTTTATGCCCCTACTGTTATCCACCATTAGTTGTTGTTATGAGTTAGGGTTTTAATCAGGGTTAATTGCTAATCTTCGACAGTAAAAAGACAAAAATACCCTTATTAACATAATTTTTTGGTCTTCTCCTTCCCTTTTTCTTTTCGTCATCTCTTTCTTTTAAAATAAGTTTAGAGGGGTATATCAGCAAACCTATTTTAGTAATTTTCTCACCTTCGATCCACTGGTTTAACACCATTAATAGTTTAATTAACCATGGTGGTATATAAGCAAAGAAACAAGATTCATAGGGGCATACAAGCAAATACCTTTTTTGCAGGGTATATAAGCAACTTTCAAATTTTCTAGAGGCTTGCTAGCAAAAAAAACTAATTTCACATTTATAATCCATCTTCCTTTCTGCTTTCTATAACCTTTGTGACTGTGGGATACTCGCATAGAATCTTTAAGAATTAAAGCTTCCATCTAAGTTGGAAAGTTATTTACCTTACAAATTAAAACCATTTTTAGTCCTGTACTTTAACTTATTGTTCGTTTCTATCCTTGTACTTAAAAATTGGTCAATACAGTCCCTATGTATTGAAAGTTTTATTCATTTCCATTCCTGCCACTGACATGACACCTAACTGGCCTATGGTCCCAAATATGGTATTTTCTTGTTTGTTTTCCTTACATATATAGAGGTTGTGTGACTTGTCTTGTTGGATATGGATGTCGCATCATCATTCTTATGGCATTAATTTATTTTCTTGGCATGTTGGTATTAAATTATGTTTTTTTGGCATATTGGGTATTGACATGGTTGCCACATCTGTATGATAGAGCAGCCCCAAAAAAAATTTTGGGCCACTTTACCTTGTTGATGTGGCAACCTATGCTATATCAGCACTCAGATGCAATTTTTTTAAAAATAATTTTGTGATGATGTGACATCCCTGTCCAGCAAGGCAAGCCACATCATCATCTATACCTCCACATATACAAGGAAAATGAATAAAATAACTTTGTATTTTAGATTGTATGCTAGTTGGGTGCCACATCGACCGCAAGGATGAAAATAAATGAAACTTTCAATGTATAGAGACCTTATTAAATATTTTTAAACTATAATGATATAAATGAATAATACAGTAAAGTACAAAGACCAAACTTGGTTTAGTCCTTAATTTAATAACTCAATGAAGTTAATATAGCAATTGTGAACTATAAAAGGTGACAAAAACTATAATTGAAATTTAATTAGGGACTTGGAAATATCTATACAATGAAACCATTTGAAGGGCTCCTATCTATATAAGGAAGCATCACCTCAAATGTATTTATTATATATGCATTTCTGCCTTAATATATGCTTTTAACAGGGGTAATATCTACAAGGAAACCATTTGGAGTCCTAATATCAACCTTCTTAAATGCAACCACGAGTGGTTTAGATAGCCCGATGTTGCATGCATGGCTGCTACCTATAAGTTTAATTGAAGGAGGTTAACATTTTTCTGAAGGAGTTGAAAAATGATGTGAAAGAACTCAAGAAACATCATGTGAAGGAAGGAAACTTGTGTTAGGTGGAGATAGTTTCAAATGCATTTATATTAATTTAACTTCATTGATTTTTTCATTTCTGTTAGCAATTTTTAACATATTGTTGTAGTATTAGGTATTCAAGTAAGCCATTCAAACTGAAAACCCAAAGAAATGGCTCTTTTGGCTTGGTATAGTTTGGATTTCTTTTAAATATGTGATACTTCTGACTTTGAGCTTGATTTATGTATATTATAGATAACTTTCATAGGTAACCTCCTAGGTCTTTAGTTATGGTAAATATTAATGTGTATTCGTCATTAAAATTTAGGATTCTTTGGAGAAGTTTTCCGAGGTATATGGAATGGTACTGATGTGGCCATCAAAGTTTTTCTGGAGCAGGATCTGACAGCTGAGAATATGGAAGATTTCTGCAATGAAATATACATTTTGAGGTACCATCTGATTGCCATCTTGAGACAACAGTTGATTTTTTCTAGTCAAATATCTATTTAATCTGACTGTGTTTCAAAATTTTGTCAGCCGCCTGCGACATCCAAATGGTATTAATCTACACCACAACTATTGAGTTTGTAGTTATCTGTTTCACTTAATGGTTCTGGTTTCGTCCTGTGTAGTTATCTTGTTCCTTGGTGCTTGCATGAAGCCTCCTCACTTGTCAATGGTCACTGAGTACATGGAAATGGGATCCTTGTACTATCTAATCCACATGAGTGGCCAGAAGAAAAAACTGAGTTGGCGAAAAAGATTGAAAATGCTTCGTGATATCTGCAGGTAAGAGGGCCGCTTCATTTTGAATAGCATGTTGATTTCTACTGGTGATCTATCTTAAATCTTCTTTGCTTTATGTGTTTTCTGGTTCAGTGACATCCCTAAGCCTAATTTTGCAGAGCCACTTAGTTGTAAATATTTGCCTCTGCAAGCATACCAAGATCTATAGTTATGACATTTGTGGAAGTCATTTTTTTCAATAATATTATTTAAGTGCAAAACTAATTATGCTCAACTAACTTGAATGACACTTTTAAGGAAATGCTGGTTTAGACGAGATATCCTGTAGTTATTTGGGGGTTTATTTTGACTGCTTATATCCTTACACATATTTTCTAGTTGTTTGGCTTGTAAAATTTTTCTGTTTTCCATATGAGATTAACAATGGATAGCTACAATTTACATAACTATATACTAAGAACACCAAATATGTACATTAGTTTCTGCTTATATTGCCCCACCTTCTCATTGTGTATGTGGTTTACAAAAAGAAAAACCTCCCATTATCCTTATTTTTTTGCAAGCAGCCTCATCCGCCAGCTTCCTGTTATAATTGAAGGAATATACTGTTCACATTACTTTAAATTTTTAACTTACCAGTTATTGTTGTTTCAAATACTTAAACTACCTTCTTTATAAAAAGACAAATTAAAAACCTAATGTAACTCCAAACATATTAATGTTATAAATACCAAAATAAAATTGGGAACTAGATTTCTCAAAAGTACCTTAATGTACCTTAACATAAACATTCAATTTTATATAAAGACCAAAATAAAATTGGGAACTAGGCTTCAATGAAGAAGAATATGACATGCAAAAGTGTTAAGGTCATCAAATGCAAATAAGCAGGTTTAAAATTGCAATAAACACATAAGATTGGGGCTTAAAAAAAAAACCATCAATGTACATTTTATTTTATTTGGGTAGGTACTTTTTTTTGTTGAATTTCGATTTTCTGCTCCTTTCAAACTTTCTGGAAATTTTTATGTACATATTCTTAAAACGTGTTATGTTTGTTTAATCTCAAGATTCATATTTTCTTTTGACATTGGATGAGGTTTGCCACAGTCATCATTAATGAGATAGTTGTGCGGCTGGTTTCTCTCTCTTTCTTTATTTCTTGGTAAAGATGAGTCTCCTCTTCACTCAGCATAATAAACATTCCTTTTCTCTTGTTTTACATATGCGGACAATCTTAAATGGCATTCAGGGCAACCACTTTGGTTCCTTGAATTTTGTAGTATCCCCAAGCATAAATCTCCATGTTGATATGCTATTCTTGGGCACTTGTCTTGGCAGTTAACATGCCCGTTGTTGAAACATTACTGCATTTTGTGCTAGCATGACTCCCACCTAACTGGCAGCTGATCTATGATTATAACTGGTTGGACATTTCATGTTTTTGTTTAGGACCAAAAAAAAATGCTGTTTAGTTTGTTAAAAGTGTTTGCTAGCTTTCTTCATATAACCACTCACTTCCTTTACCTTGTCAAATTGCTAATGAACATCTAAATCTCTTTTTTCTGCCTTTCTCTTTTTACCACGCATTCTTTTTTCCTTCCTCTTTCATCTACCTGATTACCCTTTTTCTGTCACATGCCTCTTCCCTCTCTGCATTGTTTATGCATTTTCTACCTTGTTCATCCTTTGTGACCTTACCTCTATTCTTTTTCTTTCTACCTCATTGTCCCTCACCAGTCTATTTTTCTCTCTTTCCATCAAAATTCCTCTGTTTCTCTTTATTTGGTTGACCTTGTCTCACTTACTCACCTTTGTTTTATCTCTTTGCCTCACCTCTTCTAGCAGTTGCATTTTGAGAGGAAAAGGAGAAAAAAGAAAGAAAAAAAAAAACAAACAAACAAACAAAAAACAACTCTTGCTCTATAATTGTTGCTAGACTCAACAATTACAAATATCATGCCTTTTGTTCTTGGGTTCATCTCTACACCTTATTCCAAGGATGTCTTTTCCCATACATTCCCACCATAGGAATCTCATATTACTACTTATGTTTGGAATTAGAATTCTGTATTTACAAGAAACTCTGTAGCAATCTGATTACCATGGAAATTGTAAATGAACAAGCACCTTGCAGATGATGAACCAAACATAATAATCACAATATCTCCCTTAGGACTCCTAGTATTCATCCTTCTATTCTCATGTATGAATATACCCCCACTTTATAATTCATGCAAATATTGTCAACGTTTTTTTGGGACTGCTAGTGCATGTAATTATTCATCACATCCTTTGCTATCTAAATGGTGGATGCTCTAATGTGAGATGGGTTTGATTTATGTTTGCTCGCACATGCTGATACAATACTTATTCTCTCCTAATGGATTTTCCATTATTTCTAGTATTATTTGTTCCTTATGTACTCCCTCTCGTTGTTTTCCCTTGAATACCATGAAATTTGTTGAAATTTTGTGATAGAACTTGTTTATCTATTAGAAAGCTTGAAAGAAGGAAAACATTCTTAATTTAAATTAGGTTACAATTAAGAATGACTTTACTTTGGTGAATTGAGTCGGGAGCCTGCTTAATTCATCAGGTATCCATAGAATAACAGCCATGCCTGTATTCACTCACATTTTATGTTTTTTAGAATACAGGGAAAACTGAAAGGAAATAAAAGAACATGAAAAGTGATACCTTGATTTCCTGTGGTGATAATGTAGATGACATTTCACTTTTTTCAACACTGAGTACGACTTAAGGAATGTTATGTTTTTGAAGAACTTCAAATATGTATTGACTATGAAACTGCTGATTGAGAACCTCAGTTTGTATGGCTGTTAACATGCATTAAATTGAACTGAACTGGATTACCTGCTCCAATTGCTTTCTGGTTGGAATTGATGGAAATAAACATTGCATCTTCTTAAGCTTTGGTCAGTATAAGAAAAATACAATAAACGAAACTCTTATTTTTATTTTACAAACCTATTTCAGGTATTTAACAGGCTACCATGTGCTATGTACACAATATTGCCAGTTTCATACCAACACAATGAATTTTATGTGCTGATAGCCATTATAATAGCCTATTGTTTTTGGAGTCTGTCTTATATATAGTACATTAGCTCTAGAGTACTTTGATGTTTGAACCATAGATATTGTGATCACCCTGTTAAAGTTTTCCACCATTCCAACTGAAACAATCATGTCCTTTACCTTTATATACTGAATCACTACTTCCTTAAACTTTATGATTCTCAGACTTTAGTGATTTAGTCTTATTATTTTTAAAGATCATTTCTGAGATTAAAGCTGTTATGATTTGATGATTTTTTACTTTATGCTATAGGGGATTGATGTGCATACATCGGATGAAAATAGTCCATCGTGATCTGAAAAGTGCCAATTGCCTTGTGAACAAACATTGGACGGTCAAAATTTGTGACTTTGGGCTCTCACGAGTAATGACTGATGTTCCCATGAGTGATAATTCATCTGCTGGCACTCCTGAATGGATGGCTCCAGAACTCATTCGCAACGAACCATTCACAGAGAAATGTGATATTTTCAGCCTTGGAGTGATAATGTGGGAGCTTTGTACTCTAAACAGGCCATGGGAAGGCATGCCACCAGTTCAAGTATGTAGTATCTTTATACCTCTACAACTTTCCTAATTTCTTGAACAGTAAACTGGTAACCTTGATAAGAGTCTCTCTTCTTTGCACTGTCTCCTGTTTAGGTGGTATATGCAGTTGCTAATAAAGGAACGCGTTTGGAAATTCCTGAAGGTCCTCTTGGCAAGTTGATTTCAGGTTTGATCACTACTTGGGTACACTTTTACATTTTATCTTGCACTAGTCACTTGCTGCACATGATATCCTTTTGGAATGTCTCTAGTACATTTTAATTATTTACTGAAATGCCCTTGTAGTTGGGTACTTCTCTAAATAGAAGCAGGAACCAGTATTTTGGTGTGCTCACTCACCCTACCTAGCAAGTGTTACTTTCAGCTCACTGAGTTTCACATTTTTCCTGCAGATTGTTGGGCAGAGCCAAATGAGCGACCAAGTTGCCAGGAGATTCTCACCCGCCTGCTTGATTGCGAGTACACCCTTTGCTGATTTGATCTCATCTGGGTATGTTGTACAGCCGTAATAGACCCCTCTCAAAGTTTAAGCTTTGCTTAAGTTGTACATTAGCTAGCCCTTCCTTCATATTCTGAGTCTTTTGATTCAAAATTTCAGTTCCTGCCATTGTTCTTTCTTTCAATAATCAAATGCTGTACTTATTTCATGCAATTCTTATAATCCAGCATAAACCGTTTTTCATTTGATCTTAATTGAAATTGTGAAGATATTGTGAGCTATAGACTAGGCATACATTTATTGGATATATTCCTAGCCATGGAGTTTGTCCAAGCAGCCCATACATACTGTCTACATTAATTTGATCGACGATGGAGGTTGAAAGACAATTCTTGAAAACCACTATTCTTGTTACCCTGCGTGCAAGGAGACATAACAGGTCTACTTCAGTAGCCTGCTTTAATTCAGGTGTAAGTGAATTTTCACATCAGCAGAGTTGGTTGACTGATTTGTCCCCTTGCTCTTTGAATGTGGTACTCTTTTGCTGTTTGTCTTAGTCATCATTTTTTACTTGCTTTTTAATTGCAGAACACTTGATCAAATCATAATATCTGGCTGCCATTTCATATAAAGTTTATTATTTATAACTTGTTAAACCAAATTTTAGTTAAAAAAAATAAAAAATAAAAACATAGATCATGAGTGATGGATGTACATTGTGGAGGTTAAACATAGTGGGCATTTCGAATGGTTTTTCTTTCTCTTCTTTCGCAGGGGAAAACTTGTATATTCTGTACTCTATATGTATAACCCAGCGATTCTGATGCTTAAAAGGTAGTAGGTTAAAACTTGTATATTTTGTAATTTATATCTACAATTAAAGGTTGTGATTTTGATTCATAGGATGCATGTTATGAACGCAGGGATGATTGCAAGTGGAAATTGATAATAGAGTAATTTTTTGGTTTTGATAAAAATGGGTTATATGCAGTGGAGTGTACTTTCTTTCAGGTGTAACACGCCACTGGCACTGGCAGATAAATTTTAGTACATATACCTTTTTTTATTAATATTTTAATTTCTATGACCATCAATTTTAGCAATTAGATTTTCACCGGTGGGACCCATCATGCCTTCGACAACGCCTTACGTCAAACGGAAGAGGCGACATCTTTGTCGATTCTACCCTTCATTACTCATCGCTCCAAGCCTCCAACCAACCCAAAACCATTGAACACAAGTTACAGAGCCATACCTTTTCTAAGGGCAGTTGCGTCTTTTCACATGCAAAGCTACGTTCGGCCCCGGCTCCGGATCCGGACCCGGTCGGCCGGTTCCCCGTACCCGACTCGTGTCACCCACCAAATGACTTCTCCAAACTTAGCCGTCCATCTGAAATCCAACGGTGACAATGCTCACGTCAACGGCCCTCCCCTTGATCCCTCGTGTCCTGACGCCAACGTCCCGCGCGTACGTCGGCGCACGCGCGTTCCCGGCGACTATATAAGCCCCCTGCTCACCGATCGAGATCAAGATTAGGGTTAGGGTTGGGGTTTCACGGAGATGGATGCGTCGCCGCCGCGCAAGCCACCGAACCCGGCGCTGCCGTACCGTGAGGATTGTTGGAGCGAGGGGGAGACGTCGGTGCTTGTCGACGCTTGGGGCGACCGCTACCTCGAGCTCAGCCGCGGCAACCTCCGCCAGAAGCACTGGCAGGAGGTCGCCGACGCCGTCAACTCCCGGCCGGCCGGCGCCCGCCGGCCGCCGCGCACAGACGTGCAGTGCAAAAACCGGATCGACACCCTGAAGAAGAAGTATAAGGTCGAGAAGGCCCGGATCTTTGAGTCCGACGGCGCGCTTGAAAGTCAGTGGCAGTTCTATTCCCGCCTCGACGCCCTCATCGGTTCCTCCGTGCCGCCCGGTTCCGCGTCCAAAAAACGCTCGCCGCCTTCACCCCCGCTGCCGCTTGCGCTTCCGCTTCCTTACCGCCGGAAAGGTTCCCCTCTTGCTCTCCCTCTCCCCGCCCTTACCCCTGCCATGCCTACGCCCACCTCCAAGCGTCATATACCACCGCCGCCCCCTTCTGTGGAAGAGGCCCTCTTCCGGAGAAAGTACCCCGCCGCTGCCGCCGCCGCTGCGGCGGCCGCGGCAGCGGATGTCGACTCGGGATCGTCATCGAGATCTTCGAAATCCAGCCGCGAAAAGCCGGCGAAAAGGTGGAAGCGAGCCCGGGAGGATGATGGGGATGGTATCCGCGATTTGGCGCGGGCGATCACGAGGTTCGGTGATATCTATGAGCGCGTCGAGAGCGCGAAGCAGAGGCACATGATGGAGCTGGAGCGGCAGCGGATGGAGTTCGCCAAGAGCTTGGAGTCACAGCGGATGCAGATCTTTGTGGACTCACAGATTGAGCTTGAGAAGGTCCGGCGATCCTCCCGGAGATCCGACGCTGGTGAGATCGGATCTCTTGCTGCTCTTCCTTTCCTCTTTGATTCCGTGTCCATGAACCTGTAAAAGATCTAATTTTTACAAAGAGTTCATGTTTTAATTATGTTGCTTTGCAATTTCCTTGTGTAAATTGGATTGGTAGGTTGAGTTTTCTCTTCTTCTTTGTCACTTCACTGTTTGGTGTCTAACAGATGTAATTTTCTTTGGTGAATTTATTAGACAAATATTTGAGATAGGTGGGCTACTGTTTTGTGAGATATCTGTAACGTTTTGTGCTTTCAATGCCTAGTTTAGTCTAAACTGTCTGCATTATGCTCCTTGTAATATGTTAGAACCACCATCCATTCAGTTGGTGGTGATTCTGGCAATGCTACCGAGTATTTGAAACTGATCATGTAGGTTAACAGGATGTAATTTAGATGGAATGACTTTTAATTCTGAGAATTTCATTTACCTCCATGCTTTTTTATACCTGTCAAACAAGTCTCATGAAGGAGAATAAGCCGAAGCCGATTATCCTTTGTAGTTTCCAGCTCCACAGCTGAGATGTTATTTGTATGATGGATTTGAGTTTCATTCCCCTTCATTTACTGGTTATTATGTGTAAGGTGTCTAGCCCCATCCAAATGAGAGGCCACGGCAACAAGCTTCCTCGGCAAATGAAGAAGAAATGTGCCAGTTGGTAGCGGAGGAGTAATATTGACCTGGTATATAGAGCGGAAACTATTATTGTTATTGATTTTGTTGTGACAAGTATATTCGGCATTTTTTATATTGATGATTTAGACACTATTGAAGAAGTATTTGCTGAACTGTAGTTGATCTTGCTTAACTCGTCATGTGTCATATATGCTATGCTATGCTATTATTGGTAGAGGATCATTTGTAGGGTAAATTGTTTCATACATTCTTATTCTAAGATAACACTAACAGCCAGACCATCATCTCCTCTATTAGTGACTGTTATAATTTGAAACCCTGTTTGTGCTGGCTGGCTTTACTTATATTATTGTTGCTTTTCTCCATCATGTGCTATGTGTTTACAAACTGTTACTCCCACTTGCACATTTGCATCGTTGTGATTAAATTGTAGCTTTCAAGACCTCAATTTTTGATGTGGCGAGTGATATGTCTCCAGGGGACCATCTGTATTTATTGAATTTGTAATTTAATTTTGACTTCCTTCTACTGTTTTTGCTATCATGGGCAGTAACTTTTATTTCCTTCACTGTCAATTTTATAAACTTGATCTTTAATTTTAGATTCACTCCCCTTGTTTCTAGTGCATCAATGATTTTCTCGTCTGTGCCTGCTATGCATTGGTTGTTTTGATGCTGATGTGTATTACCTCTTATTTGTTGGCTGTAGGCATCTTCCTATCATCTTTTCAAACTAAAGTACTGTGTTCTTTTTCACATGCTTGTCTTCTTTTTCTGCCATTGCCTTTGATTATCTTTGTACCTAGAGTTCTGTAATGGAATCTAGTTGTATGGGGTCCTTATATTTTACTATTTCTTATCTGCACTTCAAAGGGAGATTGTTTTCATGTGCTCCTGCCATGAGCCTGGCGAATAGAGCAAACTCCTTGCAGACATTATTCAGTACTTAACTAATTTCTGCTGGATCTGATCTTTACTTCAATCCATACAATTAAAAATGCCAATAGAAAATGTCTTGTAATAGTGTGCACTTTATGGAATAACTCAAGTGTCAATTGTTTAGTTGAACTTGTGATCATTTTGCTGATATCAGACTTTCCATAGCATATATATTTATGGCAATTGCTGGTGAAATGTACTTGGTTTTGATTATGAAATTTTATTGATTGTATCTGTTAAAAGAAGCATTAATCTGCCTGCAAGTTCTTTTTTTCTTTCTGCTTGGAAATGGCTCAGTCCCTCATTCATCTTCTTCCTGAATCTGCAGATTTGAAAACTAGCTGCCAAATTTGCTACTTGGAGAAAGTCACTGTAAATAGTACCTCAATGTCATTCAGGCATTTTGTTTATTATTAATGTTTGTAGATCATTCATATTTTTTGTTTGATGGTTCTGATTACTATGCCCGTTCTGAGAAACATTCTTGTTATTAGCATCATTCGTCCCCCCAGTAAGAATCAGAACTATTTTTTATTTTATTTTATTATTTTTTTTTTGACATAAGCTATAAAGACATCCCCAAACCCAAAGAGTGTGGCTTTAGGTGACGAGCACTTTTAATCTCTAATCATGTGTGAATGGATGTGGGGATTCGAATTTGGGAGTTTTATGCTCATGAAGTGAATTATTCAAATTGTTCTCCTTATTTACGAGGGCGGTGACTCGAATACAAGACCTGAGATACCGTTAGATCAATCATCTTTTGATGAATCAGAACTATTTTCAGGTGAGACCTTGTACCACTTCTCTTAATACCTAGTAGTGCTATTTATTAACGAAACAAACATTCTATCACAAAGCCAGCAGAATCAATCAAAACAGGTAAATTAAACACAACATTACAACATCCTACAAGTAGTTTTGCTGCACGTACACAAAACGTGCTTATTTCTCAATCAACATAAAATCTGAACCGACACACTCCAGTGAAACAAACACCTACTTGTTACTTACTGGTCTTGATATAAGCATGGTGAGTAGCCTTAGAAACCTTGGCAAGTGTCCCAATCGCCTGAGCCAACCAACACTGAGAAGTCTCCTCCCAAAACAAGAACCCCTCACACTTACAATCCTTACTACACCTCCTCTTACACTCCTCTATCCCAACCCTCCCTTCTCCCTCACTATACTCACTCAAATAGTTCTCCACTCCTTCCACCTTATAATACCCACCCTTACAAACTCCGCCCACCCTCGCCGGTGGCGCACAGCTCCTGCTCCACCCCACCAACCCCTTCTCCGTCGGGCACCCGACACACATCTCCTCCTCACAAACCCCCAGCACCCCACACTTGCTCGGCAACCGGCACCCTTCCACTCTCCCAATCTCATCGGAGAAGAACGCGAACGTCTTCTCCCAAGCCTGGTAGTCCACCGGATCATAGTACGTGTAAACAACGAGGTTCCCATCTATCTCCAACCTTAAAATCGACAATGTAGCATTGTACTTTGGCCTGGCCAGAATGATACTCCCACTGGGGCTGGTCGAGTTTCCGGCCTTCGTCGTCATCTTGAGCTGTACTTCGTAGGCGTAGGCAAATTCTCCTTCGGTTTCTGGTTCGATGTAGAGTAAGACGGAGGCGAGCGGTGGGTTGCCGGAGAGATAGCCGTCGGAGTAGTTGTAGTAATGGACGGGCTTGGAGCCGATGTTGTTGATGTACATCGCCAAGCCTCCGGACTCCATCTCGAGGCTGTACTTCCCGTTAGACCCGTCCTTGGCCGAGTTTCGGCTCACGAGCTTCGTCGGGCCGCCGAGACGAAGGGACTGTCCCACAAAAAGAGTGTCCGTCGGGTGGTCGAAGCTCTGCCATATGAATTGCCCGCGCCGGTTGTACAACACTATGTTGCCTGAAGTGAATGATAATAATATCATATTAATGTGGAGATGTGTGACGGTAATTTCTTATATAAAAATTAGGATTAATGAAATTAATTATATACCAGTAGGAAGGATGCGGAAGCCAACGACGCCCTTGTTAGCAGTGTTGGAAGACCAAACAAGACGGCCATCGGCTTCAGCAAGGACGAGGTTGCCATCGGCCTTCAATGAGAAGGTAGCATTCTCACCGACGGGAAGTCCTCGGTTGGCTTCCCAGACCCAGCGGAAGAGCGACTCCGCTCGTGTGGTCCCCATGCGAAGGGCGAGAAAGAAAGCACCGGGAGTTGTGTTATAGAAGGCCATTTGGAAGGGCAAGCTGGCCAGAGGGAGCATACGGTAATCAGCTCCATACTCGGTGATGTAGGGACCAAACTCTCCTTCGTTTACGTAGTGGAATTGTTGGGAAGATGGGACTTGAGCTTGGGATTGGGATGATGATAATGAGATGATGGTGAGGAGGATGAGGAGGAAGGAGTGTAGCAGAGGTGGGGATGAGATGGCCATTAATTCTTTGTTTCTAGTGTTTTCAACTGTGGATATGTGGATGTGGAGAACTGGGGTTGGGGGTGGCGGGTATTTAAATAGTTGGGAATAAATTGGGTTGGTGACGTGTGGATGGATGGATGTGGTTATCCATTCATTTTTATTTATTTTTCTGACTTCTTAGGTGGGGGTCAATGTTTTTGAAAGAATGATGGTCAAATGGTTGAGGTGATTCTCTGGTCAAAAACCAGCTGGTTTCAATTTTTTTATTCATTGTGAATGACGGGGCTTAATTTGAAATGTGATTCAGATCCAAAGCCTCCATTGTGTGGCATTTCACAGGCGGTTTAACTGTAGAGACAAGAAAGCCTGACATTAGGAGGGAGGAGAAATCACAACACTCTTTAGGGGATGATTTTGAAGACACTCACAGCACTCAAGGCTGAAATCCCCCATCCTATCCCATCCCAACCCATTGAGGACTAACACCCCTTGGACTGAGACATTGTTTTACATTCCTATCATTATACTCCTTTGAGGTATTTTTATAAGTTATAAATAAATAAATGTTTATCAAAATAAAAAAGACGAGTTTTTCGGAGTTAAACAAAGCACAAGACAAGAGCTTATTTGGAGATAAACAATTTTTGAAAGATCTATAAATTCATGAAGGAATTTAGTCTGAGTCTTATCTTGGAGTGCCGTGTGTTGGATAATTCACGATTGAAGCGTCTTTCGGTTCGAGTCAGGTTCTTGTAAATAGGGAAGCAATTTTGTGATTCATTTGATGGTAAAATGGAATCACAGGTCACATTTATACATGCATGGTGAGAGGTTAAAGGTGCTCATTATCAAAGACCACATCTCTTGACATTCCTCTATGAAAGGGTTTATCCTCTATAAAAAAATCCTTAAATTCATAGTTCTAATATATAAAAAAAAATTGTTATTTTTTTTAACAAAGGTGATAAACGTCTACAAAATGTTGGTGAACAATGCGGCACCCGTGCACCTATGCCCTCACCTTGTGATCATGGAGATTCAAATCTGATAGAACGTTAGACAAGGGATAGAAATTGTTATCCATCTCTTTGTCTTTTCTATTTTTAGTATTTCTTTTGTTTTCTTTTGTTTTCTTTAAACCAACACATCTCAAATTTCTCTTTCTCTCAACTTCGAGGAAACACTTGCACCACCATCTTTGACAAAAGTTAAGTAAAACTTGCAAGTTGCAACCCTATTATTAAGTGTTGCTATCAATGAAGTGTCCTCTTATTAAGTGTACCTTTGGCTACTTGCATGTCTAGTCATATTCAGCACGTGGCCAATTTATAAGAATTCTAGTCAAATTTGGCTAAACTTCATTGGTGGACATTTATGGTCAATAGTAAACCACATTCCCCAATTACAGCTAATAAAAATATTCTTATATAATTCCATATATCTATAATGTCACACAAACTTATCCATTTCTTCAATTAGTTTGGGCCCCATCCCATTGAGTATCAAAGCATAAAGATATGGATGTAATCTATTCAAAGTTGTCTTTATCCCATATGAGTATCAAAACATAAAGAAATGAATATAATATATTCCAAGTTGTCTTTATTTAATGTATAAAAACATGAGGAATATTAGGGTGGATTAATCAAACATTAAAGAAGATAACGTGCGGTGTTTAGCAATCATATAATCTCCTTAATTTGGTGTTTGATCATCTTTATCTAATCTGAATGAATACATGCAAATATCATCTTTTATGTGGTATATTTCATATATCCATTATATACAAATAAATTTAGCTAAAATAAGTTTATATTATTTGTTTATGTTGATAAATATGGGCAAGACTGATAAGTGAGAATATATATTACAATGAGTGAGTAGAATAATACCTCATTAATAATCAATACTAATGATTAAAAGTGAATAAACAAGACATCCTTTCTTTTTTTTCATTTTTTTTTATAAAACTGAATAAACAATATTCGTTAATTATAAAAAAAAAGGGGTTTAGATGAAGAACTATAATGTGGAGATGAAGAATCGTTCTCTTACTTTGCTTGATAGTCATCATAATTTGATCATTTATGTAAAGATGTCAAAAGGGAGGATGTTTCCATTACATATACAACATGATGTGATCAAATGTTTTAACTCTATTATTCTTGATAACTCTTGGCTATGGCATTTAAGGTTTGGACATCTTAACTTTGGAGGCTTGAAGCTCTTGGCCAAAAAAAATATGGTGAAGGGATTGACATTTATTGATCATCCTCATCAAATATATGAAGGGTGTATTCTTGGAAAGCATCATAGGGATATATTTTCTAAAGCAATAAAATGGAGAGCATCCACTCTCTTGGAGCTTGTGCATACCGATATTTGTGGTCCTTTGAAGCTTATGTCAAATGACAAGAACAATTATTTTCTTACATTCATTGATGATTATAGTCGAAAGACTTGGGTGCATTTCTTGAAAAAGAAGTCCGAAGCTATATTTGCTTTCATGGAATTCAAGGCACTTGTTGAAAAACAAAGTGGCTATCATTTGAAGACTCTAAGATCGGATAGAGGTGGGGAGTATATTTCCAAGATGTTTGATGGTTTTTGCAAGGAGAATGGAATTGTTCATCAACTCACTCCACCTTACACACTACAACTAAATGGAGTTGCGGAGAGAAAAAAAAAAGGACTATCTTGGACATGACAAGGAATATGTTAAAATGCAAGAAAATGCCGAGGGAGTTTTGGGCGGAAGCCGTTGCTTATTCTACCTATTTGTTGAATAGGTGTCCTACAAAAAGTGTTTATTTGAAGACACCAGAAGAAGCTTGGAGTTCTTTCAACCCAAATGTTTCACATGTTAGAGTGTTTGGTTGCATTGCTTATGCCAAAGTTCCGGAAGCTAGAAGATGAACAAAGCTTGACGATAAGGGCGAAATGTGTATTTTTCTAAGCATTTCTAAATGGGCTTCTTGAAGAGGAACTTTATGTAGAACAACCTTTGGGGTATGTGAAAGAAAGTCAAGAAAATAAAGTCTATAAATTGAAGAAGGCACTCTATGGGCTAAAGCAAGCACTGCGGGTGTGGAATGCAAGGATAGACAAGTATTTCCATGACAATGGCTTCAAGAAATGTCCTTATGAACACACTTTATATTTGAAGGTAAATAACAAAAGAGATGTATTGATGGTATGTCTTTATGTTGATGACTTAATCTTCACCGAGAATAATCCAATGTTGTTCAATGAATTCAAGAGGAGTATGATTAAGGAGTTTGAAATGACGGATATTGGCTTGATGGCTCAATTCCTTGGCATTGAAGTGTTTTAAGAAAAGGATGGGATTTTTATTTGTCAAAGAAACTATGTAAATGAAGTTCTAAAGAAATTCAGCATGAAATCTTGCAATCCGGTAAATACACCTCTTGAATGTGGCTTGGAGTTGAGAAGATACAAAGGAGGTGGTGATGTTGATCCTACATATTTCAAGAGCTTGGTAGGAAGCCTTCGGTATCTCACTTGCACAAGGCCGAATATCCTATTTGGTGTTGGCTTGATTAGTAGGTATATGGAAGCACCGGATCATTTCCACCTTATGGCCACTAAAAGAATCTTGCGTTATTTCAAAGGAACTCTTGATGATGGTATGTTTTACTCTTATTCTCATGATTATGAACTCCATGGTTTTTCCGATAGTGATTGGGGTAGAGATCTTGATGAAAGAAAGAGCACCTCCGGGTTTGTTTTTTCAATGGGAAATAGAGCATTTATTTGGTCATCAAAGAAACAACCTATTGTCACTTCCACTTGTGAGGCGGAGTATGTTGCCGCTAACTCTATGGTTTGTCATGCTATTTGGTTGAGAAACCTATTAAATTATTTGGGTTGCTTACAAAAAAGTCCTACAAAGATCTTTGTTGACAATGAATCAGCAATTGCTTTGGGTAAGAACCCGGTACTTCATGAGAGAAGCAAACATATTGACACTCAGTTTCATTTTATTCAAGAACATGTGAGCAAGAAGGAGATAGAGTTTGTGCATTGCAAATCATAAGAGCAAGTGACAGATATTTTTACCAAACCTCTAAAGCATGATGTGTTTGTAGGCTTGAAGACATTAGCATGAAGAATCTTGGAGAATTGGGTTTAAGGGGGGATGTTGGAGTTTAAACCCAATAATATAATATTATTATATTTATGTATGGGGCTCACTTAGTTTATGTTGCTTTATGTTTGTTTTGTTTGGTGTGGAGCCCACTCAATTAAAAGAGGGTTGTAGCTTTTGTTTTATTATTGTCATGAACTATGTATATGTGTGAGATGAGAAAAACAAGAGAGAAGAAGGGGCTCTTCTACTTGGGAGTTTCTATGGAGTATGAATGGTGGTTTTTGTGAAGATCTCAAATAAAGTGTTTGTATCCCATTCTATGTATCTTGTGGCATGTATATTTTTTGGTGTTTAAAGGAGAATGTATTGATGTCGTTCTAAGTGTGAGCTAATTTGTATGGAGTTCCTTCTTGAATCTATGTTGTGAAAATTACTTCATGTTTGTGGAGTAGTTCAAGCGCTCCAACATGGAGAACATCTTCTCTTGATAATCTTCGGGTCGTGCAGTGATGGCGAATACCTTGCAAATCCTCCCTCCTCTCTCTGTTAAACCGGTGGGACGACGGCGGCGTTAGTCGCGGCGTGAGAGGTGATGCTAGGGTTTGAGACGATCTCCTATCTTATAACATGAACGCCCTGAAGAGCTTTAACGTATCGACAGTACCACTTAGAGTGGGTACTCACTCCCAAGAAAAAGAATCAAGGAAGAAGAAAGGAAGATAACCAGAGGAAAAGGAGAGAAATGTACTAATGCATCCAATGAAAAATGACAAGAAGACCTAATAACCTTATATAGGTAGCAATACAAAACCCTAATGGAAATTTCTTACAACCAGCGGAAATAATAACCTCCTAGCTGTGATTATTACAAAACGACAAATCTATAAATCCTAACGGATAAAGGATTGCAGCCTCTCCTTAATAACATGCTGATCCCATGATTATTTTCCTGCCATGTGTCCCGTCACATAATCTTTCATTCATGTGGGTTGTTGATGAATGCGACGTGCTCTTCCATCATTGGTGTTCATATCTTGTGCAGGTGTAGTATCAGTGGTGCTCGTCTCCACCAGTGCGGACTCGCAATTCAGCTCCGATCCAGAGAGCAAGTCCATAGTCAGGGTCGTATCATACAATCTTCCGCAAAGAGATCACGGATAACTAAAATCATGTTGATAGGATAACTCCGCGGAAACCCTATCTCTTCCATAGCTGGCCAATCCGTTGATGGAGCACTCGTCACGGCAATGATCACGGGCGGACACCGGGCAAAATCGCGGTGATTCCGGTGATAACTGTACGCATGATTCCATTTCTCTTCACATCCTTCACGCGGTTTTTCTCCTCTCTTCAAAATCGCGGTGATTCCGGTGATAACTGTACATATTCCTTCTCGATGCCTTCTATGAGACCTTGGGGCCTTGGGTTCTCTTGGCCCCAAAAAAACCCAAAAACCGGAAAAAATAATAGACCCCCAACCTACACCCACACCCAAGTGTAGGCCAAGGCAAAAAGCCTTGGGCCAGACCCCAAGGTCTCATAGAATTTACCATTTCTTCTCATAGATGTGAAATGACGACTCTTTTGCACCTTAGACAGCGGTTGATCTCCTTATTATTTTGAATGTTATAACTCAAGTGAGAAGAACTCATGCATAATTGGCCTTTTTCATAGGGTTAGTTGTGCTTAAACCCTTCCCTTTGTCATTTATTGTTGGAGTAAATTTTGATATGCAAATTCCTTCTCATTCCTTCTTTGGCCACGTGGCTTCATCCCAGACGTTCGAGAGTTGTCATTAATATCATCCTTTAACCATTCATCATCCTATTGATGAGGATTATGGAATTTAAATCTCTTGCATAGTCATAGGGGTGGGAAGCCTATTGAAAAAATCAGTAACCGACCAAACCGATCACTGATCGGTGTAAGACGGTTCGGTATTTTTTTAAAAATTTGATTTTCGGTCGGTTCTGCTACCGAACCGATCCAATCGGCAGCGAATCCGGTAAGGATTTATTTGGTTCTGTAATTACCGAACAGACCGAATTATATGTTAAATATAAATATAATATTTATATATACAATATAGTATAAAAATTCATAACAAATTTTATCTATATTAAGATTAAGTTTTTCCTTCACTACCATCTTAATTACGCATAAGAATTTTTATATATTATTTAATTCAATTTAAAAGAGGTTAATGAGCTGTTAGTATATATTTAGGATTAAAAAATTCAAAATAAATTATTTTTAAAAAATATTTATCTTTAATCTAATTCAATTTATGGGAGGTTTATGAGTTGAATTGTTAGTGTGTTATGACTTTTTATAGATTTAGATATATTTGAGATAAAAATCTAAAATAAATTGTTTTAAAAAAGTTTATCCTTAATCTAATTCGAGGTTATTAATTGCTAATTTTATTTGGATAAAAATTTAGATAAATTATTTTAAAAAAAATATATCCTTAATCTAATTCAATTTAATGGAGGTTTGATGAGTTGTGAGTGATTTTTTACCGATTTTGTATAATATATTTGGGATAGAAATTTAAAATAAATTATAAAAAAAAATGTTTATATCTTTAATCTAATTCAAAGGAGATTCATGAGTTGTTACTTCTTACATATTTGACTATAAAAAATAATATAAATTATTTAAAAAAAAGATTTATCTTATAGGTTTCACAAATTCGGTATGCTCTCAATAAAGACCGAATTTTTGGTTCAACCGAGTATTGGTTACCGACATAATTTTGGTTCGGTATCGGTTTTTGGTTCGATACCGGTTTTAGTTTTCTCAAAATAGCAATAATTCGGTTGGTAGCGGTTCATTGCATTCGGTTCGCTAACCGAACTTTTACCACCCCCTACATAGTCACGTGGATGTTTAGTAAAGAACCCTCCAAGTTTTCTTATTTTGCATGCAAGTCATGCATGGCTTCATATGGCGTTTTAGTAAAAAGCCCTCTTGTTTCTTTATATTTGCACACAAGTCCTTCTGTGTTTGTGAGAGAACCAATTTCCCAATTAAATCCCACCTTTAAACGAAATTGCAACAGGGCCCTTTATGACCCCAATTAACCCTAATTAAGAGATTAATATATTTAATCTCTCTTTTTCAATTAATACCAAGTATGGAGAGTTTTTTTAATTAATAATTAATTAAAGAATAATTAGGAAAAATTTATTCCTATAAAAATTCAATCAAATCCAACCTTCTGGACTTTCATTTATTAACCAAATAATTAAGAAAATTAATTAGAAAAAATAATTCTCTAAAATCTTTGGATTTTACACTTTCTTTTTAAATCTTTTCAAGCACCATTATTTCATGATATGCATTCTCTATGTATGAGTACAAACAATAAATAAATGAAGAAGAGATCATGGTGCCCAAGCTATATATATATATATATATATATATATATATATATATATGAGGATTGTCCATTTTGGAAAAAAAAAATACTCCATTTAATTTTTATTTTTAAAAAACCAGATATTTTACTCCAAAAAAATGATTGTTTGATATATTGGAGGAAACCAATAAAATAAATTATAAATATATCTCTAGCGCTCATCTTTAACAAAAATTATAATATGCATACCTTAACTGCCAATAATATGTTTATTCCGTACATAAATATTTAGCAGAATATATGAAGTATTTTATGGAATTACAAATTTAGAAGATTAAATGTGCAAATATATATATTTTTATTTATTTATTTATTTATTTATTTATATTTTGTCTTAACCCGTACCAGTGAATCCTGATTCGCCACTAGTTGGAGGCCTAGTTTTGATAGTCCATAAGAATTTACCTATAGAGAGATTTACACTCTTGGTGATCGCCTATATCACTGCCTTCTTTGTCTTTTTTTTTTTTTTTTTGAAAAAAATGGATAAACCACATTCATTAATGATTAAAGCCCAAGTTAACACAAAACAGTAGAAGGTACATAGGTGAAACCGCTTCCCCACATGGGTGAGCGGTTGTGTTAGTGCCCGTAGGCGCCCTCACCCCGGATCATACTCCTCCCTAGTATCGGGGTTCGAGGGTGTATCTCCCCTTTCTCCCCACCCAGGTTCATTTTCCCTTTCTTCGATACTATGTGCGAGGCTCCGCCGGACTATCGATTCTATAGGCATCAGCTTTTGTTTCTTGGCCACTGATGTGGCATCCAGCCAAGATAACATAAGAAAGTCAATCTCCCGGATGATTCTTGAGAAAACACGACGTTTTCCACAGAAACATCGCTGGTTTCTTTCGCGCCAAATGCTCCAAGTGATCGCCATGGTCGCCAACTGCCAACCTGCTCGGGCCTCTTTGTGAATCATTCACCAGATCAATTTGAACCATCTCTTCTATTATGTACTAGATCCTGAGCCGTTGACGCCACCAACTTCTACATACGGGAGAAGAAGTTTCTCAGTATGGTTCTTGATGGCTACTGTAAAATCTGAAAATTTTAGAGAATAATTTTCTCTTAACTTATTTTTCAAAATAATTTGGTTAATGAATAAAAGTCCCCAAGGTTGGGTATAATTGAAATTTTTATTGAGAATAAAAGTCTTCTATTTTCCCTTTAAAATTGTTTATTAAAGGAGTCTCTCATAGCTCAAATGAAAAAGTGGATTTAATTAGTTAATTTCTTAATTAGAATTATTTAGAGTCCTTAAGGACATTTTGGTAATTTCAGAAATAAGGAGGACTAAAATGAAATTTGTGCCCCTCTCATAAGCAAAGGACCTGTAAGTAACCTGGGAAATGTGAGGGGGTTATCCATAAAAAGGACATGAAAACCTTTTTATAATATCCAAGGATTTTATAATTTTTTCTATTAGTCACTAATTATTTGGTTGATTAATGGAACCCCAAACTTAGATTTAGTGGAATATATATATATATATATATATATATAGAGCGCTGATGGGGGCGGTAGGCCGTATGCACTGTGCATTTTCGGTAGCCTCCCATTTGACCCCTAGAGCATGTTTAAAGGATTTCCAACCGTACGGATGGGAAGATCATCGAAAAATAAGCTACCATGTCAATTTTCATACAATTTGGAAACTTATATGGTCTTCATCTTAACGGGTGAAATTCTATATCGTTCATATTTCTATAAAATAAGAACCGTTAAGTGGGAGGACCAAACGGTTGCCAAATTGTATAAAAATGGACATGCTAGCTTATTTTTTGATGATCTTCCCGTCCGTATGGTTGAAAATCCTTCAAACATGCTCTAGGAGGCCAAACGAAAGGCGAGTGGGTACATGAGTAATTATGCCCCAAGCCACATACGATTTTTCCTGGGCATATCTAAATTTGGTTTGATGGAATTGCTTTTTTTTTGTTTTGTTTTATTTTTATCAAAACATTACAACTGTCCATTAACAGCCTTTCACTCCTTTTTTTTATATCTTTTTTTTTAACTCCACTTTAGAGGATGAAGACCATATTATTGTGAAGCTTTGACTTCTTAACTTCAAGGAAAAAATTCCAGCCTTTGACTTTCTACATCCATGTTTCCATTGGGTGTGTTTTCTCTTTTTACAAAGCTATACTACCAACTTCATGAAATAATATTTCATTTAAGCTACCCACATCATTTGTCAAACCATCCACATAGTGCTATAGAATGATTTTTTTTTTTTTTTTTGGTCAACTTCCTTGTATGTGCAGTTGAATTTCCATTGTAGCATATCTTTCAGTAAGGCAAAATGATCACTGTTACTGCTACCATTTGCTTCATGTCAATATCTTCACCACTCTTGACTAGCATCTTTATTGACAGCTTTGTCCCTCATGCCCTTTGTCATTAATCTTCACAAATGTTTGATATGAGAGCCTCAGTGGATATGAGAAGCTTTGAACTGCAATCCTATTTATCCCAATCAGCTACTTAATTCATCATGCATATCGAGAGAGTTGTAGTTGGTTGTGACTTGATTCAATATCCATCCAAGCTTCATCCTTCAAGGCTGAACTTGCATTGCTTCAAGCTCACATTCTCACTCCTTATTATTCACAGTAGACAGGAATTTAAAAATCAAAATCCATAAAGTTGAGCTCTATCTTTGGATTCAAGCAATGGCCATCTCTCTACTTTAAACTTCAGGACAAATAACATTAGCTTGCAGCTTTTCATGAAGAACAGCAACAATCCTTGAAACTCGTTCACCGTATTGAAGTGGCTTCACTTGGGGCTCTTCATGATTTGCATGTAGAGAGGTCTCTCAAACATTTCATCGAACAATATAAGGGCGCTTCATATAACCGAGCAATTGTCATAGCTTCAAAATGTTTTCTCAACCAAACTTACAATCAAATATCAACTTCATGGCTTCTTAAATTCTTCCATTTTCTTCCATTTCATGGCATTTCTTTGCTTGCTAGTTGAACTACTGTTTTTTTGGTTGGATTACTTCTTTCTTTTTCTTCTTCTTCTTGGAGCTGCAACAGTCCCCTTGTTATTAAGTCTGTTAAATATGTTAATCAACTATTATTTGATGAGCTGTCATACAGCTGTATTCCAGCTATGTATAGCTTATGTGCTATATATATAGCTCCTCTGTTCCTTTAATTGGATCGATGATGAGTGAATGAGAAATTTTCCATTTTCTTCTTAATATTTTCTCTTCATCTTGATATGGTATCAGAGCGACTTCCTATCTCTGATTGAGGTCTTCTTGATTGATCTCCAGCTTGGTTGATTGTTGTTTCTTCATCTTTGTATCTCTGTTCTGGTTTGATGGCGATTTCTAGAGTTGATTGTGTGAAGTCCGCCATTGATGATCCTTCAAGCCCTTACTTCCTGCATCATTCAGATGGTCCAGGTTTGACTCTAGTTTCTCAAGCTCTTACAGGGGACAACTATGCTTCATGGAGTCGATCCATGTTAATTGCTTTGTTTGTTAAGAATAAATTAGGGTTCATAGATGGATCTATAGTGAGGCCAGATGGATCAGATTCTAATATGTTGAATTCTTGGATTAGGAATAACAACATAGTGATTTCATGGATTTTAAATTCAGTATCTAAAGAGATATCTGCTAGCTTGATTTTTTCTGAATCTGCACAAGAGATATGGTTGGATTTGAAAGATAGATTTCACCAGAGCAATGGTCCTCGGATTTTCCAGTTACGTCGTGAGTTAATGAATCTGGCACAAGATCAGAATTCCATTAGCACATATTTCACAAAGTTGAAGACAATATGGGATGAGTTAAGTAATTTTCGTCCTTCTTGTTCTTGCAATAAATGTACCTGTGGTGGTATGCGAAATCTCAATGCACATTATCAAATGGAATACATAATGTCGTTTCTCATGGGATTGAATGACTCATATTCACAAATTAGAGGCCAATTGTTACTCATGGATCCTTTACCTCCCATTAATAAAGTATTTGCTCTTGTTGCTCAAGAGGAACGTCAGAGATCCATTAGTAGTACTGTTGCTACCAACATTACCAACACTATGGCATTTGCTGCTAAATCTGATGAACAGAAATCTGGTACTCAGGGTAACACAGGCTCAAAGTTTTATAAGAAAGAGAGACCATTATGTACGCATTGCAATCTTCGTGGTCACACTGTTGATAGGTGCTATAAACTTCATGGTTATCCTCCAGGATTTAAGCCAAAACAACGGTATGGTGATCAACAGCATAACTCTGTACATCAAGTTTCAAGCAATGATGTTAAGATTGATACACAGAATTCTAACAACTTGCTTCAGCAATTGAGTCCTTCTCAGTGCCACCAGTTAATGACCTTGTTGTCAAATCAGTTGACAAATTCTACTCAGAAGTCTAATGATCAACCTGAAACTTCGAATGTTACTTGTGTTACAGGTACTTATTCATCAATAGCTTTGAATACTACTTTATCCATCTCAAAGCATTGGATAGTTGATTCCGGAGCTTCACGACATATATGCTCAAAAGTTGAATATTTTACATCTTTGACACCTATACAGAATTCTAGTGTCACATTACCTAACCACACTAGCATTCCTGTTTCTATACATGGAGATGTAAGGATAAGTCCAAAGATATTACTTAAGGATGTGCTCTTTGTGCCACAATTTAGATTCAATTTGATTTCAGTGAGTGCATTGGCTATTGATTCAAAGGTGACATTGAACTTTATGTTTGATTCTTTTGTAATTCAGGATATCAGCACCAAGCAGATGATTGGCAGGGGTGAAAGACTGGAAGGTCTATATGTTTTGGATGCTGATAATTGTGACTTGGTGCCTATAGACTCAAATTCTAGTTCTCATTTGTTTATGAATAATGTCACTGCCAAGATTTGGCATGCTAGACTTGGTCATTTGTCTTTTAAGAGACTTGTACATTTGCAAAAACTATTGAATGTTGATGCTTCAAAATTTACTCATGATGGTCCCTGCTATATTTGTCCATTAGCTAAACAACGCAGGTTGTCATTCGAATCTCATAATCACCTCTCTACCTCTGCTTTTGATTTGGTGCACTGTGATATCTGGGTTGCTTACCATGTTCCTTCTCATGCTGGTTATAAGCTTTTTCTTTCATGTCTTCTCTCATGGATCTGGAACCTTTTTCTTCTTCTTTTGCAGTAGCAACAACCCCGACTATATGAAACAACTCCTTTTCCATAAAAGCAGCCCCCAACTATATGAAGCAACAGCTTCTTCACAACAGCAGCAGCTTCTTCTTCATAATAGCAGCCCTAGCATCTTGGCGAGGATCTGAGAAACTTGTCAGTGACTCTTCCTTTATTATCCGGAGGTACAGCGGTTATGCCGGTCGCTTGTTAGGCTTTCAGAGAGGAATGTTGGGGCTGCTTCTCTACGGCGACTTGGGCTTCATTTGTTTGCCCGATCACAACATGAGGACGACGATGGACGGCATCGAGTCGGGTACATGGATGATCTGGGAATTTTGTCGTCAATGACATCTCGGGTGCCTCGTTGGCGGTGAGGCTGATCTTGGGCACCCTGTTGGCGACCGGAAGGAGGCTTGGCCGCCAGGCGGTGAACGGCCGGGCATGGCTGCTAGGTGGTGATGGTCGGTTTGGCAGCAACGGAGAAGGGCTCTTCTTATTTAAATAATATAATATATAATATAATCTTTCCATTTTTTTGGCTCCCTGCTTTGCTTGGGGCGATGCTCCTCCTCCAGAGGCGATAGGGTTGATCTTCTACGGTATTACAATATATGGACTGATCTGAATCTATATCCTTCGGCATAGCCATCAGAGATAGATAGAGTCATGTCCACAACTGAGAATACCTTATGTCTCACTCTTTTTTTTATGAGGCCGAAAATAGAAGAGGGGGAGCTTCATCTCCTTCGTTGCGTTGCCGCTGTCTTTTTTTTCTCCTCCCCCGGCTCGATTTAAGTATGCCTTTATATTGTGTGTGTAGAGAGATAATCTCTTTTTTGCACTAGAAGCTTCCACACCTTTGATTTCTCCTTTTTTTAATTTTTTTTGCTTTCCTTTTCTTTATTCAATTTTGATTTAATTTTGATTTTGATTTGATTGATTTCTTCCTTTCTTAGCCAATAAGATCAATCTTTTAATTTTAATTTGAATTGATTGATTTTTTCCTTTCTTGGCCAATTTGATTTGATTGATTTTTTATTTGATTGATTTTTTCCGTAAGTCATTCAAATTTTAATTTGATTTTATTTTGATTTGATTTTTTTTATTATCATTATTTTTTTCGGGAACTATATTTATATTTTCCCATATTTCCTCAGGATTTGTTTCCTTTGATTATCTTGCATCTCCCTCGTGATTTGTGCCCGTGGATTATCTTAGGATTTGTCTCAGGATCTGTGCCCATGGATTATCTTAAGATTTGTATTTTTTAGATTACCTCGAGATTTGTATTCTCGGGCATATTGGAATTTGAGATCGCCTCGAGATATGTGTTCTCGAGCATCTTGATATTTGAGGTCGCCTCGAGATTTGTATTCTAGAGCTATCTTGGAATTCGTGTCCTTGGCTTGCCTTGGGATATGTGTCCATGGCCCCCCTCGAGATCACACCACATCAAAATATTTTAATATCAAGATATTCAAGATATACTTGATTTAAAAATATTTCAGCATTACCCCTTTAAAATATTGGCATATGGTATTTTCAATGCATTTTTTAGACACAAACAGGGGTTATGGTCAGATTGACATCTAGGCATATACTTAATATGATAAGAGGCAATTGTTTCATTCCAGATAGTATTTGCTAACACCCTATCCAACCTAGCCCAGATTCTGGCTTGCCCCTTTTGGTTGTTACACCAGGTGAAGGGGGAGCCAGAATACTTGAGCTCAGTTAGACCATGATTTGCTATGAAGGAGTTAAAAAATTGCATTTTCATACCTGGTGACCTTACATTTTGACCACCCTTTCTTTCTTTGCTCTCCCTGACAGCATTAAAGTCCCCCATGACCAACCAGGGCTTCATACAGTTTGAGAGCCTCCCTAACTCTGTCCATATTTTTTTCTGTTCTTCAACAATCTGGCTGTTATACACTACATAGACGAACCAAGTTTTAGTAATCTCAAAGGATATAATCAAGTAGATCACATACCTTGATGTTGCCATTGGAGTAACCAGCCCAAGCCCCTTCCTCCAGAGGACAATAATTCCCCCAAAGAACCCTCTGGCTGGGATGGCAGCCCAGTGCTAGCTCCTATTGAAATGCTTAGAAAACCTAAGTATTCTTACCTCATCTGCCCTGGTTTCAACCAGGCAGCATAATGATATCTTCACACTGTTAATTATATCTCTACCTGATACTCCCCTACAGTTTCACATAGCTATATTGGCTTCATTCATCATTTAGACTTGATTTGTGTTAGCACTCTGGCTCCTTTCCAGGAGCAATAATTTGGCCTTTCTTCGGGCAATTTGTAGCTCTAATCTTGCTCCTTCTAGCCAAGGCTTCAATCTTAGCCTCATTCTAAAGTTACACAAGAGGCATTTCATCGTCGAAGGGTTCATCCTCCTCCTCCTTCTCTTGCATTTCTTCTTCATTTGGTTGGCTTCCTGTCCAGTGCTCACGAGCCTTGAGTGCTTCAGCCGGAGCCATGAGGGCCAATGATACACTGTTTACTACTCAATCATGTGCTTGCTTCTCCAAATTGCTGCTTTCTTCCATCTCTTTCCTCTAAGGTTGAAGGCTACCCTCCCTGTCCAGAGATGTGATGAGACATAGCTTGTACTGTCTGCTATCTGCTAATGCATCAGTCTGATCCTCTGCTTCTCTTCCTTCCCAGCTTCCTCGGTCTGATAACGGTACCCTCTGGGTCCTGTCAGGGGCATCCTCCTCAACGGGCAAAAACTCCCATCTATGATTCGAGAGTGGAATGGGACCTTCTTTCCGGACTGCTGGAGCTTGTATCACGACTGCCTTATTAGGGTTTCCTTTTGGGGTTGTCACATGTGTCTTCAGACTGTCCTCATGATATGGTCTCTGCAGGTCTAGATGCCTGCCACCTCTCCCTCCAGCTTGACTGTCATTCTGACCTCCCTTTCCTCCAGTTTGACCACCTCTCCCCCCGGCTTGACCTCCACGTGCTACTCGTGAGATCGGCTGAGGAGGTTCGTGGCAAGTTTCCAACGGCTCTCTCTCCCAGGTGGTCATCTCTGCTCTCTCTGGTTACCGTCAAGGATTGAAGTTTGGGCCACGGCCCCAGCCACCGCCACGGTGAAAAAACGCTCTTAAGAAAATCTCTGAATTTATCGACCGCCTCCTTCCCTTCCTCAGGGCTTAGCTGGATTTCCTGAGGCTTTGAGGATGATTCTCCTTGTCTTGCTTCATCGAGATGCATTGGTTAGCCAGCATCACCATGAGGAGCCTCCCAGGATCGTTCCTCCGCCCCTCCTTTCATCGGTTCACATGGCATCATTTTACAGTCTTTAACTACATGGCCAATTATGCCGCATCGGAAGCAGAATAATGGTAGCTTTTCATATAGAATCGCCACCAGAGTCTCGTCATCCACCTCCCCTACCCATATACTAGTTTCCAGGGGCTTCGAGAGATCAATGTCCACACAAATACGGGCGTATTTTGCTCTACCCATTTCACCGGGTGGATTCTCCATCTTCAGGGTGTGCTCATCTATTTTCAGTACTTGGCCCAGCAAAGATTCCAGACCCTCTAAGGTTTCTGGCTACCAAAACTCTATTGGGAGATGGTGGAGCTCGATCCAGACGGCAGCCGTTTCCAACTTCTTGAAGGCAAGTTGAAACCTTTCTTTCCACAGAGTGAGCTGCAATACCATGCCCGCGATTGTCCATGGACCATCCCAGAGAACCTTGTTCCTCATCTCCACAGTTTGACATCGAATGAAGTAAAACCCATTGGGGAGATCTGCTATTGTGAAGTTGACAATTCCCCCAGAGATTCATGAGGGTTGTGCGTACCTGCTCCAGAGGAAGTGCTCGCCCTAGAAATTTAGCATAGATAGCGTTTTGCATGCGCTCCTACAACCTCATCTGGAAGTCTCCGTCCGGCTTTAACCTGGGGTGGAGTCGGGCTTTCAACTTTTCAAAATTTTCCTTCAAGTTCACTATATCATAGCCAAAGACGTTCGCTTTTGGTTCACCCGCCAGAACTCTAGCAAAAGATCTTCCAGGTACTCCTGTTGTGTTTGGAGGTCTAGCCTCCGGGACTCCACCCCCACTCGCCATTGCAAGTGGGTGAGAAGAGTTTCAGAGTTAGTAACCGGAGAAACTCTCAGGGGTGTCTCTCAAACCAGTCGAGTGAAACTTTCAGTGTGTGTCTCTTCTTTTGCTATTTTATCCTATTGTCTAATGTCTTTGCCCTTGATTCTTGGCTCTTTGAAAGATAGCAGTGATTACTTCATGGATATATTGACGGCAGTGATTACTTCAGTTCATCTACATGTAATTCTTTGATTCAATATCTATAAACTTCTCAACTTCTTTTCTCCTTTCTATTTTCTGTTTGCCATTTTTTTTCAATTATTTAGAAAACTAGGGAAAAATCTGAAATATATAATAGTAGAAAAAGGAAACTTCTTAAAATTATCTGGTAAACAAAACAAAGTAAAGATAACTTTTTTTCAATTATTACTAACTTGTTCAAGAGGCTTGGGTTGTTATTGTTAATATAATAAGCTTTGAAGTGGGTGATGTTTTAGAAATATATTTTTTAGGCTCATATTTTTATCATAACATATTTGAACGTTCAAATATATTACATCTATAGAGGAATTTATTCTGGTTTATGAGAGATTAGTCAGTTGGGACCTGAGTCCATTATAGACGTAAGACCAAATTGATATTTGAACAGTTATTAATTAAGGCCAATTAATTGGATGTAATTAATTATTAAAATATTACAATTGTGATTTAATGTGATTGAACTAAATGATCTAATTCATTATGTCATTCAAGTCATATGAGATAAAAAGATATAATCATAATTTAATTATGATTTGATTTTTGAATTTGAATTGGATCGAGTAATTATAAAATATTTATGCTTTATCTCTATATGGATTAGAGTGAGACTAGAACACTCTCATCTATATAAGGAGACATAAGAGAATAAATAAGCAATTGGGTAAGGAAAATTGAGTGATCTCTTGTGAGGGTTTTTTTTTTTAAGTTTCCTCTTAATTGAGAATCAGTCAAAGTATTAATAGAAGGAGGTTTTGATTCAAAGAAGGTTTCCAGGAGAGAAACGATTCTAAGCAAGTACTCTCTAGTTTATTTAACCGAACAATATATATATATATATATATATATATATATATATATATATATATGATATTTTATGATTAATAATCAGATGCATTGAGACATATAAAGTAGGTTAAGTAATTTTTGACACCTAATCCTAATTATGTCCCAACCTTTTATTTCATTGTGCATGTGGATAACTATATTTTAACCCATTACTTCCAACAATTCTCTCTCTTTACAATCTCTCGTGATACTAACTTGTGTTGATTCTTGGCTCTTTGAAAGATGGCGTTGCAGAGGATCCTTGTCGTAGATCCTACAGATAACAGAAGACACAAGAGTAAGATTGTACTCTCTCTCTCTCTCTCCCTCTCTCTTTTTTTCTTTATTCTGATGATTCTCTTGGTTTTTGATAGATATGGCTGGTAATAGACAGTGGTACCCTTCTTAATGTTGTCAGCTTAAGTGTGATTGTTTTAGTTGGAGGCCGCCTTCTTGTCTATGGCTTGGGCATTGTGCTGATTGTGATGGGCTTGATCACCATTGTTAGCCTCCTCCTCTTCCTAGGTATCATCCATTGGGTGAATCTCAACATCCTCCCCAATTATTCTAGAGAACCGGCTCCATTGCCACCACCATTCATCTCCGAGCTCTCTTCCATATGATGAAATTACTCGGGAGCTTCCCCAAGAAGGTTCTCAAAACTCGGATGGACGCCGCACTCCTTTAGATCATGCCTTCATTGGTTCTTTCTTTTCCCAGGTTTCATCCATGTATGAAGATTTGGATTTTTTTTTTATTATTATTATTTTTATTTTTTGACAAAGAAGAGCCTGAAGCTAACAAACAAACTAAAAAAACAGTACTTAAGAGCAAATAACCAGCACAACATCTATTCAAAAGTGTAGCCCAGCTACATTCAAGGCATTCTCCCGCCATCTTAATTGGTCTCTCCCTTCCTTTATGAAACATAGACACTTGAGGGTTTCTTCTGCCCTGGCTAGCAAGCAGGTCAGCAACTCCATTAAGTTCTCGAAGGCAATAGATTGCTTCAACTTCTGGGATCTGCTCCAGTAATAGTTTCACTTTGTTGATTGAATCTAGTGAGCTCCAGTGGACAAATGAATTTCCAGCATTTAGTATCTCTAAGGCTTACAAGCAATCATGAAATATTCTATTGGGCCTCAAATTCCTCAGTGTGCATTGTTACAGGGCTTTTCCTATTGCCATGACTTCAGCTTCAAGTGTAGTCTTAGCATCACATGGGGAGCATCCAGCAAGCATCATAGTGTCCGTGTTGGAAGGTTAAACTTAAATATTTAATTAAGTATTTATGGGAAGTGTAGCGGTGTCATTAATAGGTGTTTTGGAAATGATGGTTATTATGAAATAGAGAGTAGTATTGGAATATGAAAGATTGTATTGGAATATGAAGGGATGTCTAGGAATATGAAAGGGTGTCTAGGAATGTGAAAGGTTAGAAATTATGAATGGAGTTTTGTAATGCTTATATAATAGGCTAAGTATGTTGTGTTTTCTTAAGAGGTTTGAAGAAATACTAAAGTTTTTATATCTTTCTCTTCTTCCTCTTCCTAAGATCTCACTAAGCATCGTCTTGAGTTCCTACAGTCCCTGTCTTTGATCACCAAATATCCTATACTAGAGGAACAACATTCAGGATTAAAAGAAGCATCACCCATTATAGATATAGTATTTGTATGAACTGAGTTTAAACGATACTCCCGTAGCTGTCCTTTCATTCTCCATAAGTAGTCATAGGTTACGTTGTGCTCAATGCCTGTTGAAAAATCTGTGCAGGTTGTTCCCTTTTGTTCCTGAAAATTAACTCATACCTGGCTTTCCATATGGCCCATACACAAGTGGCAATTAAAGGTTTAGACACAAGCCATCCATTTTCCTTTTGGCCCCAGCTATTGAAGAGCCATTCCCCATCCAAGATATTCTCCAGATCCTCTAAGTTTCCTCCAATATGATCACTGACCAAATGCCAACATTGTCTTGAGATACGACAATCATACATAATATGTTGCATGGTTTCTCTGTCCAACCCACAGGATGAACAGTTACTTTGGGGTCCAATATTCAATGTATACAAATATTCCAATGTAGGAAGTCTACCATGCAAACATTCTCCAAAGGAACGTTTTAATCCTTGGGGCAATAGGTAACCTCCACATTTTATGCCAACCTATCCAGGTTTCAGATTCAGAGATCTGTCCCTGAGATATTTGGTCATACACAACTCTTGTAATCCTAACATATGGTGTTCTAGTAGACCAACTCCAAGAATTTGAAGGGTTATTATTGAAAGCTATGCTCCTCAGATTATTCCAATCAAGGCCAGTGCCAAAACAGTTTAAGAGCTGATTTGATTTAGTGTTCATTCATTAATTGAGCAATGGTAGTGGTCTCAATTGGAAGTTCCATGTTAATATATGTAGGCTTGTAAGCTATAGGGATATCCATCAACCAAGGGTCCTTCATGAAGTTGGTCTTATCAAGATTACAAGTTTTCATGCATAAATTGGCTCTGATAAAATTGGCATTCTTGACTAAACCTTTATAAAAACAAGACACATTTTTTATCACAAAAGGTTGCCAAAGATTAAGTTCATCATACTTTGTTTGACAAATATTCATAATTTGTTATCATTGTTTAAAACAGCAAGAATGTTCTTTGTCATAAGAGCAATTTTAGCAGTTCTTAGGTTTCTAATGCCCAACCCTCTCTCACTTTTGGGAAGTGTAGTAATGTTCCAGTTTATAGAATGTATCCTACCACCAGCAGTACCACTCCAAAGGAATTTCCTAGCAAGCTTGGAGATAAAGTCAAGTGTAGATTCAGAGACATAGCAACATGATAATATGCATAGACAGGTATAGACATTAAGGAGCTGTTAACCAGTATAGCACTACCAGCTAGTGAGATAGTGGATTGATTCCAGGTATTGAGGCTCTGATTAGTTCTTTCCACTAAAGGCTGTCATTGGTTAATTAGTAACCTCTTAGGGGATATCAAGATACCCAAGTATTTAAATGAAAATCCCCCATTGCCAATGCCAAAGATATATTATATTGCTCTTCTAATCTTTCTATTTATCCAACAAGGGAAATGCACAGTAGATTTGTTCAAGTTGATTTTCTGCCCTGTTAGTTCTTTATAGATATCCAAGCACAAGTTGCAGGCCCTAACAGCAGGTCTAGAAACCCTAGTGGTAATAATAACATCATCAACAATTCGAATTAGGCTCGGTCAACTAGAATGTGAGCATACATTAAATGATTGAAATTATTATTCAACCTACAGTCAAATCCAGGTATCATATTGAGATTTAAAGCATGATTCAATATAGCTGACAAGTTCTAAGCCACTAGGATGAAGAGGAGGGATGATAAAGGGTCTCCCTGTCTAATCCCTCTATGGCTATTAACCCACTTTGTTGGTTGTCCATTAATCAAAAAAGCAAAGGTAGGTGATGTTATACAAGCCTTAACCCAATCTATCCAAGCCTCAGGAAAATTCATAGCCCTAAGGGTGGCAAGGATGGCATTCCATTCCAAGGCATCATATGACTTTTCAACATCCAATTTAAGTAACATCCTAGGGAGAGTTTGGGTCTCATATTCTAAAGAATGAGCAATTTCTTGAACTTTTATTATATTGTCACAAGTTGATCTACCCGCAAGGAAACCACTTTGTTTAGGACCAATAAGTTTATGTATCACATTTTTCAGCCTGTTGGTCAACAGTTTAGATATGATCTTGTAACACACATTACAAAGGGGATTGGTCTATAATCTTGCACCTTATTGGTAGTATCTTTCTTAGGTATCAACACAACATAAGTTCTACCCCAAGCATTTGGAAGAGTGGCTGTTTGAAAAAAGTAATTGATGTCTGAAGTAAGAGACTCCCTCACAACCTCCCAGTAAAAAAGATAAAATTCCACATTAAGGTCCATCTAATGGAGTTTTGTCATAAAAGAGCAGAGTGTTTATTATAGAACCCTCTAAGTGAAATGTTGTTTAAATCAGAATAGTTCACAGAAGCCTCCATAGATTTAAGAAAGGATATTTCACCCTCAATCCTAGCAATTTCCCTGTCTAAAGGAGACATGCCTTTGGATTTCCAATCGGATAAGAAATCTCCCATTCTAGAAGTATAATGGGTAAATGCATGCATAGGAGATGTATTGGTCCTGAAATTCCAAGCACGATAGACATTTTGATGACACTTATCATATTCAAACCAAAAGTTTCCAAAATGAAAAATCCTCTTTTTGTGATGATTATAAAATTTTGCATTCAATAGCATGGGGTAATGATTAGACATGGTTCTAGGTAAATGCTTATTGCATAAAGAATCAAAATTAGATGCCCAATCACTATTAGCCAGGACCTATCAAGCCTAGACCACCTTCTAGCCATGCCACCTTGGTTATTACACCAGATGTATGAACTTCCATAGAAACCCAGATCCATCAGTTGATTATATGAAACAAACTCTTTAAAATATTTGGACTTGAGGGAGTAGTAACTAAAGCTTCCCCTTCTATGCTCATCACTATGAATAACTACATTGAAATCCCCAGTTAAAATCCATGGCATGTGGAGAGAGGAGATAGCATTTAAATCCCTCCATAAATATTTTTGGTAATAAATATTTTGTGAGTTGTAAATGATTGATAAAATCCATTCTTTGGGTTTATCTGCCGAAAAAATCAGATGCAGTGCAAACTTTGATTGGGTAATAGGTGTTACCTTCCCTACCCTCTAATTCCAGAGGGTGATGATACCTCCAGAGAAGCCAATAGCCGGGATCGCTGCCCACTCCTAAGCTTTTGTAAATTTGACACATAAATTAATCGCTCAACTCTCATTAGCTCGGGTTTCCACCAAGCATACGATATTCGATTGTTGCTCACGCATAAGAGCTCTAATCCTTCCTAATGTCCTGGGGTTGGATAGACCCCTGCAATACTAGCATAAGATTTTGATGTGTTCCATGAACAACAGTTAAAAATAAAATTAAACTTAAAACAAGAGAACTTGTAAAAAGATCAAGGGTCCCCTGCAAGGTCAAGCACACGCCCCTTCTTTGGGCACGGGTTGCTTGTGGTGGCTTCCCTTCTTGCCAAAACCTGCATCTTGGCATCCTTCCGGATTTGTGCCAGTGGCATGTCATCATCGTAAGGTTGACCATGACCTTCATTGTCATCCATCTCCATGTCTGGCCTCTCCTCATCCACATTCTTGAGTGCTAGCAAGACACAATCAACCAATTTCCCATGACTATCAAGCCCTGTGTCTAATCTCTGCGGATCAGGATAATCAGGGTTCTGGAAACATTGATCCTTGTCCTGGGAGGTGATGAGACGTGGCATTGAGTGCCTGGGGGGAGTAGATCCTCCCTGATCTTCCTTCTAAGCCCCATGTGGGCGGTTCAGAGTAGGCAACAGTAACCCTAGTGTCTTGTCAGAGGTGGAGGCCTCTCTAGGGAGACGTTGTGCTCTTGCATCTAAGAGAGGAAGAGACTCTCCAGTGGAAATCACCAACGAATGGACTACAATTTGCTGATTAGGGTTACCCTTTGGGGGTAACTCATCAACCATTCCATAGTCCTCGGGATATGTATTATGATGAAATTGCCCTCTGTTTTCTCTTCCAACGGCCAAACCTCCTCTGCGCCCTTTCGAAGTTTGACCAGCGGTATGTCGGTCCACATGTTTTCCATTAGGTGGAATTGCTGGCCATGTGTCAGCCACTAGTGTTCTCTCCCCCCTTGAAGACATATGACTGGGTCTACGGCCTCGACCGCGACTATGGCCGACCATCATCCAAGTTCCAAAATCATATTTCTTTGCCTTCTCACCCCCAGTGTTTGCAGGCTCATCTTGTTTCTCCTTGTTCTGGTTTCCATGACTGTCAACTTGCATGTCTTGCTGGTCATCTCCTCGGCTAGCCGTAGTGGAAGAGTTGGCAGCTGCACCATCAGCCGGGCTGTAGGGAACCATAGTACAAGAATTGACCACATGTCCTATTATCCCACATCAGAAGCAAAACGAAGGGATTTTCTCGTAGAGCACCGTCACTAATGTCTCATATTCACCTTCTCCTACCATATACCCAGTTAAAGGGGTTGCGAAAGGTCCAGTTGTACACAAATTCTTGCATACTTAGCCCTCCCAACCTCCACCCCAGGGGAATCAACATTCAGAGTATGCAAATCCACCTTCATTATATCTCCTAGTAGACCACCCAAGCTCTCCAAGTTATCGACTTCCCAAAACTCCATTGGTAAATGATGGAGCTGGACCCAGACCGCCGCCGTGTCGAGTCTCTCAAAGGCTAGTTGGAAGTTCTTCCGCCACGGCATTAGCTGAAAAACCATGCTGTTCACCATCCATGGTCCTTCCCAGAGGACCTTGTCCACCATCTCCATAGAGTGGCACCTTATATAATAAAATCCATTCGGTAAATCGGAGTTCGAGAACTTCTACAGGTCCCGCCATAGATTCGAGAGCATCGCCCGTACCTACTCCAAGGGCAGAGCTTTCCCAAGGAATTTACCGTAGAGAGCCGTCCTCATGCGTTCATGGACCTAGCTTCATACGAAAATCCCCATCTAGTTTAAACCTTAAGTGGCACAGTTGCTTCAGCTTATCATGGTACTCCTTCAGATTAACGGTCTCATTTCTGAACACTGTTTGCTTCGGTGCCCCAGTTACAACTCATGCCTATGATTGCCCAGGTAGCCTCGGTGGGCTCAGAGGCTTGGGACCCGAGACACCACCCCCACTCGCCATGGCCAGTGGGGGAGAAGCGGGCTCAGCAAAGGTGAGCAAGCTTAAACGCTCTGAGAACTCTCAGGAGAAACTTAAGGGGAGTTGAGTGAAGATTTGATTTTGTTCGGCAATGGTGATTATATATGATGTCAATGGCCCTGGTTCCTTGAATGGAGTTTATGTTCCTGGTTTGGCGCAGGGTTCATTAATTGATGGTAATAATTAATTACTTCAATTAATCTATATTTATTCCTTTGATTTAATATCAATAAACCTCTTGAATTCTTCTCCATTATTTTTTCTGTTTGTAATCTTTTTCAATAAAATATTTTATGCAATTCGTCAAGAAAGGTTACTTAATTATAAGTAGATAAGTCTTAAACTCGGAAAAAATCTGAAATATAATCATATATAGAAAAATAGAACTTAATAAAACTATTGGGTAATGGTTCAAACCAAATATAAAACATGTTTCTGCAATGTAGTTATTGACAATGTGAAGACTGTGACCTTCCACTCTCTCTTCTTCTTGAGGCTCAACTTTTTGAATATAAACAAGACATTGAACATCAGCATTCATTACATACATTTGAGCCTTCTGGGGTCTCTTCAATATATACCTAATTGATGCTTCCATAATTACCCTCTCTGGCTTCTTTATATAGTTGTTAGTTATAAGAACAATGTAGTTATGAATAAGATTAAGACAGTTATGTTACATAATGATGTAACAGACCTCTGTACCTATATAAAAGAAACAATAAAAAAATAATTGGTGAATCAAAAATACCACAGGAAGGAGCTGGTTGTTCTCTTCCTCATCTCTCTCCTCACACAACTCCCACTAAGGGCATATATATACTAAAGTTCTTGTTCCCATCTTTGGTGTGCTTTCACTGTATAGTTCTCCATGTCAGCAAGATAGCTGCACATTTGTTGGCCATTGTGCTCACTGTGATCGGCTCGATCATCATGGTCGGCATCATCTTCTTGTACATCATACATTGGATCAAATCCAAAGACATCCCTGCTCCTCAGATTCCTCTTCCAGGACCGCCGCCAACACCCTCCATGGAGGCATCCCCTCTTTCAAGACTGCCACAATTGTTGCCACCACTTTCCGTGATGGGACCGCATCCTCTAGGACCGCCGCTAGCTTTACCAATACCGCCCCACCATCAAGATTGATTGTCATTACCATTAGGCATTAGCATTACCAATACCACCCCACCATCTCCGAGCTCTCTTCCACCAGTTGAGACATCTCAGAAGGTTCGGCGAAGAAGCTGGCCCAAGCTCAGATGAAGTCTGTTCATTCTCCCTCAGAATATCGTGTGTTCATTAGTTCTTTCTTTTCCCAGGTTTCATGCATTCATTGAGATTTCGTTCCTGTTTTCATGTAATAATGAAGTCCTTCTTGGCCCTGATTCCATGCATGGAGGTTTTGTTCCTATATAGTTTGGTGCATGTTCATTGATGGTTGTGATTATATACTTCAGTTCATCTATATGGATCGAGTCCTTTGGTTCAATATCAATAAACTCTTCTTGAATTCTTTTCTCCTTTCTATTTTCTTTTGCAAACTCTTCACTGAGAACTTCTTGTTCTCTGTGAGCTTCCAAGTGCTAAATCACTAATCCTTGTGGAGTGCCTCTTAACCTAATTACCTAACTTACACATTGAACCTGGTACATCACAGACACTATAAAAATCACGTGGATTCACATGTACACCATCAAAACTCTTCCAGAAAACTTCACCGCAGTTCTCTTCTGTCAATTTAGTAGATTTTGCCATATTCGAGACGCACCCTTGTTGGGTTCACTCACGACCATCTGTAGAAGTGCTTACTTGGTCATTATTTGTGTTTTTTCTTTTTTAGTAAAGTAGATAAACCATATTTATTTATTGATAAAAAAAAATATATAGTAGATATGAGGTCCTTTGCTGGACCATTGGATACATCAAGTTGCTATATTTTGTGAGTTGTTTGGTCCTAGTATTGGCAAGGTCCCTGTAGATTCTCCTCTTCAAAATCTGCACTTGGAGTCTTCGGCATGTGCTCCTCCCTGGTGAGGATCATTGCTTGTAGTGCGCTTGATGAGGGTGATCATTGCTTGTAGTGCTGGGTGGCATTGGCACTTTTGGACCACGATAGGAATAGGAAGTCGGTTTATCGGTTGAGTCTTTTATTAGGTCATTATGATATGCTCTTTGTCTCGATCTGAGCTCACCATGCACTCACACAACATACTCGGGTTGAACGTCTCCAGTTTTAAAGCCCCCATGCTTTCAAAGTTCATTAGCTTAAACTCGGCCTCACACATAAAATTAAGTTATTCATCAATAGATTCAATACATAAATATATTTGATTGATTGGGCTCATTTATTTTACACCTTGGTGGCCTATCCGGCCCATTGACAGTGTAGGTTGTGGATTAATTAGTTTCTAACCTCAACCAAGTTAAATAATTTTCTATTTTTCAAGTTGAATCAAAATAATCGTTAAAAAGGAAATTTTATTTTTATTTAATTTTAAATAGTTGGAAAACTTGTAAAAAAAATACATGTTTGGGACTGTTTTACTAATTTCCAAAAGAGCTTCCGAAATAGTTTTTCCATTGTTTCTTTTCTTTGAAAAAAAGAAAATAAATCATATTCATTTATTTATTTAGGAAAGATATACATATCTACTATGGCAGTCGGTTTGAGACGTAGCCAAGTGTTACATCATATACACTACATGGCCCTACTTGAGCATTCATTCTCAATGCCATCGGTTACCCTTCTTGCTCCGAATTGCCTTCGGCAGCCCTTAAATACTCCACATAGAAATCGTCTCCCCTTACCTTGGGTTTTTCCTCTTCATTGAAGCTGTGGGCAAGGCTTCGCTTAACAATGACCTCCATTGGCACCAGCTTTTGCTTCTTGGTTACTTTTGTTGCATCAAATGAAGATAGCATTAAAAAGTCTATCCCACGAACAATTCCGGAAAAAACGTGTTGTTTTCCAAGAAAGCATCTTTTGTTTTCTTTCAAACGAGATATTCTAAGTAATAGCCATAATTGTTACCAACGATCCTTGGGTCATATTGGTACTCAGGTCCCCACTAAGGGCTTCGCCTCATTGAGATTACGAGTTCAAACTGTGGGTGAGGGCGCTTTTCTGAGTGCATGAACAGTGGTATTGAGTGGGATTTTTTTGCCCACTGTGCACGTACCTCACCATCCACTGTCTCATGACGAGGACTGTATACGTCCTTGACTTTGACTTAGTAGCTAGCCACTTGGCTAGCCGCTCTTTCTTTCAAAAAAACAAATAAAAATAAAAAATAAAAAATAGTCATGATTGTTAGCTTTCATTCTGCCCTGGCTTCTTTATGAAGTCCGATCCCTAGATTCCCTCCTCCCCCTCCTCCCGCTCCTCATAAATATGAGCTTTTCCATTGTTAAGATCTTTTTTACATAAATGATTTAATATTTTATTATGGAAAAAATTTAAAAGATGTAAACACACGTAAAATATTTATATTATATATGTTACTTTTAAAAAAAAATATTTATTAGTCACTGGCACTATTTGGTACTATTTCCCACCATACACACTCAAAATATTATTACACTAAACCTCTACACACCCTCCTCAAGGACCCTGCTTATGTTTGATAGGAAGATATCCCCAACACATTCCCCAATGAAAATTTTTCCCGCCAAAAACTTTAATTTAAGTTTAAAAATATAATAATAACCCACCCACCAATGCATGGAAGTCACATAGCTATCTTATTATTAATATCTTTACTTTAAAATTTTCTTCCAAAAAATTCAAAACTTTTCAAAAGTTATTCCTAATCCCAAGTGGGATATTCCCCCTATCAAACACAAGCTAGGGAAAAAGCAAACAATGTCAGAGACCAATAGTTCATTATCTATAAAAAAAAACTATGTAAAAGAAGCTCAAACATCCAATAATTAACTCAGTTTACTAAGAAAATTCAAATATAAAACATATATAATAAGAAAAATATCATTTTAATCATGAAATAAAATCGTTTAAATAATTATAAACATTAACTATAAGAAAAATATCAAATACAATAAATTTCTTACTTTCGCCAAGAACATTAACATATTCACAATTTTACCTTTTTCCATTTAAAGTTATGTAAGTAAAATTAGTTAATACATTTCAATTTTCATAAATTAAAATCTTGCTCATACTAGTAATTGGTTTTTTTTAAATTATAAGTAAAATAACCAAATTAAAATTTCAAAACCAAACATTGGGCTTCGCCCATCCTGTTCATATGCTTCATATTAGACCTCCTTCACAACAAAAACCTTAATTAAAAAAATTAAACACACACACACTAACCATAACTCCATTTTTAATTCAGAGAAAATTGTCATATTTTTTAGTTTTGGAAATAATTTTTATCAAAAAATGGTTTTTCTCCTCCAATTTTTAATAGTAATTATATTTTGAAAACAAAATAAGTTCTTGATAATCTTTAAAATGATGATGAAATTTATGTTGGAGATTAATAACAATTCTACATGCTTTTCACTTTTATGTTGTATTTATTATTGAAAAAAAGGGTTGTTTAGTTTTGAATGTAGGTGTAGTCTTATTTTTTTTCTTTTTTAATTAGCCGACAAGCAACCTCATGAGAGATTCAATGGGCACTTCTAAATAGGGAACCTGTCACTATCTTATGATAGTAGAGGCTCAAATTCATCTGACGTAAGGTAGTGATATCGCTAGATCAGAGGTTTTTGGTGTGTTGTCTTGACTTATATGTGGAGGTTGGTGGAGTCTTGACTTATATGTAATTAATTTTTGTTTTTTACTGATTTGATGTAGATTATTAAATATAAAAAGAGCAAATTAGTCCAAAGTTTTCATTCAAATTTCACAAGATTGTTTTATGACAAATACATCCAAGTTCTACAATTGACATGTATTAAATTCGTTTTATTCAATTGTTTGTAAGGGTGGAATTATATTTTGGTCCGGATCTAAACGAAATTAGCTTATTTTGATCCAATAATACAATTGATTCCTTTGACTCAAATTATAGGTCAAAGTTTACTATTTTGTTTATTTTTTAATAACATATTTAAGTTTTGGGTGGATGTAACAATTTTATAAAATTTCCCCCAAATGTAGCCCGCCTAAAAACTAGAAGTTCAATCTTGCTAGGAGGAACTCGGGTAACCGCACTCTATGCTACTTATGTAATAAACAGGATGAATCGGTGCAATATTTGCTCCTCACATACCTAATAATAAGACAAATTTGGGACTATTTTGCCTGATGTTTAACCTAAGCACATGCCCTCAATCGACACAGGAGCTTTGGGGACAAAACAGTATGGTGCAAAATTTCCACAAGGAAGCACGCATGGGGTGGAACCTAGCAATCATGGCCATAACCTGAAATACCTAGCTCGAAAAAAATCTTCGATGTTTCCAAAACAAATTAACAATATGTTTGTTCTGGGGTTATTTGGGGGATTGCTTTCTTGATACTATCCTGGTTTGACGTCACAACCGCCGCCACGAAACTGTAGCCGAGACAGTTGGAGTTTACTATTTGCAGAGCCTTGGCCTTTAACTATGGGGGACCACTGCAAGCACCATCGAACAGGGACGATTTCGAAGACGAAGTGGACGGGGCATATCTAACGGGAGCAATCCACTAGGACACCTGAGGCACCAAAGGTGACCCAAATGGGCAATGGTCGGAAAAAAGGAAAAAAAAAGAAAAAAAAATCGAAGTTCAAAACCAATAAAATAGAAATTAGAAAATATAATATTTCTAATTACATGCAAACTAACAGATGCTCAAATAAATTCAGCCCATTTTGATTACTAGCCCCAAGACAAACTATCTTACTTATGCTTTGCAATAGTTCAGACTTAAGTGAAAAAAAAACCTACACTTGTGCCCTAAGGGGTAATATGGTCTTATTCTATTTGTCAAATAGAAAATTAGTGTTAAATAACTAAACTACCAAGAGTTGCCCAACAATTATAATGAATAAATTGCACAACTACTCCAACTAAACCAAGATTTTTTAAAAAAAAAAGAAGGAAAAAAGAACACATGTGATGACATCTCTTGAAAGCTCATCCAAAGTTGTGTTCTTTAATAGATATTGAAGCATGGGGTAGAGCTTATTCCAACTTTTGCATCATTTAGAAGACAATCCTCAAAGCTAATCCTGAAGTTGGTAGAATCAAGAGTTCTATAACATGATCAGGTTGTATCATATGAGCCAACTCAACAACCATTTTTTCCTTCTGTTTTTGTTTTAATAAAAAGATATATATTATAGTTATTAAGGATGTCCCAGGTCAGGTCAGGTCAGGTCAAGTATGATCAAGTGAAATAATCTATCAATATCTCGAATATGAAAATTCCATTAATATGCTTTCACTTTGATCATAAATAAAAGAAAAACCTTCTCACGGGTTTGAATATCATTGAAAACCTCATTTTTCTTCATAATTTAAATTATATTAAGGCCGGCCGGATCTTATCAAATCCGTATATATATATATATATATATATATATATATATATATATATATATATACGAGGATGATACTATGCGGTCGGCGTTATCACTGTGCAAGTATGGTCGTCTCATTTTGGCCCACTTGTATAGTGTTTTGAGGAAATCCAACTGTATGGATGGAAAGAACATCGAAAAATAAGCTAACATATCAATTTTCATACAATTTGGGAACTTATAGGGTCTTCATCTTAAAATGTGAAATTTTGAACCGGTAAAATTTCTATAAACTTTCACCCGTTAAAATGAAGACCTTACAAGTTCTCAAATTGTATGAAAATTGACATGCTAGCTTATTTTTCAATGTTCTTTCCATTCATACAGTTGGAAATACTTGAAACACTGTGCAAGTGGCCAAATGGGAGACGACCTTACTTGCATAAAAATCCGGCCGGCATTATAATATCACTCCCGTATATATATATATATATATATATATATATATATATATATATATATATACACACACGCTGATGATAAGGTGCCACTATGCATTTCCGGTCGCCACCCATTTTACCCCCTAGAGCATGTTTAAAGGATTTCCAACCGTACGGATGGGAAGATCATCGAAAAATAAGCTAGCATGTCAATTTTCATACAATTTGGGAACTTGTAGGGTCTTCATCTTAATGGGTGAAATTTTATATCGTTCAGATTTTTATAAAATAAGAACCGTTAAGTGGGAGGACCAAACGGTTACCAAATTGTATGAAAATGGATATGCTAGCTTATTTTTCGATGATCTTCCCATCCGTACGGTTGGAAATCCTTCAAACATGCTCTAGCTCTAGGGGGTCAAACGGGAGGCAAGTGGGAATGTACAGTAATCCGGCCGACCGTATGCTATCACGACTATATATATATATATATATATATATATATATATATTGAATTAAGTCTGGTTTTGATGCAATCTCTTTATTTTTTAGGTGAACCTGGTTTTGTTTAATAGGTGAGTTAAAAATCTAGGGAGGAATCTGACATGTTTAAAAGAAAATTGGAATGATTTAATCCATTTATATACTTTACAGCAGTGATTAATGTGTTCTATATTTGACCAATAAATTTGTTGGAAGCTAGTGATGGGTTGACAAATTTCTTAGTGTTTTTTTAAATAAGTTAGTCATATGAGATTATTACATTGTTTTAGATTGTTATTTTTATGATTCTCTTTTATAAAAAATGAGCATTTTTTTTATATAATCATGTCTTCCTCCATTTAACCTTAACATTATATATTCACATTTACGATTTTACACGACAATACTTAAGTAATAAAGAAAATCTTGCTCAATTTTTTTATTATAAATTTCCTTGAGTCTTCATTTATTTAGATAACATATTTTAAAATTATTTATATATTTAGATACCATACAATATCAACATCACACATTTATGTTTACAAACTAACTTCCACCATTTTTTTTTATTTCATTCAAATGATATGATAAAAACTCATGATCAATTTCACAAACTACCATTGAAGCTTTCTTTATAAATCTTTTTATGATATGCATTCTCTATGTATGAGTACACACAATAACTAAATGAAGAAGAGAACATGGTGTCCAAGCTATATATATTTGAGGATTGTCTATTTTGAAAAAAAAAATACTCCATTTTATTGAAATTTTTATTTTTAAAAAACTAGATATTTTACCCAAAAAAAATGATTGTTTGATATATTGGAGGAAACCAATAAAATAAATTATAAATATATATCTAGATTTTCAATTAATAGATATGGTTAAAAATGGAAAAAGCCCTAACCAAAGAATTGTTCTCCTTATTAGGTGGAGGCATCCTCCTCAAATTATTCTTTTCATTTATATGATAAATTGGTTTAATTACAATAACAATCTCCCTATCAATTCCTACTACCGGCTCCGGCGCGGCCACCATCTTCATCTTCGTCCTCTCCATCTGATGAAATTTCTGTACAGCTTTTCCAAGAAGATAATTGAAGCTCGGATGGTTCACTAAACTACCAAGAGTTGCCTAACAATTAAAATGAATAAATTGTACAACTACTATGTGGATTTAGATGGAGAAGATGGAGCAACAATACACACAAGCCGCAGCTCTCTAATCTGTATTTCATCTCACTAATCTCACTTTACAAACCCTAAGTATTATATATATATATACACACCCATATATACTCGGATCCGTTATTTCTAACCCGGATCTATTATCTCAACGCTCCCCCTCAAGGTGGGCAATAGATATTAATCATCCCCATCTTGTTACATGATTTAACACATTTTTGAGGACTTAATCCTTTAGTTAAGCAATCAGTTAATTGTTCGCCAGAATGAGCATGACTCAGCTTCAAAATCTCATCATCTAGTATCTCCATAATGAAGAAGTGATCAATCTCAACATGCTTTGTGCGATCATGCTGTACAAGATTATTAGCAATGCTAATAGATAATTTGTTGTCACACCAGAGCTTCAATTCTTTACCTCTAAATAGTCGTAGTTCTGACAACAAACTCCACATCCAAAACATCTCACAAAGACTAGTTGCCATAGCCCTGTACTCAGCTTCAGCTGTAGACCAGGCAACCACCTCTTGTTTTTTGCTAAGCCACGACACAAGGTTACCATCAACGAAGACACAGTAACCTGAGGTGGACCTCCTGTCATCCAAGCAATTTGCCCAATCAGCATCGCAATATCCTTCCACATCCAAGTGCCCATGACTCCTTAACCAAAGACCTTTCCATGGGCTTCCCTTCAAATATCTTAGAATCCTGTATACTGCCTCCATATGCTCAACCCTGGGATCATGCATATACCTTTTCACTACACTCACAGCATATGCAATATTAGGTCTCGTCTGGCATAAGTAGATAAGGCGACCAACAAGTCTCTGATAGCGCTCCTTGCTCACCGAGTTACCAGATTGAGCACACAACTTGTGATTATGCTCAATTGGGGTAGAAGCTACTCGGCACCCTAGCATTCATGTTTCAGTGGGTAAGTCTAGAACATACTTCCTTTAAGAAAGCACTATTCCTTTAGACGACCGTGCAATCTCAATACCAAGGAAATATCTCAGTTGGCCCAGATCCTTGACCTCAAACTCTTTACCCAGCCTTCATTTTAGGAGAGAGATCTCCTCAACATCATCACCGGTAATAACAATGTCATCCACATAGACGGCCAGAATTGTGATATGGGATTTGGAGTGCTTGTAAAAGACAGTATAATCCCCACTACATTACATATAGCCCATACCACACACTGCACGCCTGAACATGTCAAACCATGCTCTTGGAGATTGCTTTAACCCATATAAGGACTTTTTCAACCTACACACTTTCCCAACTATCTGTGGAGTAGTAAAGTCAGGAGGAAGCTCCATATACACCTTCTCTTGTAGATCTCCATGCAAAAAGGCATTTTTGAGGTCCAGCTGATGTAACGACCAACCAAAGTTCACTGCACATGGGGATCATACTGTCTTTTACAAGCACTCCCCCTTATCCATGTCATTCACAAGACAGGGTATTAGCCCCACAACCACATCTCTACTATTCTCCCCCTCTCAACCAGTACCTCCTATGCTAGAAGTCTTCAAATAGAGATGTGAAGTCTGTCTTCTCACCATAGAAAGGCTCTAACTCCCTGAAGGTCACATCCATACTCACAAATAGCCGACGCTCAGTCGGGCTCCAACATCTATAACCCTTCTGGCTAGTAGAGTACCCAATAAATATACACTTCACAGCCTGAGGGGCCAACTTCCCCACTGAAGGCCTATAATCTCTAACAAAGAAGGTGCAACCAAACACCTTAGGAGGAATGATGAACTTGTTCTCACCCAAGAGCATATCACATGGTGTCTTCATTCCCAGTACTCGTGAAGGCATTCAGTTGATGAGATAAGCTGTTGTCATCACCGCCTCACTCCATAGGAACTTTGGCGCATTCATCATGAGCATGATAGAGCATGTCACCTCCAGCAGATGTCTATTATTGCGCTAGGCAACCCTATTTTGTGCAGGCATATCTGGGCAAGATGTCTGATGTAAGATCCCCTAAGCTGACAAGAAGGATGCAAAATCCTTATTAACATAATGATGGCGGGCGGGGTAGCGATTATCCCGCGGGCTAGCCGGATCCAAGGACCGCAAGGAAGAACAAACGAAGAACCAAAAGAACCAGAGAAAATACTCTGAAATTCAGGAAAATAATTTTATTCAAAATTCAATAATGAAAAACTAACCCACAAGCCGGGTTAAATAGCCTCAAAAGATTAACCTAGAAACCTTATCATCTAATCTAAATTTGCTAAAATTAACAAATTATTATTTAAAACTAAACTTATTTAAATTTAAAACTCTAAACAAATCAAATAACTCCTAAAAATCCGAGATCAAATCGGATTCAAATCCTATCCTAATTTGGCATATGAAATATTACCAAAAATAGGAAAAAGACCGAAAACCCTAATTTGGCGGATTAAATATTTCTAAAAATAGAAAAAAAAACAAAAATTCTCTCTAATATGACGTCCCATTGTTGTGCGCGCCGCAAAGAGCTTTCCGAATTGGGGTCGAACGCTCGATTCTGATATCAGTAGCCAAAGTTATGGCCAAAATACCGAACCACACCCAAAACCGACCCAATCTTGAAATTGACTCGATAACTTCCCGTCTTTACGTTGACCAGCCAACCCGGCACCGATATTTGACTCGAGCCTCCTGCATCACATACTCAATTTCATTGTCAATCTATACAATCCGAACCTTCGCAATGAATTGAGTCTTCACACAGGCACAAAAGTCTTGAAAACACTGAAGCACATCACTCTTGTATTTCATCAAATAAATCCAAGTCATGCGAGAATAATCAATGAAGGTTACAAACCACTTGAATCCACTAACTAAATTAACGGGACAAGGTCCCCATACATCCGAATGAATAAGAGCAAATGATTCAACACTTCGAAGACCAATACTAGAATAAGTAGAATGTGTATGCTATTGCTTGTCAAACTCACAAGCATTACATACAAGTGTACTCCTATCAACTTTGTTTATTAATTCTGGTTGCAACCTACGTAAGCTTTCGAAAGATAAGTAACCCAGACGACAATATTGGAGTAGCACTGCAGCCTCTACTCCTCCACACACAGCAGCAGCAAAAGCAGCATCACCACTCCCCTGATCCAAGTACCAAAGTCCATCACGCCTGGTACCAGTCCCAAGCCTCCTCCCTGTTCGCTTCTCCTGGAAAAGATATGATTCCCGATCAAAAAGAACTTAGCAGTCTAATTGATAAATAATGGAGCTAATTGAAAGAAGGTTAACTGGGAATGAGGGAACATGCAAGATAGATGAGAGCGTGATTGATGAAGTGCATTTGACCGAGCCAATCCCTCTAATGGATTGAGACGTCCCATCAGCAGTTTGGACGGTTTTATTATGAGTATACCTATATGGTGAATATGATGCAAACTCACTACATGCACCAGCGACATGCCTAGATGCTCCTGAGTCTACAATCCATTCTACATGTGAGTTCTTTGTGGATGCAAGTTCCTGAACCTGAATACCTGTGCTCGTATGGGCATAGTTGGCAAAGTTACCCAAAGCAATAGCCATAGTAAGGTTCTGTGTGGCCTGGCTCTTGCCCTTGGAGCTCTCAGCCCTTATCTTGAACTGTCGCAACTCCTCCAACTCAGCAGCATCAGCAACGGACATCTCAACAGTCTGACCCTCATCAATAACTGCTAAGTTGGCTTTAGGACCAGTACGACCTCGACCACGACCTCCTCGACGTGCACCTCTATAGGCTACTCTGGCTCCACCTCCAGTACGACCGCAACCAAAATTACGCAGTTGTGGGCAATTGAAGCTGAGATGCCCATTTTTGCCGCAATTGTAGCACTCTCTATCATTAGTAACAGGAGCAGGAACTACCAATACAGACCGAACATGGGGTAATATATCACCAGTCATCACCTTCAATCTAACCTCCTCTTGGGCCATCGCAGCAATAGCCCCCTCTATAGTGGGAAGGGAAGATTGATGACACATTGTGGCTCTCCTATGCTCAAACTCTGCATTCAGACCCTTCAGAAAATGAGTCACTCTCCTGTGCTCGATCCATCTCTTGCTCAAAGCTGCGTATGTAGTATCTCGAAATGCCAAGGGATCATAATGGTCCAAGTCAGACCAAAGATGCTGCAGCTCAGCAGCATACTCCAAGGCACTCTTCTCCCCCTGCTTCAGATTCTCAAATTTTATGTGAACCTTAACCATAAGTATTTATATAAAAAATAATAATAATAAATAAATGTCTCAAGGGCCAAAAAGAAATATTTCATGGCTCTAAATTTTAAATGAAATATTTATTTTGAAATCCAAATAAAAAATATATATCCTGTCATATTTCAAGATTACCCGAGAAAACACATCTCGAGGCGACCTTAAATTCCAAAATTTCCCCTGAGAACATATATCTCGAGGCAACCCCAAATCTCGAAATTGCCCCCCGAGAACACATATCTCGAGGCAACCCCAAATCTCCAAATTGCCCCCGAGAACATATCTCGAGGCAATCTCAAATTTCAGGATAGCCCAAACACATATCTCGAGGCGATCCTAAATTTCAAAATAGCCCGAGAACATATCTCGAGGCAATCTCAAATTTCAGGACAGCCCGAACACATATCCCGAGGCGATCCTAAATCTCAAAAAAAAAAAATAGCCCGAAGACATATCTCGAGGCATTTAAAAAAAATATATAATATAAAAAGATAAAATAAAATAAAATAATACAAATCCCAAGATACCCAAATGCAAATCCCGAGGCAAAAACTATTTTTGAAATTTGATTAAAATTTAAGTTGGATTTGATCTTATCTTTTTGACGAGAGTTGGGATCTCTCGGGAGGGGATTTCTTATCGTCGGGATAAAGACAAAAGTTATGTTAAAAAGGGATGAGGCAGGCAGGAAGAGGGGACTTTTTTTAACTTTTTTTTTTTTTGGTCGGAGGCTTTTTGTCTGATTCTTTTGAGAAGCTCGCGACCGGAGAAGGAATGTAAGAAGGTGATGCTTCTTCTTACACTACTATAAATCTTATTATATCTATAGCCTTAGAACCCCACCCTTCTGATCGTGCTGGAGATTCAGGGGACATAAGTACACTTAGAATTAAGGGAGAGTGAGGATGGGGAGTCATAAGCAGGAAAAAAAAAAGAAAAAAGAAAGAAAAAAAAAAGAAAGAGTGATTAATCTATATATTATATATTATAAATAAAATGAAGAAGAGGCTTCTCCCCTTCCGTTCTTCTCCATCTCTTGGTCGCCGCCTGCAGCCTGACGCCCAAAGATCCGCCTAAAGGTCGCCTCACCGCGCCGCCACGCCGCCATGCCACCGAAAGAAATGAAGTATGGACGTCACCAAATCCTGGCCGAGCATCGCCGATCAGCGCAAGCTTTGTCTCTTCGCCGCCTGTCCACCCCAAAAATCGCTGCCTAATCCACCAGAGAAGCTCGTTGTTCCTGCCAGGATCGAGGCCGCGACGCCAAAGCCCCTACCGCCGCTCCCGCGCTGCCACCGGAGAAGCCTCGCACTCACTCGCACCGCTTGACGCCGCTGAAGCCACCTCTGAATCCTTGCCGCCTCCCGCGGCCGACCACCACCGGCCGCGCCACGCCGCTATCGTGCTAATTTGTTGGATCGGATCGCCACGCTTTGCCGGCCGCTACTTTGTTGTGTATTTGCTAGGTGCATTTGCTATGTTACCATGGATGTCTTTGCTTTCACGAAAAGTCGCAGAGATGGAATGCTGGTGGCTCTACAAGGATTGCCCAAGTTCAACAACTATTGCAAGACTTCATTGAGAAAGAGCTCTACAAAAGTATCAATCCTGATGAAATTGCTGCCTATGGTGTTGCTGTCTAGGCTGCCAAGGCCCATGATTTGCTGATGCTTGATGTCACCCCATCCCGATGAGGCCGTTGCCTATGGATGTTTATGATCAATATTTGAAGCTAGTAGAGAATTAAAAGGGTGGTGATGCTTATTTTGATGCATCCATGGAAGAATATGTTGAAATTCCTAGTGGAGACATGATGGGACATGCAGGTGACATAGATGCCACTATTGTAGCTTGCAAGGCTGCTGATGAAGTTTTCAAGATCATTTTGGATGCCATCGAACAAGTTGGTGGAATCTATGTTGTCATGGCAGACCATGGAAATGCTGAGGACATGGTGAAGAGGAGCAAATTTGGCCAACCTATGCTTGAAAAAAAGGGGAATATTCAACCGGTTCCGATCACAATTGGAGGCCTAGGTCTGTCTTGCTTCTAGGGTGAGATACCGCAAGGATGTTCCAAATGGTGGTCTGACCAATGTTGCTGCTACTGTTATGAACCTCCATGGCTTTGTTGCACCAAGTGATTTTACACCAATTCTGATTGAAGTCATCGACAATTGATCGTTTTTACACGAAACATAGATCATTCAAGAGTTGAACTTGTCTGTTTGACACTTCCGTGGTGGTAGTCGGCTGCTGTTATTAAAGAAGTTGCTGCCGTGGTTGGGTCATCATTGATGCGGCTTTGCTACCATGTTCTTTGCTAGCGATCTTGACCCATCTTTATTGCTGATTCTTTGGCGTAATGGATTCTTTGCGCCGTTGTAGAAGCATTAAACCGATCTGACTCAGTTCAAGGAAGGCGGAAGCACCAAAAGAGTTCTTCTTTCTTGCCCTTTTCTTTGTATTATGATTGTTGTCTTTGGCTGCAGAAGCCATGGGATAGTTATGAAAAAGATATACTTGATATGTTGCAATAATAGTGGCTGAAGTTTATAAACCAACCAACACCGTTTGTATGCAACCGCATTGATAAAAAAGTATATCTTCTAATAGTCTGATTGTCTGTATATGATAAATGGTGCAATGATTAATGTGAGATGATTAGAGACACCAATCCGTAAAAATGGGGAAGCTGAATTGCAAAAAAGAGCATTTGGAGAAGTTAATGTGAGATCAATATGGGGATCAATGATGAAGAGGACTGCTGCAAAATAGAAGCCAGGAAGTTCAAGTAGATATTGACCCCTCTCAATTCAAATACTGATAACTTTTGTTAGGAAGCTCAGATCGGGGCGAAACTCACGGCATTGGAAACTAGACTGACAGAACTTTCCAACCATGTATGGTACAGCTCTTATTAGCGGCCCAGTCGGTACAGATTTTGATGAAAAGAGAGATCAAGTCCTGCAGTTCAGCCAGCTCGACCACCCTCCGTTCAAACATTAATAACTTTTGATAGGGAACTTGGATTGGATTGAAATTTGCAGCGTTGGAAATTAGATTTCCATATCTTTCCAATGTGTATGTTACAACTCCTATTAATAGCTCAGTTGGTATAGTTTTGATAGAAAGGAAGCTAAATTTCTGCAGTTCTACCAATATGACCACCCTTCATTCAAACGGCGATAACTTTTGATAGGAAACTCTGATTGAAACGAAATTTGTGGCATTGGAAACTAGACTTCCAGATATTTCCAACCATGTATGGCACAGTTCATATCAGTGGCCCAGTTGGTACAGTTCTTGATGGAAAGAAAACAATTCCTGCAGTTTTGACTGTCTGACCACCTTCTATTCAAGCGCTGATAACTTTTTCTAGAAAACTCCGATCGAGATGAAATTTTTGGCATCGGAAACTAGACATCCAGAGCTTTCTAACCATATATGGTGTGGCCCATATTGAGGGCCCAGTTGGTACAGTTTTCAGTTACAAGGCAGGGCAAGACTGTGGTAAATTTATGGGCTGTTGGCGACCACGACGTTTATTTTAAGGCGGTGGTACTGCGACATGAATTCAAAGGGAATAGCGAGGCGGAAGGTGGCATTCCTAAATAATAAAATAAATAAATAAATTAAGCAAATGAACAAATAAATGATATGTATGAACATCTCATGATGATATCCATATGTAATGAAAGTTATGATGAATAAAAATCATTTTTTTCATTCATTGCCTCTCTACTTGTACTTTTGCCCTTAATCGGAGGTTTCCACGACATTGTCTGGGGTAATTAATAATAGAGGCTTGCCCCTATTAGGAATGGAAGAACCCACAATACCTGAAATAAATAAACAAATTAAGCAAATGAACAAATAAATGATATGTATGAACATCTCATGATGATATCCATATGTAATGAAAGTTATGATGAATAAAAATCATTTTTTTATTCATTGCCTCTCTACTTGTACTTTTGCCCTTAATCGGAGGTTCCCACGACATTGTCTGGGGTAATTAATAATAGAGGCTTGCCCCTATTAGGAATGGAAGAACTCACAATACCTGAAATAAAATAAATTAAACGACATTTGTGATTTGATGTATCGCCTGGTGTCTCTTCACAGACACGATGCCAGGCTCGTATTTTCGATCCCACAATAAGCATCACATCCCTGCTCCAGAATACATCTTGGCTAACATTTTTCACAAATCAGCAGCATTACGAATCTCCTCCACCATTCCAGCAATGGTCGGAGACATCGAACTCATCATCTATGCCACCACCAGGGAATTAATGATGCACTAGGTCCTCCACTCGGTGCTCCCCTTGTCTGCAGGTTCAACACAGGTCTCCTGCACATAATGCTCAAGCCCCTTTGTGCTCAAGATCAAACTCGCCCTCCGAGACCAACTCAGATAATTCTTTGTCTCTTCTAGTTTCACATCGTTTGGCATCAACTCTAGCCTCTGCACCATCTCAGGCCGTGTCACAATCTCCTGATTGGATGAGGCATCTACCTCACTCTTGTCTGTGAACATCCTCGCAAGTTCCCCAACAATATCCTTCATGTCCTAAGTTGTGACTGGAATCGCCATCACCAAGTCACCAACATCTGCAACTTCGACTCCAATGAAAGGTTTCAGCCCACTACGGAACCAAGCTGCAGAATAAAGCCCACTGAACTACCGTGGCCCACTAAATAATTTTAGCCTACTGACCAATCAGTGCCTCAAACAAAGCCCACTGAATGGGATCTCACTGTCCACAGAACCAGGCGGCCAGATGATGGGTCATAGTTGTTTTTCCACCAAGCTCTTGGCTAGTGACGCTACTCCCAAGCTCCCACGCGTTGGTTGGCGACACTGCTCTTGATCCCAAAGCTTTAATTAGCGACCCTTAGGTTACTCCTGTTCCGTTCCTCTCTGCTACAATGGCCAGCCCCGACGTCGAGTACCGCTGCTTTGTCACCGACCTTGCCTGGGCCACGGACAACCACTCCCTCGAGCAAGCCTTCAGCATGTTCGGCAAGATCCTCGAGTCTAAGGTGATCAAGGATCATGAGATGAGGAGATCGAGGGGGTTCGGGTTCGTTACCTTAAGGTTAGCTGGCTGGCGATGCAAGAGCAGAGAAATCAAACGTTGCTTCAGCGAAAGCTTCTCCGTCCAAACAATGCTTCCCCCTCCTAGAGACAGCTGGAGATCGTTGGCGGTCCTTCCCGGATGAACAACTCTGAACCATGTGAATTTAGATGGAGAAGATGGAGCAATAGAGGAGCACACACAAGCGGCGACTCTCCTTTAATCTGTATTTCATCTCACTAATCTCACTTTACAAACCCTAAGTATTATATATATGTACACCCATATATACCCGAATCCGTTATTTCTAACCCGGATCCATTATCTCAACAAACTCCAACTAAACCAAGGTTTAAAAAAAGGAGTAAAAAAGAACACATGTGATGACAACTCTTGAAAGCTCATCCAAAGTATTGTTCTTTAATAGACATTGAAACATGGGAGGGATGGGGTAGAGCTTAATCCAACTTTTGCATCATTTAGAAGACAATCCTCAAAGCTAATCCTAAAGTTGGTAGAATCAAGAGTTCTAACATAATAAGGTTGTATCATATGAGCCAACTCAACAACCATCTTTTCCTTTTTTTATAATAAAAAAGATATATATATTTATTAAGGATATCCCGGGTCAGGTCGATCGAGTCGAGTCGGATCAACTGAAATTCTCTAGCAATATCTCTAATATGAAATTTCCATTAATTCGCTTTCACTTTGATCATAAATAATAATAAAAAAAACTTCTCACAGATTTGAAAATCATTAAAAACCTCATTTTTTTCATAATTTAAATTCAATATTTGGAGAAAAGAAAATTCTACATTTGAAGTCGGGTTTACAAAAACTTCCTAGGGCCGTGCCCAGGAATGAGCCCGGCCCTTTTCAAGTGATAATGTAATATAATTATTTTATAATATTAGAAAAAAGAGATTGATTGGGTGACTTGTAAGGCAATGGAGGCATGCACTAATGATGTGGAGCACAACACAACAAGAAGGTTCTTCCATCTTTGTCTATGTTGAACAATGAGGAGGTGAGACCCACTTAGTCTTGAATACAAATGTTGTTGCTTTCAAACACCAAACAATCTCTGTCTTTGAGATCCCAATAGTGTTTTTCAGCCTAGCTTCTCTCATGGAAAGTAAAAGGATGAGATCTATTTGATGTTTAATTGAGAATGATGCATTTGCTTTTTTCACTATCCCAAAGTTTATCTTATCACCTATGTGATCTTTTTTGCTTTTCTTTGTTGTGCGAAAGTTTCACAAAATAATAATAATAATAAGGGTTTTTTTTAAGTGTACCCCTGAATAATTTTGAAATTGCGTATTTACTTCTGAATAAAACATAATTGCATACATACCCCTGAATAATAGGTATAATTGCGTATATACCCATGGGGTTAAAATCAAATGAAAAACCGTCAAGTTAACAAACGGTAGACATGCAAAATGACCATCATACCCTTTACATATATACTCCTAAAAAATTTGTTTGACTATAAATTTAAAAATACCCCTTTAAAAATCTAAAATTTAAAATAGTTAAAAATATATATAAAGAGGGTTATTTTGGACATTTTTCAACCCTTAACCTAAGTTGTAACTATGGTTAAGATTACTTGGTTAACTTCTGTCAACAGATCCTAACAGTAGGGGTATATCCGCAATTCAACCTGTTTTTCAGGGGTATACAAGCAATTATGATTTTTTTGAGGGTAAATATGTAATTATAAAACTTTTGAGGGGTATATAACCAATTTCCCCTAATAATAATAATAATATAGAGTATGCATTGCGACGAAAATGTGTTAGAAAAATCTTTCAACAGGAAAATTATCGATTCTCTACATATTTTGTATGTTTAGTTTGGTTTTATATGTCAGGCTTCTATTTTATATTTTGTCATGAGATAAGGATCCCAAAACTATAAAAGGAAGTACTCAGTTCACAAAGAAGGTAACCTAAACTTGAACCAAAACAGGGATTCCACTGAGATTGAGTGTTAGGCATCCTTTTTGAATCCTCTCTGAGTTTTATCTCTCTTTCTCTCCTCTCCCTCTCAAGTCCCTAACTTGAGCATCATAGGCTCCTCCTAGGCCCCCTCCCCTCTCCGAGCACGAGTGTTCGGATCTTCTTTCTCCACGGTTCTTTATCTCTACAAGATTGGATCCTTGGAGACCGATTTCAAAAAGAGGTGTTGATCCTACAAAGCTGAATGAACGAAGTAGGAGAGTCGTTAATCGCAACCGATCTCTCCCTCAAAAATCACCTGAAGTACTCCAAACCTTCACCAACCATTTTTCACTCGTTGATCAAGATCTACTCTGATCTACAGAAGAAGCGGATCATTATATATATATATATATATATACGAGCCTGATACTATGCGGCCGGCCGGATTAATGTTCATTTGCGGTCGCCTCCCATTTGGCCCACTTGCATAGTATTTTGAGGAAATCCAACCGTATGGATGGAAAGAACATCGAAAAATAAGCTAGCATGTCAAATTTATAAAAATCTTATCGGTTCAGAATTTCACCCGTTAAGATGAAGACCCTACTTGTATGAAAATTGACATGCTAGCTTATTTTTCGATGTTCTTTCTATCCATACGGTTGAATTTCCTCAAAACATTGTGCAAGTGGACCAGCAAATGAACAGTAATTCGGCCGACCTTACCTTATCATGCCCGTATGTATATATATATATATATATAAGAGAGAGGGCAGCAAGTCATTAATTAAATAAATAAATCAAGAAGACATGATCCACCATTTAAGCTGAGCTCTCAAACGTTGATCCCACTAACTATTCTATTGATAGTCAACTCTCTCCTTGGGTTTTTTTTTTTTTTTTTCTAACATTGAAACAAGTTACAAAGATTCTGTCCCATATCTAGGTTTGGATCACTTTAAAAACATACAAAATCATACAATTGATTAGGGTTTATGTGGATTTATGGTCAAGAAATTATTTATTTATTTATTTATTTATCTATTATTCACTCTAGCAATGAATGGAGGTAAACAATTAATCGTCCTGCTACTCATAACTAACATTAGTTTTTTTATTAATTATAGAAGTTTAAAAAACTTTGAAAATGAATCAAAGTAACTTTCATATTTTTATTTTATTCACTTTTAAAATATTAATGTGAGTTTTATCAAGGCTTTTAAATTTTCTTATATCATTTCCCAGCACTATTTGAAACTATTTCTCATTCAAAACACCCACACTTAAAATATTATTATACTATACCCTATACTAACCCCCAAAGATCTATAGACAATTTAGGCACTATTTAAGAGATGAATAGTTAAGTATTATTAATTTTTTAAAGGAAAACAAAGATTTCTTAATAAAAACACTTATTTTATAAGTTAATTTTTAAATTTTTTATTTTTTTCTTTCTCCAAAAAGCACAAAAAAAAATTGTTTTACCTTTACTTTTTCCAAAGTTAGATAGGTGCTCCCTGGAAAAAAAACATACATGATTTTTTTTAAATAAAAATATTTTATTTTTTGGGACAAAAATACCCTCATAAACAATTCTACAGCTTGTTCAAACAAGAAGTGCTAAACTTAATATAAAAACACTTATAATTTTTTGTTTTTTTTAAAAAAAAAAAACTATGTCAATTCAAAACTGCCCTTAATTTATGTATCCACAGCGCACAGGTTGTCCCACTTAAACTTAATTAGTTGACAATTAGTCATCAATCCCAAGAAAAGAAACAGTGAAGTGAATGAGTAATGGTCCCTCCAAAGAAGAATCCCAAGCTTAATAAACATTCTTGTTTTGCTCACTATTTTCTATTACTTTTGCATGGGAACACATCTATGACTTATGACAAGAAATAAAGTTCAAATGCACTTTGAAAGAAGACTTTAGATAAGGAACACAATTAGAAAAACATAGATTCTTAGGTTGTTAGATGGGATTTAAGTTTAGGTGCTATTTGGAAAGGATACATCTCTTGGTGGAATATCTTCCAAATGGGTTATTTAAAAAAAAAAATTAAAACCTATTTAGAGGGAGGTTGGCAAGTGTATGTATGTTCTATTTTAATTAGATGATGATAATTGTTTAATGAACATGAACCATTGAATTTACCACATTGCTCTTTAAAGAGAATATACGGTGACAATTAATGAAATATAACCCAAGTTATTAAGAGCATCATAGTGCATAGTTACAATTGATATGACAATCGGTTTAAGTGAAATGATAGGTATAGAATCATTAATATCCTTTAATGATATTCCAATATGTCTTCTCACAATATTTGGAAAAGATGGGAGGAGTGGGATTGGAGATATCCTTTTCCGGATACCACCTTGATTCATGCTATCACTCTCCAAAGGTATTTTTGGCCCAAAAAAAGGGATTACGCTCATTTTTAATCTTTTTACTTTGTTCCGATGTTTATTTTCATTCATGTACAATGGAATTGTTCATTGTCATGCTTGTATGTTGAATTTTTTGTTTACATTCATCTTTGTTGTCGACATGACGATTAGTTAATATATGACTTGAAATATGATTAATCTTTTATTCAGTTTCATTACTTGTATGGCTAAGTTAACAAATGTGATGACAAACGTAGCATGTTAGAAAAAGTACGCTAACATCAACAATCACCACAAAATAATAAGAGAAACATCTATGTATCAGTGTATGCCATGTCAACAATCAATAAAGTGCGCGTACCATCGCTACACAAGAAATGAAACTAAATAAAAGATTATCCATATTTCAAGTAGTGCATCAACGGGCAGCTATATCAACAAAAATGATGAAAACAAACAAAAATTTAATGTACAAGAGCAATTATGAACAATTTCATTGTACAAAAATGAAAATGAACATTAGCTAAAACAAAGGAATTAAAATTGACCTGAAACTTGCAAAAACAAAAAAATCTAAAAAGCGAATAATTTCAATGCTATTCGGGGATAATGAATGATTGAATTAGAGGTGGATGAAAATAAGGATTATGCATTCATGTGAAAATTAATAATTAAGCCAGCACTAACAATGGAAAAATAAATTATTTACTACTATAATTGAATATTGTACACTATAATTGAATTATTTACTACTATAAGAAAATAAATAATTAAGCCAACACTAATAATGGAAAAATAAATAACAAAACTATATATATAACTCAAAACTCACTCCCTTCTTCTGTTAATAAACTTTCTATTAAACCTCTTTCTCTCTTGGTTTTATTTTATTTATTTATTATTTTAAATCCAAAGAGAAAAAAATAGGCATGCAAAAATTTTAGGGTAATTTTAAAAAAAAAACATATTTGCAACATAAGTAATGTGTTTTTTTTTTTTTGAAAAAAACTGGTGGTTTCTCCAACTAACAAAAAATGAAAAAACTATAAGGTTTTTAACGGAAAAACCAATGTGGTTTCACGGATTTGCAAAAAAAAAAAGACAATTTTTGTTAAAAAAAACTTGACTTATTTTCCCTTTTTTGTTAGTTGGAGAAACCATAAGTTTTTTTCGAAAAAAAAATCACATTCTCTATTTTACAAATCTGTCAAATCATATTATTTTTTTAAAATTTACTCAAAATTTAAATTAATATTAATTAACTAAAAATCAAAATTAGTATTTTTTTTGAAAAAATAAATAAACCACATTCATTAAAATAGAATTGGCCCTTGTCGAACCATCTTACTTACATCATAATCTAAACTTGACTAGATACATTTTATAGATATAATATGATTTGAGAAGACGAGTGAAAGTCATGTTTACTACTCTGATTGACAACACTTTGTTAGCCCTACTCCCTTGGGATTACTCTTGCAACATCTCATCCTCAAAATCTGTCAAGTGGCGGTTGTTGATTCTTGTCTTAAGTAAACTATAGACTCCTCTTAACGATGGATATAAATCCCCATAAAAGTTATATTCCACAACATTTCATAATTTCACCAACTTTTCTATAAAGTAACACTACTGATATTAATATATATCACAAATTTTCAAACAAATTATACAATTTGATATAATTCATTTTTTTTTGACATAGGCCATAAATACCTCACTAGAGGGTATGTCAAGGGGGCGTGGTCTTAGGTGACGAGCACCCTTGATCCCTTACTGTGCGCCTACGTATGTGAAGACTCGAACCTGGGAGCTTTGTACTCACTAAGTGAATTACCGAAATTGCTTCCCTCATTTATGGGGGCAGGGACTCGAACCTGAGAGCATGCTCAATCAAGCGAATTACCCAACAAACGGGATCCGAGATACCGCTAGACCAATGGTCCTTTGGTATTTGATATAATTTATCACTAAATTGAACTTTACATTTCTAAAATGAAACCTTTATTTTTTTAAAAAAATTTGCAATAAAAACTTATTTTCTTTCCTTTTATTTCTCATTTTTCTTGCCCACACCCCCAATAAATGAAGTCTTACCAAAAAGGACAGCATTTTCAGAGAGTCCCTGTCCCATTGATAAGGAAGGGTAAAACAGTCATTTCAGTTCATACCCCCAGCTCCCATTCATTCTCTATCCCACCACTACGACTCCTCCTACTACTTCTTCTACTAGTGCTCGTCGCTGCCTTGCATCGAAGGCAACCTTCATACTTCGCCTGGAAAGCGAGCTCTCAACCTCCGGGGTACGCCCACCGTCATCTCCCCTTCCTCTCTTGCTAGCGAGCTTCTCTTTCTCTGTATATATATGTAGTTTCTGGCCGCCATGAGTGTGCGTCTTGTGTCCAGATCCTGGCTGGTGACTTGCTGAGGGAGCCATGCCGCTTGTGCGGTTCGAGGTGAGGAATGAGTATGGGCTTGGGGATCTGGAGCTGTATAGAGGACCCGGGAGGAAGGAGGATTCAAAGGCTCTTCTTGATGGAGTCGCTGTTTCCGGCCTTGTTGGGATCTTGCGCCAGCTCGGGGATCTCGCGGAGTGAGTTTTTGTCTTTTAATTTTGATGGGTTTTTGCTGGTGGGGTTGTTGTTAATTGCGATTGTTTAATTGTGGTTGGTGTGGTTTGATTTTAGTTCCCACATTTTTAGTAATTTTTCGATGGATGCAATGTGCTTGCTTTTTACATGAAAAAAATTGATTGATTGAAATTTTTTTTTTTGGATTTTGGTGATGGTGTCATTCGGGAGGTTTTAGGATTGTTTGGCATTGGTATTGGGCGAAACTTTGGAGGAGTTTGAAGATCTGGTAAAATTGGTGTCTTGAGTTTGTTCATGTTTTTCGGGGTTTGGATGAAACGAATTGGGTAGTTTCTTGTGGAAAAGTAATTGATGGGTGATTTTAATTGGATTGGAGAACGGATAGAGCACTCAAGGAGGTAGTTTGGTAGAGGATTCGAGGTGTTAATGAAGAAAAGGTCTACGGAGAGAGTGATGAGAAAAGTCTTGGATGAACATGGAAAAATTTGGTAAGTTTTGGTTGTGATAGACTCCTTCAGGGAAGGCAGTGATGGCAAGCCAATTGGTTGGATTTGTTTTTATTTGGGAAATATTACGCCGTTGTATTTATTCAATGATAAGATGGAGAACTAGGAAATCATTAATCACAATAATTGATATTTTTTGTGGAAAAAAAAAGAACATTGAAAAGAAGGTTTCGAGGTGGGTGGTATTAGAATGACTAGGATTCATGACATTAATACATGTTCTACTAAGCTAGGATTAAAAAATTGGTCCTTGGAATTTCGTTACAGTCGGATTCCTTATACATATGGATTAGAAGCTCCGTGAATAAAAGGTTTATTTTGAGAATCATTCCTGCATTTGAACTTCCTAATTTTGGCTTAGTTAATCAGTTCAAATGCTACTTTTGTTGTTTTCCCTATATGATAGAAAATAAATTAACATGTATTGGCACCAATTATTTTTTCAGCTTCTTAGTTTCCCTTGACTTTTGCTGCAAATGACTAATATAATGTTTCTTAGTCCCGGTCTCTAGTCATACTTAGATTTGTCCTCTTGCTAACCTCTCTAGGTAAAAAGATTTGGCAGTTTCTTTACCATTAATGCTGTCTGTCATGATTAGACTTATTAACTCCTCATCCTCTTGAGTGTCCACCTCCAATATGGTGGCGGGGAATGATCTTACATCTGAATGGATATCATCCATACTTATGAAAACTGACCTAGGAGGACAGGACTGGTGTTCCCCCTCCTTTAGATCAGCCATAAAATATATGGAAAGTACTTCTGAAATCCTAATTGCCTGTTTGTTGTATTTATTGATGCTGTTGACAAAGAAGTCCTTCACCTCATTTCATTTACATAAACTAGATTCACTGAATTGGATTCCCATAACAACACCCAACTCCAGGATTCATTAGAATTCAAATTCTATTCTGCTTCTGTACTCAAATCACATCTAACTTGAACTCCCAAAACACCACACTATGTTGAATCTGTTTTCTACTGCCCACTTCGGATCCTGTGCCACTGTGAATCTAGCTCCATTTAGACTTAGGCCTCACTGCAATGATCCTATGGCCTACTCCATTTCAGATTAGTACAGCATTCTGTAGCAACATTAAGATCTGTTTTTTTCCCTTAGAATTTCCTTCAACCTCATTGTTTTCAAGGGCTCGACCCTTCATTCCATTGTTGAGGCCTTTCTTTGCAGTAGAATTTTGAATAGAATGACAGCTTTTTCCTATAAAGGTAGGATTGGGCGAAAATGTAACAAAGATTGACTATCTTCTATCTGTTTTAGTTCAATCATATGAAAGTATGCTATATATAAATCTTGCTTAGACAAGAACTGTTATTTGGTAGAATAATTCTTTCTTAAAAAAGTACCCTGTAAATCTCTGGGCACTTGAAACTTTGAGAGTAAATTCTGAAGCATATGAAGCATTCCACTTCCTGATTCCCCGTATCCAACTTGTAGCCTAAAAATGCATAAATAGTTCTTAAGGTTGATTTGCTTACTTATGGTTGAGAATCTGTTTATCCGTGAGAGTGGTGATTGCTTTGACTTGTTTTTTGGGTTCCTATATTTGTGTACATACATAATCTGATATATTTCTTCTGAAACATGGTATCGGTCATATTGTAGGTTTGCTGCTGATGTGTTCCGTGATCTGCATGAGCAAGTGATGGCCACATCTGCAAGAGGACGCAAGATGATGACTAGAATGCAGCGCATAGAAGCAAAGCTTCCGTCACTGGAGAAGGCTGTTCAGAGTCAAACAAGCCACATACATTTTGCTTATGTTGCTGGTACACCTCATGCTAATATATCATTAGAATCTTGATGCATAAATTACTTATTATGGTAGACTGTTTTATGTTGAATGTGACCATTTTCTTTTCGGGGAACTGCTGGTGCAGGAATTGGCAATCTAGCTTGTAGTTATCATGTCTTTGCCAGGACATCCAGATATGAATGCATCTTAATACATCTTGATATTCAGCTCCACTTTAAAAATAAAAGATTGATAATAGGCTCTAGCTGCCTACTTTATCTTGTATGGGCTTTATGTTATGCATTGCTTGTGTAGAGTCTCTACTTTAGGAATAAATCCTATTTGAGATTGATATTTGGTAGTTTTTTAAAAGCCTGATGACGTTGTCTATCTTTGCTTGTTGGCCTTCCTAGCAAGGCATGAGTTTTTTTAGTTAGATCCAAAGGTTGATTCCATAAAAAGCAATTCTTGTTTCAATTGAGATTGCATGGCAGAATGGAATCTTTATTAGTGAATTTACATGGCCATATTTTGGGATCTTATTAGTGCTGAACTGGGCCAATATGTCTTACATCATGTGTTTCATAAGAATAATGTTGAAACTAAATGAATCTACTAGACAATGGAAGATTTTATTAAATAAAAACCATTTAAATGCTCCAATTTGAGGCCACTAAGCAAGTGTTCTGCAAAACTGTGTTCCATTCCCCCTTCTAACAAAATGTAACCTTTCTTACATTGAAATCGGTAATTTGTCATCTCCATCATTTTTGAGACGATATAACATCCATTTCAAAACCTTTTAATATTTTTGCTTAAACTAAGTCTTGGGACCAGTAAAACCCTAATTAATAAATATCATAACTGTATTTAATACTGAAAGTTTTTAGTATCAATCAACTTCAAAACATTATGGAAGTATTTAAGATTTTTTACTTGTGAATAATCAACAATTCTAATAGATGTTGAACTTTAAGAGGGCTGTACAATCCCTCTTTTTGTTTTGGAGCCAATAGGAAGGTAATTGATAATTGCTTCTTGTTTTAGATGTCTGATGGAGGTCGTATTCCCCATGACCAAAGAAACATCAGTGAGGATCTTTATAACAGATGATTATTCATGAGTGCTTGATGGACTGAATTGAGATAAGCTCGAATATGTTATTATTACCACTTCCTGATGATTATATCCTCTAGTAAATGCTTCACATTTTATATGAAAAATAGGTAGCGTTGAAAAGTGAAAACCAGAAGATTGACACTTTGGACCTTTTTTTTTTTCTTCCAGTACTTAATCCTCATAATATGGTTAAATTGAATGCAAATGTTGCTTTCAGGTACAAACTGGCATGCCAATGTTCGAACTGATGAAAGTCTCCTTCTTGGAAGTGATTTGCCTCAATTTATTATGGACTCCTATGAAGAATGTCATGATCCACCACGACTATATCTGCTTGACAAGTAAATTTTATGTTTGTTATCATCATTCAGTACTGTGTAATGATCTATTTATGCTGCTCATATGCCCTTTTGTTTTCAGATTTGATTCTGCTGGTCCTGGGGCTTGCCTAAAAAGATATTCAGATCCATCTTACTTTAAGAGAGCATGTGTTACCTTAGAATTGGCAAAAGCTGAAAAGGTTCAAAGAGAAAAGAAGAATCACAGAAATAAGGTTTATCATAACTTTGAATTATCTACTTATTTAAAAAAAATTCTTTTTATACTTGCAATTAATCGCATTATATATTAATATTGTTCAGTTAACTCAGTGGCAGATAAAACTCTTGATGCTCAAAATTCTACATATAGGCACAAACCATAATTACCCAAAAGTCAAAAGAAAAAAAAGCCTACTTATATTCAAAAGGCACTACTTTATCTCAGTCACATAAAGGGAATTTGATGTAGAAAATTATATACAGACATTTTAGTACACTTTTATCAACCAATATTCTGAGAAGCAGCCCTTGTTATCCACAAACCTCTTTTGGTCGTACATGCCTTAATTAAGCTTTTCATTCTGTAGAAGAATCAGAACATTAAAAGCTGTTGCATTGTGGTAACTTTTGATCTTTACCTTTGGATGATGCCTTTTATTCATCAATATCCTTGAAGGTTCCATGTCACGTGCTTCATTTCAATTACTCATTATGTGGTTAAAAATGTAGAATGTGGAAACACTATACAGGTAACCACATAGCGCGTATAGTCTTATTAAGCAATACACAAACTCAACATTTCCTTGCTCTCTGTGGAGCCATGCAAAAATTAGGCTTTGTTACCACCTGGACCTCAATATCTTTCATCATATGCAGAGGAAAGGGGCACGTCATAGACGCGGAGAAGTTCAGCGTCATGCAGTATCCACATCTCCGCACAACACCAGGTATATTTTTTCAACATATTTTCATGTTTGGAGAAAAAGTAATATATATAGTGGTATTGGTCTTAATTTTTTGTCATGAAGACCTAATATATTTGTGGACTTATGCCTTGGATTGCAGTGTGCGATTTGCATCTCCAGAGTCTGATGGGCAAAGCTATTCGACTGAGAACACATTCATATCTGATCTGAGACAAAAGGCTGAAGTTGCAAGTGAATCCACATCCTTTGATTCAAAGACCAGGTTGAACTATGTTGAAGAAGTTTCAAATGCCACAAATCCTTCAGCTTTGCCAGATGACCTGGAATATGATGATTTCTCTGTTTCAAAGTTGGAAATCGACAACTGTGAACTGAGTGCTTCTGTTACACACAGTGCATCAAGAGATGGGGCTTATGATGATTTGCAGCAAGATCCACTACAAGGGAAAAGTGCAAATGGATCACCCCCAGTTACATGGGATGAGAAGGCTGAAATATCCAAGCCTACAAGTCCTAGATCATTTGATGACATCCTTGTTGACCGGGTTGAAGATTCAGATCCTTTGCCTGCTTGCTATGAAATTTCAAATGCAGACACTGAAATTGCTAAACTTGAAACAGCTGTTGATCAAGAGGATATCTTGTTTGATATTCCAAATGTACCATCATCATTACCTGGTGAGAACCATTTTGATGAAGTTAACAGTGAGACAGAGAACTACATGGATGCACTAAACACCATGGAGTCAGAGACCGAGACAGATTCCGAGTATCAAACTAAACGGGAGGTGAGGTCATTGCCTGGTTACAGTAATTCAGCAGTTGAATCTAGAAATGAACAAGCCCCTGAAATGGTTTCACCCAGTTCTGACTCTTCTGACTCAGATACCCCTTTTGCATCTCATGATTCCTTGCGCCAAGATGCAGACCTAGAGCTTCATAATACAGTCCCAGCAGAGAGTTTAGACAATGTGGAGTCAACTTGCTCAAACAATGCTATTGACAAAGATTATTCAGAAAGCCATCCTGATTTGTTGAGGACAAGTAACTTTGAAGTTGATGGCAGTGATCAGTCTCCCGAGTCAAGCACACATCCTGATTTGTTGAGGACAAATAACTTTGAAGTTGATGGCAGTGATCAGTCTCCTGAGTCAATCACACATCCTGATTTTTTGAGGACAAGTAACTTTGAAGTTGATGGCAGTGATCAGTCTCCTGAGTTAAGCACGCCAATCTTAGCTACTGAGTTGAGCAATGGAATCACAGCTGGCACATCTGAGGGTCACACCTCTTCCTCTGGTGATGCTCTTAGCATGCCTGCTATTAATTTTTGGACAAATGGCAATCTTCTAGGTGTTGAACCATCAAAACCTCCAGATTTCAGTTTTCCCAGTATCAGCAGGGAGGAGGATACACCGTCCGATACTACTGTCACTGGATTTTATCTTTCCAGCTACATGGTGCGAAATAAGTTGCAAAAGGACAAAGTAGCTGCAAAATCAGATACAGCAGATATTCCAAATGGGGAGAATATGGATAGATCACCAAATATTAGAAGTTCCATGGATCAGAACAAAACATGTAATTTGGGTCAGCATGGTGATTTGTCTGGTAAGCAGAGTTCTCAAGAGAGACACTCCGGTGACATTTTTGCTTCTAAGGCTACATCTGATCTAATGGAAGTTAAACCTTTTGCACCTGGAGCTGAATTGCCTTTTACATCTAATGCTGACCCACAAACCAGTGAATCTGGACAAACTACCATGAGCATTTCATCAAGTTTCTCTGGTCTGGCACAGAGGTTTCTTTCAAGTAGTCTTCAAAGAAGAGTCTCTTTTCCTAACGATGAGCTCTCCAGGCCATCAGGAAACACAAGTTCAGAAGTTAGGAGATCGAAGGAAAATTCTGTTCAAAACTGGAATGGAGAAAGTTCAATGGAAGGTGTTTCTAAGGTATCCTCTGCACATAATACCACGAATAAGATGGAACATGGATCATTGAAGAAGTCGTTATCTTCTAGTTCACGGTACTCTGAGCAATCTTCCCCACCTCTAGAACATATGAAGATCTCTTTTCGTCCAATGAATCAGTTTGAGACATCAAAATTGAAACTGGATTTTTCCAATGACGATCTCCATGAGAACTATGAAGATATAATATTTCCTTCATTTCAACTGCTTCCAGGGCCGACTGCTCCTTCGCGGAATGATGATTCTGATTCTGATGATGATACATTCTGCAGATCATATCCTTATTCCTCAGAGGAGCTTATGAGCCCTCGTTCAGATTCAAACTCTGACTTGTGGGAGCAAGATGAAAATGATACAATTAAGGACCATGAGATATCTCACAGAAGTCCATCATCAGTTGCATCCATCTCAAATTATACAGGATTTGGACACATGAATGACTACTCCCTAGATCCAAAGAATGGAATTATGAATTTCAATGATAATGATGATGGTATTTCTTTTCAATCCAGCCAAATTATAGATCTTCCTGGTCTTGATGCTGTTAAGTTTCAAAAACCTCAAAGGGATGAACCCTGTGGTGCTTTGCCTGTTGACAGTGAAGGTCCTGTGTTGCAGTCCAAAAATGAGCTGCCACTACCACCACCTCTTCCTCCAATGCAGTGGAGGATAACAAAGGGTGACTTTGGTTCAATAGAAGATAATAATTCGGTTATTACTGAACTTGATGACCATTTAGACTCTCTGCAAGCTCAAAGGTTCATTGATGATAAAAGAGAACAAAATGCAACAACTCCAAAACCAATTCCTGATTCAATGGCAAATCCTGACCAGAATCAAGTAACTATTCAATTCTCTCTCTGTGTATCTTTAGATTCATGATTGTTTTTTTTTTCCTGCTCCAGCATGATAATGATCATAAGATGAATGGTCAGAGAGAAGCAAATCAGGTTGCTCCTAACAAGGAACTGGATGAAAAAGATTTCCTTCAACAAATCAGGAACAAGGTTTACACTTCTCTTATTGAAACTGCTCTTCCTCTTCAAAATGAGCCACAATTTGAGCAAGATTTTCATTGTCTGGATGTTGCATAAGAAAGTTGTGGAATATTCACCTTATAATCCATTTGTTGTTTTATTTGCAAAGATGTTAGGTCAGAGCTTCATTTGAACTTAAGTTGCATATTAATCGCTTCTATTTCTTCTATCATTAATACTGCATTTCCCCCAAAATTATCTATAGGACCTAGGGCTTTCCTGATTCTCTGTTATTAGAATTCTTGAATTTTAGTGTGAAGATAGCGCTGAGGTCTTGGGTAATATGATTACTGGGCAAGTAAATGCTTTCCACAAAATCTAGAGCATAATAAAGATCTTCTCTATTCACTATATGGGACTAATAAGTTGGTATGGCATACTGATTTGGTGTTGTCAGGGGACTGCCACTGAAGCCGTAGATGATGGTATCTGAAGAATAGAAATAAAACATTTCAATTAAATCATTTAAATTATTCTACTCTTTTCCCTGTTCGAAAAAAGATATCCCTTTTGTTGAGTTCCAGATAAGTTCAATAATAAGGATTTTTTATATAGGAATACCAAATTAGTACACTCCTCTGGATAATCAATTTCTATTTAGTTACCAGCATTCTGATTGAATTGATTCACAAAATATATATGCTTTATTTAGTATATTAGCAAGTTCTCTACTTACATTTGGAAACCTACAGTCTTTTAGCCTGAGGCGCACCGTAGCCTCAAAGCCAAGTACCGGATCACAGCCAACTACCAATGTCAATGTCGCTGCCATATTGGAGAAGGCAAATGCAATACGTCAGGTTTGCACTGTCAATATCAGATACCAGTATCCTCTTTGCCGTTGTATTTTTTCCCTTGTGTTTGACCTAATGTCATTTGATCAGGCATTTGTTGGTAGTGACGATGGGGGTGATGATGACAACTGGAGTGATGGTTGACTATTCCTATGACAAACTTAAACACAATATTCTGTTTTCAGCAGGTTGCTAGCTGAAGCTTCATAATATCTGTGAGTAGCATCAGTTGTATTTCTGTAATTATAGTTTTTAGTTCTGTTCTTAAATTTCTTAGGCCTTATTCATATTGTTTAGAATCAATCTACGAAGAGAAATCACTCTTTTCTTTGTGTATTGTAAATTCATGTTCCTATTAGTTGTGATTAGTGCCCAAAATAAGCGGGTTGTATGTTCTGATGAATGAGTACTGTTGTCATGCAAGAATAGACCTTACAGCAGTTTTGATCATGAGCTGCATCAAGTCTTTTGCCGATCAGTTCAATTGCTCATTATAGTTTATCCAGAGTTCAGAACAATCATCGAGAGAATGATTGAATTCCCATATTTATATTTGAACTGCTTATTTGTTTTGATCAGATCTTTTTTCATTCTGATTCAATTGATAACCAAGAAGGTTCAATATTTGTGATGCACAAGTACTTTTTCATGGTTAAGAGTTTCTAGATTTTAGATGGAAACCAAAATATTGGCTCAATCCAATCCAGACATATTGATATCAATGTTTTTGTTAAATTAAGCGATGTGGGACTATTATGATTTTGATGCATGTTAATGTTTTAGTTACTCAAATTAGTCATACTAACTTCAGTATAATGTTTAATAGTAAACAAATATATGAGTTTGATCCAAACTTAAAAGCTTAAAATTTATTAATTGGTCTAGAACTAGTATAATTATCTTTAATATGCCCCTTTAACGTGCTAACTTTTTAGCTGCTTACGCTGTAAACAAACTAGTCTTGCTAGTTTGGTATAATGTCAAATAGTAGTAAATAAATATATGGGTTTGATCTAATAAATTCGATATGATGTAACACTCAAACATATATATCTCTATATTTTTTATTAAATTAACCGATGTGAGACTATTATGATTACATTATGTATTGTATGTATATATATCGTTCATAATGATCGGTATTCTAAACCAAAGGTGGCAGTGGATGTGCAAGGGTTTAACTAAGAACAAGAATATAAATTTCGTATTCTCTATAACATGGTGAAAAGAAATCGTAGTTTATGAACTTCATCGACTTTTTTCCTTTTTTTTTTTTGAATAAGGGGATAAACCCCACCCAGATAGGACACGCGCAGGCAGGACTATCACTGGGCCCGTATTATGCAGGGACGCTAGGGTACTACAAATCCTCGATGACTCCGTCACGTGAGGATTGAACTGATTCTACTACCGGGATCACGGAGGACCTTTGCCGCTCGACCCGCGGGTTTTTGGCTTTTTTCCTTCAAAAACTATTTTGTGTGCGCTATTTTATCTTCTAAATACCGCCTTTTTTTTAATGCAATCATCACTTGTCCTCTTTATGTAGGACTAAACAAGAAAAGATAAAAAGAAAACCCGCTTTATATAAGATTAAAAATAAAGACAGAAAGAAAAAGAAAGACGTGAATTTTGTATTGAGACATTCTCTTTTCTTTTCTTATCTATCCCAATATTTTTCATGTGGGAAAAATAATTGAAAAGAGGAATAATATTTGTTTGTGTGGCTTTTAAAAAAAAGAAAAGAAAAGAAAAGAAAAGGTTCTTCTTAACCTAAAGCTAGAGAATAAGAACAGCTAGAACTTTGCAAGGGCCAAGTAGAGGCAATGAGATGACAAGTACATAATATTGTTATATTGAAAGAGTACTACTACTTAGTGGTTTCTATATTGTATGCTCTTTTATTGATGTGGTTCCTCCACCTAGTCATATAAAAGCAGATACCATGTTGGGCATTGGATACTATGATAAAGATTAAAGAGTAAAGAGAGAAGAAGCATGAAAAAGAAGAGCCAACAAGAAAAACCACTAGCTCAACTTAGTTGGATGAAACATGTGTGGAATAAGTCCTTTTATTTATTTTTATTCAAATTGGAGAATAAGTTATTAACTTTTTTGATAAATGTGAACAAACCACTTGAAATACGCTGTAGTTGTGGTTTGAACCCACCAACTTTCTTTGTGAAAGTTAGTTAGAATAAATTATTAACTTAATCATGATTTTGTAAACCAAATTTCCGCTTAATCTTAATCTAAAGATTTTGTTGGGATCAACTTAGGAATAAACTAATATTATATTTCACTGTTATTAGCTTAATTCTTCAATAAGAACAAAGCATAGCAGATAACAAGAGAACTTCCTTTTGTTAATCTTAGTTAACAAAATGTAAATAGTTTGTTGGATTTTATTATCAATTGTTCTCATTTTTCTAAAATCTTTTTTGAAAAACCAGGGTTACGTTCGTCTTTGTATTTTACCCCGTAAAAGTTTATAATCACATATTTACCTCTGAAAAATTGTGATTGCTTGATATTTCTACACAATTTTTTTTTTTCAATGAGATGTTTATGCAAAAATATATATCACATGAATTAATAAAACATTGTGAAGAACATGTCTAGTGACTATCAACTGAGACTCAATTGACTTGGCTCAACCTAACTTTGAATTGTTAGCCACTTCCCAATGTGGTCCAGCATTTATTTATTTATTTATTTATTTTTTTGAATGGTGAATAAACCACGTTTATTAATATGTAGAATGTCCTTTGTTGGACTAAGTTACATGTACCCCGTCCATGGTTGGGCCGGGTGTGTTATATGGGAAGGGTGAGGATTCATGGGGATTGTCGTAATGTCCATGTCCTTGTGTGGCCTCGTCCTCGAAGTCTGAGTTGGTATCCGGTGGTCTTTGTTGTCCCGCAATGTCTCGCGTGGTTTTTTTTTTACTAAGGTGACAAGCCCCCTCCGAAGGACGTCAAAGGACGTGTTATATGCTTCAGCAGCTCACACGTTGAATAGACATTATACACCCAAAGGCTCGACAGCTTAAGTGTGAAACAGACCCATACACCTAAACTCTCACCTTGTAAGAGGTGGGATTCAACTTCGAATCATCCACAAAGAAATTCCATCTCTAAATAGGAAATCTTATATCAATAAATCTTTTGATCATTAGTTCTAGCATAGTTTTCTTATTGAGCATTATTGTCCTAATATTATAGGACTCATCCACCTAAAACTATCTTAAAGTTAGATAGAAAAACATAAAATAATAATAATATATCACTTGAAATCATGATAACCCTCTATGCACCTACTCTCATGTTCTTTATTAATTGGATTATGCAAAGAAAATGAGAGAAATCTTGGAAAGCTAACATCTATCAATCACCCATCTAGTATCTACTATACTAAGGACAAAAAGATGAAAGAGAAATTCAATGTTTTCAACCATAAAAAAATAAAAATAAAAATAGAATCTTTGTTTTGATTTGCTCTTATGATTTTGAGAGATTTTTAACATTAATAAAATAAAAATATTTTTTCTTTTTTACAAGTTATGGGGGTGAGGGAGAAATTCATGAACTCCCTATCACGGTTTCTAATACACAGTATTTTACGTCAAAAATTATAATGACGATTTAGATATGTAATAATGGATCACCAACTACAGTTCACACAAAGTGATATTATCATTAATATTTTTTAAATTTTTTTTAAAATTTAACTATAATTTCATGTGGAATATCTCCCAACCAAACACGAGGAGTCATCTTTTTAGTTTTCTCACAAAATTTTCAAGTTCTTGGAATAATTAAATAAATTTTGCATTAAAAATCTGTTATCTCAAGCATTTAAGTTGAAAAAACTAAGGTGGGGGATAAAAAAAACACAGTTTATTTTTTTAAAAAAAATTTAAAACTTAGAATAATCTTTTCGTCAAATTTTCAAGGTCTTGGAGGCATAATGCTTGGATTATACCATTAGAATTCATAAATTTATTGGGAATATAATGCTTTTCCACTTATCAATCAATAAAGAGAGTTGAATATAAAGATAGATATATTCCTTCATTTCAATAAAGAAGACTACTTATCAATGTCTCATATTCTTCAATGCTTTTAAATCTATAACAAATCTAATATATAAAATGACCACCTCTCATTTTTTAATTCCTTATAATGAGAATTATATAGCTTTTCTTTGACATTTTTGAAAGAAAAAAAAAATGAATGACTCTTTTTGGACATATACGTGGGAGTTTCTACTAGAAAGTTCTATTTAGTTCATTTTTTAAATTTTAAGTTTTAAATTTAAGACAAAATAGTCAAACACTCTCATGGAAAAATAGGAAAAAAAAACATGCTCCTAGTCCATGAGAATTATAGACTAACTTTGATGTAGATGTGAAGACAGGGAACTAGAGATTAATAAGTTTCCATATTGTCAAAGTGTTCAAAAATCATGCTTGACTTTTATTTGGAAGTTTTTGTTTTTTTTTTATTTAAAATAATTTGAATTGAATTCTAGAAATAATACTTGTAATGAAAAAAAAAAGGATCGTCTCAAAGAAAAAAAGGATCATCTCAATTTTGAACTAAGATCATCGGTTACTAATAGAGAACTAATACTAATCAAAATGATCTAAGTTCAAAGACTAACAATAATGTACTTATTCTTTAATCTTATTAGTCGGAAAGTAAAATTATAATCATAAAAATACTTGAAAATTTTATATTTGGTGCTTCATGAATCATGGCATCATTAGGCATGAATAATTCCAATAGATAAATAAAACTATTGCATCATGATCATGTAATGAAAAATATCACATTTAACATTATTCTTAGATTCTCAAACTAACTAATGGAAGGGCATATTTCATCCAATTGTTCATGATACAAATGAAATATATACCACATTTTGATTACCTTTATTCATATGAATAAATCATGTTTAATGTTTCTTCTTAGGAGAGTTACCATTTTTAAAAATAAATAATTAAGTTTGGTTTAGATAAAAAAAAATTTTAAATCTAGGTTCAAATCATAATCGGGTCCCATATTAAATGTACATGATCAAACCGAATCAATTAAGGTATTTTCTAGTTGAGAGGCTCCTTTCAAAGAATCAAAGCAGCAAAGAATTAGAGTCATTATCCTTTGGAACAATAGAAACCATCCATATTCATGCTTGGACATTGTTTTATACACCACTTTGTTGGATTTGGACTCAATTAATGTTTCATTTTATAATCTAAAGCAAACATGCCTTCCACTTAATTCATAATTAATCAACTTTGATGGGAAATCCTTCAAATTAATGAAAGATTATATCATATTCTTCTTCTTATTATTATTATTAAAAGACACGGAAGTTTTAACTTAAGAACATAGATCATAAGAATTCTATGATCTTATATTTTTTTCACATAGTTTTTTTTTTGTGATAAAGAGAGTCACTTAGACTAACATATACTTAAGGTCCACAAAACAACACCTAAGATAGATAAGCTACTTGAGCTCTCCAAAGCCTATGCATTCTTCAGTGATTGATCTTGCATGTCCTCCAATTGTAGTCCTTGCTTCCCAGGTGGAAGTTTATTGATACATACTGATTGTCAGTTTATATTGTGACTGGGGCTCTTGGCATTTTGATCACCTCTCTTGAGTCCTTTAACATCTTGCATCTTTGCTTCACATGGTGACTAAGCTTGACTGGGTTCCATTCCTGCAGATAGAAAGAGACCCTTATAAGATAGAATTACATATGCAATATCTGCCATTCTGCCCCCTTCTTTCCATGAGCCATCTGTAAATATTAAGTATTTGCTAAATTGCCTGTGCCAATTTTGCACCATCTCCCAACCAATTTGTTCAATAGATGGTTGTTGCTGATTGTACTCATGGTTCATTATGATGCTATGAAAGGATTGAACGAAAGACCTGAGCACTAGAAAGACGAAGAAGAAGAAGCGCACACACACACAGAACAATCAGGATTTACGTGGTTCGGTCAATGTTGACCTACGTCCACGGCCGCAGTAGAGTTTCTTATTTCTTGCTTCACAAAATTAATGTTTTACAAAATACAGGAATATTTATAGAGTCGGGAAAACCAGACATAAAATCCCACATGAGCCTGAGCCTAAAAATAAAAATTTGCTTCTAGGGCGCCTCGGAAAACCTCCTCAAGGGCGCCGCCTTGACCCCGTTCGCTCGCTGACCGAGACCCCGCCCTCGGACTCCCATGGCGTTTAATGTAGTCAAGGTTGTCAAGGCATCCATCAGACCCCACATACTCAACATGCTCCTCCTTGCCACCTCCTTAGGGTTGAATGCTTGTCCTTGAAATACTTTAGTGCATTTGTTCTTCCAAACCTCCCACAGTGTACATGGCAGCAGGGCAAGTTCACTAGGGCTTAGTTTGTGATTTCCAATCTTCCCACTTCTCAACCATTCCCCTTCCAATAAGGCCCCTTGTGTGATCTCCTAATGTCACGCCCCGAACCAAAATGGGACATCGGCAGATCGGCCGCATACTTGTGGGGATGGGCCCCACTGTGTATGCAAGGCCTCATAACCTATTTACAATTACTACAAATAACTGAAGAATATGAATTTATTTCTAAATCTCAAATGTTCAATTCAACATCCAACATAATCTAACAGATGGGCAAAGTCTATGAAAATAAACCAGTACAACTTAATTTTTTCAACACACTAGAGAAAATCCCTAGGACACTAAGGATATGATCAGGCTCTGGACATCTCATCTACTCACCGACTAGCTACTCCTTGTAATCTGAAAAAAAAAAGTCCAGAGATTAATGAGCTTGGGAGCTCAGTAAGTACCCACTAAAACGGTGAACCATGCAGTGTTTAATATAATAAATAAATATGAAACAATATAGTAAAAGGAAAAAGAATTCGTAAATAACACAATAATTTGCAAAAATTATAGTTTCTGAAGTTATCATACAAACATACTATCAGAAGGTTTAGTTTACACTCAAAATACTAGAGTCTCCCAAACTTTCTATGACCACTAATAACCCCGGTGGCACGGGTCGTAAATTGAAGGTCAAGTTATTATAACCGACAAAGACGGGAAGCGAAAATGTAAGGTCGCTATTGTGACCGACAGCACGGGTTGAACTAGTTCATAACAGATACGTGTCGACACGGTCAATGTTTAACCCCCATTGACGAAGGTCAGAACACATATAGTTTGGAGACGTACTCGAAAATCAAAATAAATATCGCAGGAAAAATAAGTCATACAGTCAGAATCAAAGAGTATGTCAAGCAAGCAAATGTCAATAGTTCTAAACAAAACATACATGCATGGTTCAGTTTTGTACAGAAAATAGATAGATTACAGTTTCTTTGAAATGTCAGATAAAGTCAATATATAATTTAAGTTATAATAACAAAAATAATTTCTACAAGTTGATAAGAAAAACCTTGCTTAATTTAGGCGGAATATTTACCTCCAAACTCCAAGTTTATTCTAACCGCAACTCAAACCTCCGTGTTAAGATCTAATACAGAAAATATAGTCTCGGTTATTGAGCTTTATAAAACTTACACAAAATTGTTCCTATTCCCAAGTCTCTCTACATGAACACCCCCGCATGAGATCCTACCTATAAGTTATCTAATTTACCTTATTTAATTCCTGCAACTAAATCTGAGAACAATCAAACAAATCTTTTTAATCATAAAAATAAATTTGTTTGTAACATCAGTTATAAATAAAATAACTACCCAAAAGAACAGAAAAATCGGCAGCAAGGGAACAAATGAATTGGTTGGTATATATATATATATATATATATATATATAATAAAACCAAATAAAAATAAATAAATTAATTAATTAAAATAATACCAAAACATAGTAATAATAAAACTTTGGCAGCCCGTTTCCGAAAAGTTCAAAATCAAGAAAAAAATAAATAAATAAAATAAAACAATTTTAAATTCATCAAAGAAGCATGAGGGCCTGAGGCTGATCTCAAAAAAATAAAAATAAAAATAAATAATGAAATCAAACACATACATGTAGACAGACGTTTTTTTTTAGATCAGTTGTGTAATTCAATGACTTGCACGAAAAACGAGATCATAATAACATCATGATATTCACAAAAGGTTTAATATTAATGCAAAATATTGGAGCTTTATATTAAATCTTATAAAACCTATGAAATAAATAGTGAATTAATATAAAACAAAAAAATAAGCATATAATACAAAGAAGAATAAAATAAAAATTTAAGCCAGCAATCAAATTGAAACCTAGTAAACCACTTGCATCATAAATAATTTTTATTATCAATCCTAATTTAACCCAACAGATCACAACAACAAGAGGTCTAAAACCATCTTCATCACACAATCTAGCCCTGATTCTAACAAAAGTTTCAACTAAGATAAACTAAAACGAGGATCAATCGAGGGCTCACCTTGATAGCCTATCACTCAAAACCCGGTCAACTGAGGAAAAGATTTTTGAGAGGGAGAGAGAGTAGAAACTCCTATAGATCGTCTAAACACGAGAACAATTAGGGTTCCAATGAGGACAGGCGGTGTCAGAGGATAAATAATGGGATTTGTAACTGTGTTTTAAATTTTAAGATTATGTTTTTATTTTTATTTTTATTTTCTCAACCGTTTTAAGATAAGGTCTTTGACTAAATCATTAAAGAATATAAATATCAACCCACTTTACTCTTTAGTCCCTATTATTTTATATATTTATTAACATCCAACAAGCGTATTATTACACCTAATGTTGGAGGTTGCCCTTTAGTTGAATCTCCTTCCACGTACACTTCCCTGGACCACCTGCATTCAAGAAATAAAATGTTCAATTGTTTCATCAATTAGTTGACATAATGGACAAGGCTCTTGTGGTCCAATTCCCAATTGATATAGAAATATCCTTGTTGGCAGTCTTCCATGTAAGACTTTTCAAAAGAAATATTTGATTCTTTTGGTGCAATGTGGAGTTTCCACAACTTTTTCCAACCCTGCTCCCACAACTGATCATCCTGTTGACCATTCAACATATCATATGACATATATAGCAGCTGCCAGACTCTTACATGTTGTGTTAGGAGCCCAACTCCATTCACATTCTTCTTCCATGTCTTTTACTTGCTTAGAACGTAACAATTCTATTACAGAGCCAATAAAAATATCTGAAAGTAATTCAAAGTTCCATGTCTGCTCACAGAAGAAATCCTTAACTTGTAAATTTATAAAGTCATAATTCATATTCATAATTAACAGTGGGCTTTAACTGGATTGGAATATCATACAACTATGTGTCACTGAGAATTGAATTAGTACCAGTTATATATTGTAGTGATATATGACTTCTAATTTTTCCAATTGTTCCCCACAGGTGTTGTCCAACAATCAAGCTGTTCGTGAGCGGCTCGAGATCGGCTCGGTAAAAGCTTGAGCTCGGCTCAGAATTTTGAGCTTTTAAGCCAAGCTCGAGCTTTAATTTCGAGCCGAGTAGAGCTCGATAGCTCGAAATTTAATATAAATATTAATAAATATTAATATAAAATATAATATATGAATAAAATATTTAATATTTAGTATTAATATATAATATATAATATAAAAAATTAATTTATAAATAAGTTTTTAATTTCTAACTTAATCAAGCGAAACTCGAAATTTCAATATTATAATTAAGTTCTTAATTTCGAGCTAAATCAAGCCGAGCTCGAGCTTTCGAAATTAAAATTGAGCCGAGCTCAAGTAAACTTATTCAAGCTAATTTCGAGCTCGAGCCGAGCTCTAGCTCGAAGCTAGACTATTTCTAGCTGAATTCGAGCTAGGCCCAGCCCGATCAGGCTCGGCTCGTTTACAGCCCTACCCACAGGTTCCGTAAGTCTATGAGATTTTATTAGTTATCTTCTGATCCCAAACCCTTATACACATTGTGTTGAATATGTTAGAAATAAGAGAGGAGAGGAGGATGGATTGTATGTGGAGAGGAACTAGAACCTTTATTGATTATTTATTACTTTAACACCAACTCATGTGTTTTATATTATATGTTCCATATCATAGCTAAGTAGAGTAGGGTCTACCATGTTTGGTTGGGGGATAACCCCAAGGGTTATCCCTAACATAATTCCCCATAAAAAAGTTTTTCCCGCCAAAACTTTTAACTAAGATTTAAAAATATAACCCACCAATACATAAAGGACACATCACCATCTTATCATTAATAACTTTGGTTTAAAAACTCCCACCAAAAAAATTCAAAATTTTCAAAACTTATTCCTATCCCCACTTGGGGATAACCCCCAACCAAACACAAGAGACAACTCCAATTATGATAAAAATGGGACTAAAACATCTATCTCAAAACTTGATTAGAATAAGACTAAATATTTACTCCTAATTAAAGTAGGACTCAAACATCTACTCAAAATATCTAATTTAGCAATAGAAAGCCATGAGAACATATGCATGTATTTTAAGTCAATTGCACACACATACACACAAATAACCAAAAAATAAATAAATAAATAAAAAATAAAAAATAAAAAAAACTCAGTTAATTGATTGATCTGTGAGGAGCGAGAGAACTTAAATATGTACATTGGCTACATCACCTTAATACTTTTCATAACTCTTGAAATAGAACTAGGAGAAAGGATCCGAGAGTAAAATAGAAGTAGAGTTATTCAATTATAAAATAGGCTTTTATTACCTGAAGACCATTGGTTTAGCAGTATTTCGGGTCCCGTATGTTGGGTAATTCACTTGATTGAGCGTGCTCTCAGGTTTGAATCCCCGCCCCCATAAATAGAAAGAACGATTTGGGTAATTCACTTGGTGTTTACAAAGCTCTAAGGTTCTAGTCCCCACATTTATACATGCACGGTGAGAGGTCAAGGGTGCTCATCACCTAAGGTCACGCCTCTTGACATTTTTCTATGGAGGGGTTTATCCCCTATGTCAAAAAAAAAAATAATAATAATAAAAGGTTTTTATTTTAATTATAACAAATGACTATTTTTATTTAAAATAAAACTTTATAAGATATACTCCCCCGGCAAATCAAATTATGGAAAATACATTCATAAATGAGGCAAGGTTTTAACTTAAATTAGTACATTTTGGAATTATTATTTTATTTTTAAAACAAAATTTATTCTAAATATTTATAAAAATAAAGATTATTTACATTATAAATTAAGTGGATGTCCAAATGTGATTATTGTAGCCAAATTGATTTTCTTGTTACGAGAAGAAGGGATAAATCTATTTGTAAAGATTGTAAAGTTATACCTGGAGAAGCATTAACCACACAACATAGGTTGGTGGTGTTGGATGTGAAGAAAAAGGGCATAGTAAAAACAGAAAAGAGGGTTAAGCAAAATAAGATTAGATGGTGGGCGTTAAAAGGAACCAACCAATTAGCATTTAAGGATAAAATATGGGAAGAGGGAGGTACAAATGAAGATGATGCAAACACCTTATGGAAGAAGATGGCAAATCGTATTGCAAAAATAGGAAGTGAGCTCCTAGGGGTCTCCAAAGGACTGGGACCTCGACCACAGGAATCATGGTGGTGGAATGAGGAGGTTCAAAAGGCTATTAAAGAGAAAAGATATTGGTATAAGAAATTACCCACAGCTGAGGATGGAGAAGCCTTTGAAAAGTATAAAAGGGCAAAAAAAGAGGCCAAGAAAGCAGTTAGCGAGGCCCGAGGTAAATCTCTAGCTGATTTATACCAAAAGTTAGGGACACGAGAAGGGGAAAATGAAGTATACAAGATAGCAAGGCTAAGAGATAAAAAAGGGAAAGACTTGACCCAAATCAAGTGCATTAAGGATGAGTCTCAAATGTGTCTTGACAGGAGATAAGGAAATCAAGGAAAGATGGAGAAACTACTTTGATCACTTGTTCAATGCAAGTCATGAGGATAACTTTATAGATTTTCATGTAGCAACGATAGAAAGGAACTTTAGCTACACACGTAAGATCAGGCCTAGTGAAGTCAAGGAGGCAATGGGAAAAATGAAGGCTGGAAAAGCTTGTGGCCCAGATGGTATCCCGATTGAAGTTTGGAAGTGTCTTGGAGAAGTGGGGGTGGAGTGGTTAACCAAACTCTTCAACTCTATCTTAAAAGGGGGGAAAATGCCCGACGACTGGAGAAAGAGCATTTTGGTTCCTATTTATAAGAGTAAGGGAGATATTCAAAATTGCACCAACTACCGTGGTATTAAGTTAATGAGTCATACGATGAAACTCTGGGAGAGGGTAATAGAGCATCGACTCAGGGATATCACGAAGGTGTCAGAGAACCAATTTGGTTTTATGCCAACAGAAGCCATTTTCCTATTAAGGAATTTGATGGAGATCTATAGAGAAAAGAAGAAGGATCTCCATATGGTTTTCATTGACCTAGAGAAAGCATATGATAGGGTACCGAGACAAGTCCTTTGGTCGGTATTGGAGAGGAAAAACATTCATGTAAAATATATAAATATTATTAAAGATATGTATGAAGGAGCAGTTACAAGTGTGAGAACGGAGGGAGGCGTCTGGAGGAATTCCCTATAACGATGGGTTTACATCGTGGATCGGCCTTGAGCCCATACTTGTTTACCCTAGTAATGGATGAATTAACTAGTTATATCCAAGATGACATCCCATGGTGTATGTTGTTTAGATGATATTATCCTAGTGGATGAGACTAGAGATGGAGTAAATCAAAAGCTAGAATTATGGAGAAACACTTTAGAAAGTAAAGGCTTTAGGTTAAGTAGTAGTAAGACGGAATATATGACCTGTAATTTTAGTCTAAGTAGGAGAGATGAAGGAGAAGTGAAACTAGAGGTGGTAGTGCCTAAGGTTAACCATTTTAAGTATTTAGGTTCCATTTTTCGGGGATGATGGGATGATAGATGAAGATGTAACCCATAGAATCAAAGTTTGGATGGTTGAAATGGAGAAGTGCCAGGGGTGTTATGTGATAAAAAGATGCCTAACAAAGTAAAAGGAAAATTCTATAGGATCTAGCTAGACCGCCACGCTTATCTGAGAGCGAGTGTTGGGCAACTAAAGTTCAACATATCCATAAAATGAGTGTGGCCGAAATGAGGATGCTAAGGTGGATGAGTGGTCATACAAGATTGGACAAGATCAAAATGAACATATCCGACAGAAGGTGCATGTTGCACCAATTGAAGATAAAATACGAGAATGACGTTTAAGATGGTTTGGACACGTACGCCAGAGACCCCAGGTGCTCCAGTTCGGAAATGTGATAGTTTAGTTGTAGAAGGTAAGAAGAGGGGTAGAGGTAGGCCTAGGATTACGTGGAGAGAGGTAGTGTCTGGGGACCTGCATTATGTTAGATATTGAGCCGATCTTGTTTTTGATAGAAATTACGTGGAGACAAAGAATCCATATACCGACCTAAGTATAGGATTACCGATAAGTCGACTAATTTTATTTTATTTTATTTTCCTTCATTAGCCTAAATTTTGCTCTGTAATACTTTTCGCTTCTAACATTCCATTCTCTTATAAAATTATTTGTTATTAGTATTATTTATTTATTTATGAATTTTTATGTTTCATCTTATTTCAGTTTATTTAATTTTATCTTATTTCATATTCGGAAATGACGTGAGACAAGAATCCATATAGCCGACCCCATCTAGTATGGGATTAAGGCTCAGTTGTTGTTGTTGTTGTCCAAATGTGATTATTACCCAAACTATAATAATATTATTATAAATAGGAAAGAAAGAAGTGAAATGGCATCCTCTTGGCATATTCCACTAATCCAAAACTTTTCCTATTCTGATTAGAATCAGAATAAGACTAAAACTCTAAATTTGGTTAGAATAAGATTAAAATATCTACTTCTAATTAGACTAGGATTAAAACATCTACTCGAAGTAATAACAAACATTTCCTGTGATCCGATAACCCGATAACCTGATAACCCGCCAAGCCGATCCAAATACAGTATAGATATAATAACAGTGTATAATGATCAATATAAACGGATTCGGATTTTGAAAGAAGAAGTATCCGACCCGGATCCGTTACAAGGGGAGAGTTTTGGCGCAAAAGAGTTTCTATTTCTATATAAAGCCCCACAAAACCCCGGAGAAAGAAACCAAAACCCACGCCTTCGTTTCGATTTCTCTCTCTTTCTCGCTCTTTCTCGGCTCCGGTCACGGGATTCCTCCCTGGGATTCTGATCGAAAGCTAGGGTTGCGGTTTCCGATCTCGTGGGTGAACCTTCTTGAGCCGTCGCCATCGGAATCCTCGCCCTTTGGTTCTCTAAAGGGGCGGATTTCTCGTGCTGGTGGTTTGCTTTTCTTGTTTGGTTCTGGGGGTTTTGTTTTATATAGAGGAGTTGGGTTGTGGATCGGTTGGTGGAGAGTGAGAAGGATGGCTCGGAACTCCGTGGAGAAGATGACTTCCATCGACGCGCAGCTGAGGCTGCTCGCGCCTAGGAAGGTCTCGGAGGATGATAAGCTTGTTGAGTATGATGCGCTGCTCTTGGATCGGTTTCTGGATATTCTCCAGGACTTACATGGAGAGGATATTCGAGAGACGGTATTAAAAAGTTCCTATTTTTTTATTTTTTATTTTTATTTTTGGAGTTTGATTTCTTTAGTTTTTGGTAATGCGGGGAGTCTATTTCAGCAGCAGTGAGATTTGGTTTATTTTTTGATGATGTTTATGTTGACTGATGATAATGACCTTGCTTTCCATGCCTGAATGTATGATTTTTTAATTTATTATTATCATTATTTAAGGTTAGTAATGTTAGTTGATAGTTGGAGAAGCATGTTCAAGCAAGATTTTTTTTAGTTTGATCTCTATTTTTTGGAATTCAATCTAAATCGAAAAGTTCAAGGGTTGTGTTTTTGTGAAAAAGCTGGCAACTTAGAGGGAGTATACTATGTCTACTGTGAAAATTCCTGGTTTTTAATGAGAATTGGTTAGTACTTCGCAAATCAATCTGTGTCATGGTAGTTGTCGAGGAGTTCGTTGTCCTATTGCTTGGTTGTCTAATTTATAAGTTGATATGTTGTTTAGCATTTGTTTGTTTCCATTATGGAAGGTATCATCACATTGAGTTTTTATTATTAGTTGCATATTTCTCAAAATTCGGATCTTGTGTTGTGCTATTAGGTACAAGAGTGCTATGAGCTATCAGCAGAATATGAAGGGGGGCATGATCCGAAGAAACTGGATGAGCTGGGGAATGTGCTGACGAGTTTGGACCCTGGAGACTCCATCGTGGTTACCAGCTCATTCTCGCACATGCTTAATTTGGCGAACCTTGCTGAAGAGGTTCAGATTGCTTATCGAAGAAGAATCAAGCTGAAGAAAGGTGATTTTGTAGATGAAAATTCTGCAACTACTGAGTCAGACATTGAGGAGACCCTTAAAAGGCTGGTGGTACAGCTGAAGAAGTCACCTGAGGAGGTCTTTGATGCTCTTAAAAGCCAGACAGTTGATTTGGTTTTCACTGCTCATCCCACTCAGTCAATTAGGAGATCACTTCTTCAGAAGCATGGAAGGTTTGTTACCCACCCTTTTAGTTTTTTGGCTAGCTTTGCAATGTATTTGAAGAGTATTCTATTTCATTGGTCATTTTAGTCTTTGATGCCTAATAGACTAGGTGTTTTGTCTCCAAAAAGGTTTTTGCAATCAACCCATTATGTTATAAATTCTGCAAATTTCTGTTTTCTTGTTAGATCTATGTTTTTCGGGTTTGGCTAAATCAGTCGTAATTTGTGTATAGATTTGGAATTTTTTAATATATATATATATATATATATATATATATATATATATATATATATATATTTTGTGTGGTTCACAATTTGCTTCTCAAGATACTCTTATTTGAAGTTGTGTAGGCCCCTACAAAAAAAAAGAATTATTTTCATCTCATAATTATGCACGTATGATGTCATCTGAGCTTCTTTGGTCAAAAGCAACCAACCTCCTTATAACTAATTAGCATTTTTAGTTCTTTGTAATTTTATATAAATCAAAATTAGTGGAAATATTTAAGTGGCATGATGTTTTAAGTATAGGACTTGGTTCATAAGCTTTTCTCTCTAATTTTTGGATAATCTTTTTATGCTGTGTAGGATAAGGAATTGCTTGACACAGTTGTATGCAAAGGACATTACTCCTGATGACAAGCAGGAGCTTGATGAAGCTCTTCAAAGAGAGGTAATTTGATGATCATGAAATTGATATAATTTAGTCCATGAATTATATTGCTGATGTTATTGTTGTTTCTTTGAATCTTCTTAATATTGTTATTGTTGTAATGTAAATTATATATTTATACCCATCATACCTAATACCATGTTTCATTTTCTGTTATTAGTTGGTTGTAAAGTGAACTGGTGTGTTACCTTATTTACTAATTGTTTCTATGTTAAAAACTTTCATGATGCAATATGCTTTTGACTTTAAATCAAGATTGATGCTAATGTACTGGCTAATGTTGCAAAGGATTTGATTGGCAGTTGTGAAGTCTTAAAATGTACCAGACATTGATTTCAATTCCCAAGCACCTCATTTTTGGAGAATAGATAACCAAGCAACAGTTGATAACATGCTTTTCTTTTCATAAGAAACTTTACTGTCAACAATTTGTTTTTTTAAATTAATATATTTTTCTTAAAGTACTTGAATCAGACAACCACAAATTTGAATGTTTCTTGAAAACCAGTTGGCCCGTCGCGTTTATTCTTCTGTCTTGATTTGTTTGATTGTAGATCCAAGCTGCTTTTAGAACTGATGAGATTCGAAGAACTCCTCCCACTCCACAAGATGAAATGCGTGCAGGAATGAGTTATTTTCATGAAACAATATGGAAGGGTGTTCCGAAGTTCCTACGCAGGGTCGATACAGCTCTAAAAAACATTGGGATAAATGAACGTGTTCCTTACAATGCCCCTCTGATTCAATTTTCTTCTTGGATGGGTGGTGATCGTGATGGTACTTCACTATGGACTCATATCTTATTTTTTATGCTTCATAATTGCCTCTTTGAAAATTATGATAATTGGAATATTATGCCTTTCATGGCTTGAAAGTTTGCAAGTTTAGAAAAAGGAGAATGCCAAATCACTTTACAAAGGTTCCTTTTGAGATCAAGTGTTCTTGTTTAGGAGTGAATCATGTGGTTTACTATGGTTGATATTGATTTATGAATTTTTTCAATGTAGATCATAATGAACTAGCTATTCATCTTTAAAGTATCATTTTACAGGTCATAATTCAGTATTCAACTATTTGTTTTGCTAGATTGTTCGGACAATTATCTAGGAAAAAGCAGTAGTTTATTCAATTGATGTGTTGACACTTTTGGAATAGAAAAACTGTATCAACACAAGCATTTTGACACTTTCATTTGGATTGTAGGAAACCCTAGAGTTACTCCAGAGGTTACAAGAGATGTATGTTTGCTGGCTAGAATGATGGCTGCAAATTTGTACTTTTCCCAAATTGAAGATCTAATGTTTGAGGTATTAAACACTGTTAAATTCAATTAGCCAAATCTTCTGGTTTCTTACATGCAAGTTCCTTCATCTAACATAGCTTGGTATGTATTTCTGACATCACTTCATTTTCTTGCAGTTATCCATGTGGCGGTGCAGTGATGAACTTCGAGTACGAGCATATGAACTACACCAATCATCAAAGAAAGATGCCAAACACTATATTGGTATTTACTAATGCTTTTCTACAAATTTCTATAGTCACATCTCGGATGCTCCATGTACCATTCCTCCACCAGCACAAATTGACTGATCATCTTGAAGCTAGTAGAGGCTGGCTTCATTTTCCATTTCTTGGTTGATAATATAATATCTTCTATGGGAATATTCATTCACCTCCGCAAAATCTTCTTTATAATTTTTTAGTACTTTTTGCACAAAATCTTCAAAATTTTCCCTCAACTGAAGACTACTGGCTATATATGAGGTTTATTTTCATTCAGAACACAATAAATTCCTCCTTTACGACAACTAGATTTGTATTTGCTTTACATTTTGTATTGATTCTTTCTGACCTAATCAAATTCTATAGATGATATAACTCAAAGTGACATCAAATTTATATGTTTATTCAATTATTAATGAATCCTTGGAAACTTTAACTATAAAGTTCATATCTGTGCATCATTATCCCTCTGCAGTTGTCATTGAATGAATTTTTTCCATTGTTATATGCTAAAATCACTAACTTACATGTTGGTAGATATTTATTTTTTTCTTCTCTCTTAATAGTTTCCCTTCTCTTATTGCAGAGTTTTGGAAGCAAGTTCCTATAAATGAACCCTATCGTGTTATTCTTGGTGATGTGAGAGACAAGTTGTACAACACTCGTGAGCGTTCTCGCCATATGCTGTCAAATGGGTACTCTGACATTCCTGACGAAGCAACTTTCACCAATGTTGAGCAGGTTATATTCTCACATACCAGTAGTTCTTTTAGCATTGGGGCCATGAGTGGTATTATTGATTCCTACATTTCACTTTATATCATTTCCATTTAATGATAGGAATTATTTTCAGTCTTTATAATGGCCCAAGTATTATCTTAGCAAAGTTTGTGGAGTTTAAATTTCCTGCTGAATGTTTGTTATTGTCCATAAAGTTTTGTGGTTATGTTCAGTCATCTAGGTAAATTTGATTCCCGAATCATTTTGGACAATGAATTTTGAGTTTCATTTGATTAACTTGCTTCTAAGTTTGGTTTCTAATTGTGTTAACCACCTTCTAACATAAACATTTAATCATATTGCTAGTAAGTGTCCATATCATCTTTATCCACTACATTGATATATGTGACAAACATGTTTGAGTGAACAGATACGAGTGCGAGAGCCATTCTATCTCATCTCAGTCTCCTTCTAAACATCTTATTCCTTTCTCTTGCAGTTTCTGGAACCCCTTGAACTCTGTTACAGATCACTCTGCTCTTGTGGTGATAGACCTATTGCTGATGGGAGTCTTCTCGATTTCTTACGTCAAGTATCAACCTTTGGTATGTCTCTTGTGAGGCTTGACATCAGGCAAGAATCTGATAGACACACTGATGTCATTGATGCCATCACTAAGTATCTGGGTATTGGATCATACCGTGATTGGCCAGAGGAACAGCGTCAAGAATGGCTATTATCGGAGCTTAGGGGCAAACGCCCTTTATTTGGTCCTGACCTTCCTAAAACTGAGGAAATTGCAGATGTTTTAGATACCTTTCATGTAATAGCAGAACTCCCGGCAGATAGTTTTGGGGCTTATATTATATCAATGGCCACTTCTCCATCAGATGTTCTTGCCGTTGAGCTGTTGCAACGGGAATGTCATGTGAAGGTGCCATTGAGAGTTGTGCCATTGTTTGAGAAACTTGCTGATCTGGAGGCAGCCCCTGCAGCTGTAGCTCGACTCTTCTCTATTGACTGGTATAAGAACAGAATAAATGGAAAGCAAGAGGTTATGATTGGATACTCGGACTCTGGGAAGGATGCCGGACGCCTCTCTGCAGCTTGGCAGCTATATAAAGCCCAAGAAGAACTTATAAAGGTTGCCAACGAATTTGGAGTAAAGCTTACAATGTTCCATGGACGAGGAGGGACTGTTGGGAGAGGAGGTGGTCCTACTCACTTGGCTATATTATCTCAGCCGCCAGATACTATCCATGGATCACTTCGAGTCACTGTTCAAGGAGAGGTTATTGAACATTCTTTTGGCGAGGAGCATTTGTGCTTCAGAACACTTCAGCGTTTCACAGCTGCTACTCTCGAACATGGTATGCACCCGCCAATTTCTCCAAAGCCAGAATGGCGAGCTCTAATGGATGAGATGGCTATTGTGGCAACAAAAGAATACAGATCAATTGTATTCCAAGAACCGCGCTTTGTAGAATATTTCCGTCTAGTAAGTACTTTCTGTTCATTAATTTCATTGTTTCCTACAATTGCAATGAACTTAATAGAGAGGATTGAACATTCTGTCTTGTGAACTTGGATGCTTTGATCATACTATTTTCCCAAAGAATCTGATCTTTTGTGCCGTCTCTTCTTGATTAGAACTGTACCTCATAACCATAGACTATCCTATTAGTAATAGTGACAGTAAGAATGGTTCTTTATGATTCTCTTATTTGTTTCTCTTATTTATATTTTTATGTCTGGCGAGGAAGCAAACCATGTTTATCTCTTCTGCAGGCTGAGATATTATGTCATGAATAAACTGGTATCTGTATCAAATTATTAATATTTTTTTGTGTTATTTTCAGGCCACACCTGAACTAGAATACGGTAGGATGAACATTGGCAGCAGGCCTTCTAAAAGAAAGCCCAGTGGAGGCATTGAATCCCTGCGTGCAATCCCTTGGATATTTGCATGGACACAAACAAGGTTTCACCTTCCTGTGTGGCTTGGCTTTGGTGCTGCATTCAAACATGTTCTTGAAAAGGACATCAGGAATCTTCATACACTACATGAGATGTACAACGAATGGCCTTTTTTTAGGGTCACAATTGACTTGGTTGAGATGGTTTTCGCCAAGGGAGATCCAGGTATAGCTGCCTTATATGACAAACTGTTGGTGTCTGAGGATCTATGGTCATTTGGTGAGCGGCTCAGGGCCACTTATGAAGAGACGAAGAGCCTCCTTCTTCAGGTTAACTTCATTCTTTTCTGCATTTAATTAGTTATTTCATATCACATTGTCAATGAACTAGGTAGTACGAATTTCACAGAATTAGGTTAGCTTTCATAGATTTGTTCATATCACTATGCTGCCTTGACCCTCTTAATAGTTTTATCATTAGTTATATTTTGGAAGCTATAGGAGTCTTAGTTTTAATTTTCTTATAACCATCTTGAGGATATTTACAAGAATTACGTCTATGATCATCTTGGTGTGCCATGGATCATGTCCCATTTTTATGTCCTGGAAAGCTTTTTTCCTTGAGATAGTATCCGTTCGGTCTAGTGCAACTTATAGTAATGATCATATATGCTTCAACACAGGTCTAATACTGGTCATATTAGGAACCTCGATTAAAAATGATTTTCTTTTTTGCTTAGGGCTCATGCTTCAATGTTTAATCCTTTATTTATAAGTTTGATGTGAAAGTCATCCCAGGCATTGTCATCATAAACCATGTTTGATAAAATTAATAAATATAACAATCTACATATCATATCAGAAAAAGTAGAACAGACCTTGATGAACACTTGGTTTGCATCCTATAATTCCACGGAACATTGTAAATCTCGTCTCCAGTTGCAAACTGACAAATAACCGGGGAATTTGCAGGTTGCTGGACACAAAGACCTTCTCGAAGGTGATCCATATTTGAAACAGAGACTTCGCTTGCGTGACGCTTACATAACCACTCTGAATGTTTGCCAAGCATACACACTGAAACGAATCAGGGATCCGTGCTACCATGTGAAGTTGCGGCCTCATCTGTCAAAAGAGGTCATGGAATCCAGCAAGCCAGCAGCAGAACTTGTAAAGCTGAACCCGACAAGCGAGTACGCCCCTGGACTGGAAGACACTATCATCCTGACAATGAAGGGTATTGCTGCTGGCATGCAGAATACCGGTTGAAGATCAAGCTTTCCTTCAGAATTGTTATGCTGTACTTGAACAAGAGTGCAGTGCGTCGGCTGTAGCTGTTGTATCTATCTGTCTATCTATCTATTTCTATATATATATGTGTGTGTTCTGTATCTATATGCAAAAAGTTATCGTGGTTGACGTATTTGGCTTCGGTAGCCAGCTGGTTATATGGTTGTATATGGACGAGTAAGAACGATGCTGAGTGCTTGTATGTATGCTTTCTATCAATGTTGAGCTTTATTGTGAGATGGTAGCTTCATGTCTCTGTTCTGTTAGTTGTGTCTTTGAATGGTAATGTGAAAACATTATCACTTTTGGTAAATGTATTCCCCCAAAACAGGTGTTTATGGTAATGTGGATCCTTATTTTACCCTCCATCTTTCATCATATTATTATTATTATTATTACGACTACTACTAATAATAATAATTATTATTTATTATTATTATTGATGAGGTTGAAATCAGTAAATATACATGGAAACACGTCACTCCGGCACGTGGCAGATTTCGCACCCCCAGATCACTGAGGTAATCTCAAAAATCCAAGGACCACTCCGAAGTCTCTCCCGAAGCACCTTCCGAAGGGACAATCCGAGGAACATCGCGATGAAACCTCCGAAGGAGCATTCCGAAGTACCCTTCAGAGAGCCTCCTGAATAGAATTCCGAAGCGCCTTCCGAAGAACAACCCGAAGACAAAACCGAAGAGTAATCCGAAGAACCGATTCCAAAAGAAGAGGAGCTTCCAAGCAGCCTTCCGAACGGCTCCCCGAATGGTCTCCAAAGCAAATTATCCAATGAGAATTCCGAAGAGCCTGCCGAATCAACTTCCGAACTAGACCTCTTTTCTCCCGAAGCCATGAACCCTTCTAGAAGAAGCAACAAGCCGAAACCGCAAAACCGAAGAGGTTGGAACCAAGGCCTATAAATAGTTAAGGCCTCACACTTGTAAAACAGATTGAATTCTTCGTACACACACTCTCCTCCTCTTCACTCTCTCACTTGTAAAATCGCTCAATAGTGGAATTCTCCCTCCAAAGCTTGGAGACCCGTGGTTTTTCCCCGATTCAAGGGGTTTTCCACGTAAAAGTTCTGGTGTTTTGTCTTCTTTATTCTTTCCTTCTTGACCTTCTTGGATCCTTTCCCCATAAAAACCCTTACAAATTTAAGTGTTGACTTGGTTCTTGGGATCTCCCCGAAAATCTCGTTAACATTTTGGCGCCGTCCGTGGGGACGCGATCAAGAAGTCATGGCGACCACTAGGAGATCAAGACAGAGCCAGAATCAAGAGCAGACGAGCGCCGTTCATCCAACCCCACCCCCTGTTGAAGCAACGCCTGCCCCATCTGGAGCGACACCCCCGCCCCCCGATGAAGCACCTCGAGCAATAGAGGAAGACCCTCCACTTGGTCTCCGAACCATGGAGGTCCCAGAGGAACGATTCAGGACAATGGAAAGGCAGATCTCCGACCTGTTACACAGCATGGTAGCGGTTGAGCGCCATGTTGCCCAGGCGACAGCGCCTCGCGCTCCGCCGCTTCGCCTAGGGAGCCGAGAATATTCAACGACTCACTCCCCCCGCCCCCGCTCGTCTACACCGCCACGGGGACGAGGTCACCGATCCTTAAACCGAAGCCCCACCCCACGCCATCCTCGAGGAAGAGAACGATCTCAGACTGTCCAAAGGTGTCGGCAAATGCATCCTACCACACGGAGAGGATCTGAATCTCCCGAGCCGTGTTGGGAACACCCGCTGCCTCGACACCGCTCTCCGGGAAGGGACTCTCCCCAGTTACACTCCCTTCGGCGTCATCAACATGGGCGATCTCCGCCACGATACTAATCCCCTCGCGGTTACCGGTTCAGGGACCGCTCTCCCCGACGCCACCGCTCTCCAGAACCCTGCCACGGAAGAAGAATCAGCGAGCGCGAGAGGGTCCTAACCCATGTTCCGTACATGCTCTCACCCTTCATCAGGGCAATCTGGGAAGCTCCATTCCCGGAGAAATTCCAACCTCCTAACATTAGATATTATGATGGGACCACCGACCCCTATGAGCACGTCGAGCGCTACTGCGCGGAGATAATGACGAACGGCCTCAATGAAGTCGTCTTATGCCGCGCATTTCCCAAGACCCTCACGGGAATCGCCTACGATTGGTTCAGGAGTCTTCCCCTTGAATCCGTAGCCAGCTTCAGACAGTTAACCGAACTCTTCTTCCGAAGGTTTGCTAATCGCCGAAGGCAGATGAAAAATCCCGTACTGCTCCTCAGATGCAAGCAGATGGAAGGGGAGAGCCTTCGGGATTACCTGGACAGATTTAGTAAAGAGGCGTCTGGAATGTCACACCCTGATTCCGTTATGGTTGTCGACGCGGCATTAGATGGGCTTCGGGATGGCCCCTTCCTCGATGCAGTCTCTGGGTCTATCCCTAAGGACCTGCCTGAACTGATGAACCGAGCCCAGTCTTTCATTGCAACCGAAGAGTTCAAAGCTGGACGGAAAGAGGAGACTTTGCAGAGGATCAGGGAATATCAGAGAGAAGAATCCCGTTCGGAAAGATACCGAGACCCAAGGCAGGGGGAGCAGCGGACCCGAAGGGAGCCGGAAAGGAAGCGAGATGAGCCCCCAAGACGAACAGATCCCAACCCCCAAGAGCCCAGGAGGCCTCGGTTCCCGAGGAAGTATGACAATTACACCAACCTCAACATGTCCAGAGAAAGACGTCCTGATGCAGATACAGCACAAGAAACTCTTGAAGCAGCCGAATCCCATAAAGGAATCCGCAACCATGAAGCGGAGCGGGAAGTTTTGCGCCTACCACCAAATCAAAGGCCACACGACCGAGGATTGCGTCCAACTGAAGGATGCTATCGAAGATCTCATTAGGGCCATAAAGCTTGATCAATTCCTGCAATGGGAACCCACACCCAAGAAGGATCCTACGCCACCACAGGGCGCGCCTGATGGCGCCGTTCCCTTGCATTTCATTGTTGGAGGCCCAGGCTGCGGAGGGGAAAGCTCCTCCTCCAGAAAAAGTTATGCAAGGATGGTAGGGGCGGTTCACGAAGACCCACCTCAGAAAAGAACGCGCCCATCAGAGCTGATCACCTTTTCAAGTGAAGATCTTCGGGGGGTCTCCCAACCCCATGATGATGCCTTGGTGTTAGCCGTAAAAGTAGGTATCTTCATGATGTACAGAGTGCTCGTCGATACGGGGAGCTCGGTTGACATTATTTTCTGGGACGCCTTTGAGGGATGAAGATTGGCGCGGAAAATTTGAAACCGACCAAATCCCCCCTGATGGGTTTCAATGGGAGCCCCCTTCAGCCCGAGGGGATCATAACCCTCCCAGTCACCCTTGGTACCCCTCCGCGGACAGTGTCCTCCATGATCAATTTCTTGGTAGTTCGGTGCCCTTCTAGTTACAACGCCATCATGGGCAGACCCTCCCTCAACCTCTTCGGCGCAGTCCCCTCCACTTACCACATGACGTTAAAATTCCAAACAGAACATAGATGCGGAGAGATAAAGGGTGACCAGGCAGCCTCTCGGCAATGCTACGTCAACCATCTGAAAAACCGAGGAAGTGGCCCTAGCGAAACGTCAGAAACATTGTCCCTCGAGGAGTTGGTACCGGAAGATGAAGAGCGAGAGGCTCGCCGCCCCACACCCGTGGAGGAGTTGAAGGCCTGCCAATTTGACGAGGAGATCCCCGAATGAACGGTGCAGTTGGGTAGTGAGCTCCCCCCAATGCTCCACGAAGAGCTACTGAAGCTCCTGAAGCAGAATGCAGATGTCTTCGCCTGGGCTGCAGAAGAGATGCCAGGAGTACCCAGCACCGTTATAGAACACCATTTAAAAGTAGACCCCTCTTCAAAACCAGTCATCCAGAAGAGGAGGAACTTCGCCCCGGACCGCCTTGAAGCCACCGAGGAAGAAGTCGGCAAGTTGTTGAAGGCAGAATTCATTCGGGAGGTCCAGTACCCCGAATGGCTCTCCAATGTAGTCCTTGTAAAAAAGGCCAATGGGAAATGGCGTATGTGTGTAGACTTTACGGATCTTAATAAAGCCTGCCCCAAGGATTGCTACCCCCTGCCTCTGATAGGTAACCTTGTAGACTCCACTTCAGGCTACGAGATGCTTAGTTTCCTCGACGCATTTTCGGGGTATAACCAAATCCGAATGGCCAAGGAGGACGAAGAAAAAACCTCATTCATCACTTCCAGAGGGACTTATTGTTACAAGGTCATGCCCTTCGGATTGAAGAACGCAGGGGCAACATTCCAAAGGCTGGTGAACAAAGTCTTTGCAAAACAAATCGGAAGAAACGTCGAGGCCTACGTAGATGACATCCTCGTCAAGAGTGCAAAAGCCGAACATCACGCTTCCGACCTCCAAGAAACTTTTGACGCGTTGCGAGCCCATGGCATGAGTCTCAACCCGAACAAGTGCGCCTTCGGCGTTCGCTCGGGGAAGTTCCTCGGTTTTATGATCACAGAAAGAGGAGTCGAGGCCAATCCGGAGCAAATCCGAGCCATCATAGATACCAGACCCCAAAAACCATCAAGGAGATTCAACGCCTCAACGGGAGGCTAGCTGCTCTAGGGAGATTCATCTCGCGATCCGGAGAAAGAAACCTCCCCTTCTTTCACGCCCTTCGAGCAGCACCAAAGTTACGATGGACAGAAGAATGCGACAAGGCCCTCGACCAACTAAAAAGTTATCTCCAATCACCCACCCTCCTCTCGAAACCAAAGTCGGGAGAAGAACTTTACATCTACCTTGCGGCCGCAGACTGGGTCGTGAGTTCAGTCCTCACAAGGGAGGAGAACAAGTTACAGAAACCAGTATACTACACCAGCAAGGTACTCTCTGAGACAGAGTCCAGGTACCTCCCTCTTGAAAAGCTTGCTTTCGCGTTAGTGATTTCAGCCAGAAAGCTTCGCCCATACTTCCAGTCCCACAAGATAAAGGTGCTCACGGATCAACCATTGAAGCAAATACTCCACCGGCCCGATGCTTCAGGTCGCCTAGCTAAATGGGTGATCGAGCTCGGGGAGCATGATATTAGTTATTCCCCTCGAACTGCCATCAAGGCCCAAGTCCTGGCGGACTTCATCGCGGAGCTCACCGTCACCGAGACCGAGGGGCATGGAGTCACCCCCCCCCCCCCCCTCGGAAACATGTCCATCCTCTTCTTCTCAGTGGGTCTTGCACGCCGACGGTTCGGCCACCGCCGAGAACTCTGGAGCAGGAATAATTCTCCGTTCCCCCTCAGGATGGAGCACCTCTACGGTCCTCAAGTTCAACTTCAAAGCTACCAACAACGAAGCTGAGTACGAGGCAGTGATAGCAGGACTACAGCTCGCCCAAGGCCTCGGGATACAAGACTTACAAGTAAATACCGACTCGCAGTAAGTGGTGGGCCACCTGACAGATGAATTCGAGGCTCGGGAAGAGAATATGTTAAAATACAAAGCAGTAGTATTGTCCCTCTTGAAGAGCTTTCAGAATGTTCATCTCAACAAAGTGCCTAGGACAGAAAACCAAGAAGCGGATCACCTATCCAGGCTCGCCACTTCGAAAGGGGACATCCAGGAGCTCGTCAACATCCAACATCTTATGGCAAGGACAATTGAATGTCGTCCCCCTGAAGAGCTCCTCGACATAGAAGACGAACCCTGTTGGATGGACCCCATCTTTGACTACCTCAAGAACGGAACGCTTCCGCCGGATCCTAAGCTCTCCCGAAGTATTTCCGTTCGAGCCACCCGCTTCAGCATCATAGACGGACAGCTCTATAAGAAGTCCTACTCCCTGCCACTCTTGAGGTGCCTGCGACCCTCCGAGGCGAAACACGTTCTCAAGGAGATCCACGGCAGAATAGCGGGAGACCACCAAGGCGGCAAAGCCCTCAGCCACAAAATCCTTCGGCAGGGATACTACTGGCCAACCTTGTCTAAAGATGCCATCGAGTTCGCTCGGAAATGTGACGCGTGTCAAAGACATTCTAGCATCCAGAAGAAGCCCGCCGCCCATCTCACACCAATCGTGGGCCCCAGGCCATTTGCCCTCTGGGGAGTGGACATCCTTGGTCCCTTTCCTGTCGCGGCCCGACAGTTAAAATTTTTAATAGTCGCGATGGACTACTTCACCAAGTGGGTGGAAGCGGAACCTCTATCCTCAATTACGGAGAAGGTCTGTTGTTCCTTCCTTTGGAAGTCGGTCGTCTGTCGATTCGGAATACCTACAGCCTTCATAACCGACAACGGTCGCCAGTTCGCCAACTCATCATTCAAAGCTTTCTGTGAAGAGCTCGGGATTGAGCATAGACTCACATCAGTCACCCACCCTCAAGCGAACGGACAAGTCGAAGTCACCAACCGAACCCTCCTCCACGGCTTGAAGACTAGGGTCCTCGGCAGGGGCTCCTCATGGGCGGAAGAGGTCCCAGCGACTCTATGGGCATACCCAACCTCCACCCGAACACCCACCGGGGAGACGCCCTTCGCCTTGGCCTTTGGAGTGGAAGCGGTAATCCCTCCAAAGATCAAGATACCCATCCTGCGGACGAAAGCATTTGATCAGGCATCCAACGAGGAGCAACTCAGAGCCGAATTGGATCTCCTCGAAGAGAAAAGAGATATGGCAAATGCTCGGGCCGCGACCTACCGCCAAAAAGTAAAAAAGTTTTACGACGCAAGGGTGAAGGAGGTCACCTTCCAGATGGGCGATTTAGTTTTACGTGAAAACAAGTTCGAAGGGAACAAGAGCAAGACAGGAAAGTTAACCCCGAACTGGGAAGGACCCTACGTTGTAACCGGGATCGTGAGGCCAGGAACCTACCGCCTCGCCAGGTTGGATGGGAAGGAATTGAAACATCCCTTCCATTCCGAAGCGTTAAAAAAGTATTATCAGTGATACTTCCCCCTACCCCAGTGCACTGTTTCTGTGTCCCGGAGTCAACGCCCAAACAAAACAACCCCTCGGAATCGTGGTTCTGCGCTTTGATCGCAAACCCCTTCGATTCCCCCTCGGAATCGTGGTTCTGCTCTTTGATCGCGAACCCCCTCGATGCCTCCTCGGAATCGTGGTGCTGCGCTTGATCGCGAACCCCCTCAATTCCCCCTCGGAATCGCGGTTCTGCGCTTTGATCGCGAACCCCCTCGATTCCTCCTCGGAATCGCGGTTATGCGCCTTGATCGCGAACCCCTTCGATTCCCCCTCGGAATCACGGTTCCGCGCTTTGATCGCGAACCACTCCAACTCCCCCTTAAGAACAAGGTTTTCACCACCTCGACGGAAAAAAAAAAAAGAGAGAACAGAGAGGAAAAGAAGAAGAGAAGGGGGATCGGCTCGAAAGCGGCGAAAAGCAACACTAGATTCATTCAGATCATGGCAACACATCCGAGGTTTCCAATAGACAAAGATCATACGGATTACAAAAAGGTATAAGGAGTTCCTAAGGCATCGGAGAAGCGTCCTCACGACTTTCGCCATCATCACCCCCGGCCTCGGAGCCCCCCTCCCTGCCGCGACCAGGAACCGAAGCGCCTTCCGATAGACCTTCGCCAACAGAAGGTACCTCCTCGCCGCGAGTCACCTCGGGAGCAAAACCTATAACGATCAAAATGGTAAGTTCTACAAGTATCACACGGAGGAAGAAGCACGTGAGTCCTTACCGTCCCCCTCAGTCTCATCCAAGGAGAGCTCGTCGTCTAGGAGCTCGTCGTCCGTCTCCGCATTGGGGTCCTGGCCAGCCAACGTCTTGAGGGCCTGCTTATACGTTAGGGTATCGAAGTTAGTAGGGATCGTTCCCAACACTTCTGGAGGAACGACCTTCAACACCAACTCACGGAAGATCTTGAAGGCCTCTTCACCACCCTTCTGAAAGCCGGCTCTGTATCCCTGGTCCTTCTCCCCATATAAGGCAGAGACGGCCTCCAGCTCCCTTATACGGCCGTAACAAAGGTCCAAGGTTTCCCGAAGGGAGGCCACCTCTTCCAGAGCTCGGTCCCTGGCCACCACCCCAGCGTCCCTCTCGTCACCCATCCGGGCCAAGGAACCGTCCTTCTCCTCCGCCTCCTTCACCAGCTTGTCCTTTTCCCCTTGGAGAAGAAGGAGTGAACGATTGACGGAATCCAAGTCTGAGGAGAGTTTCTCAACCTCGGCTTTGGAGGAAGTGAGACTCGCTTCGGCATCGAGGCTTCGCTTCTCAAAGCTTTCCTTAGACAGCTTGATTTGCTCCACCACCTCCTCGAGCTCCTCCACTCTCTCGGAACGGGTCTTCACGCGACCCTCCAGCTTCAGCTTCTCATCCAATAACCGCTCACACTGAGCAGATGACGCCTTGAGGGACCCCTCGACCCTATTCTTCTCCCCCAATAGGAGAGAAAAATCAGTCCGAAGCTTCTGGTTCTCCACCTCCAAGCTCGACACGGCCCCCCGGAGATGGCGACCCGCCTCCAGAAAACTTGCGGCATGGTCCATCATCACCCCACTCTGAAAAGGAGATACACGTCATCCAGGTGTCAAGCGTCCGATGAAAAAGACAGAAATTAGAAAAAACTTACCGAGACCGCAGCCAGACGCAGGTGAGCAGCTAACTCAACCTCATTGAGGCACCGCAACCGAGCCTCCATGTCCTCGGTCCGAAGGAGCTCCAACGAAACGCTCGCCAGCGCCGGATCATGACATAAGAGGCCATCAAAGGGGTTGAACCCCAGTCCCATGGAACCCCCCGAAGTCTGACCCACGTCTCCCGCTTCGGCCGCAGGGCCCTTCATCTTTTCTGAAGGAGGAACCGGAACACCTTCTGGCTCCCCTTCTTCAGAACGCGCAGTCCCTTGGCCTCCATGCTCCACCCCGCCATAGGCAGAGCCCAAAGCATTCTCAATCTCCCGCAGCAAGAGGCCGCCCGAGTCGAGTGGCTCGGAGGAAACACTCACGGGAGAAGCGCCTCTTGCGCCTTGAACCCCCCTCTTGCGCTCACTAAGGGGAATAAGGTCTTCTTCAGAAATAGTTTCTTCCCTTGCGGGAGGAGTCACCTCGCATCCATCCCCCTCTTCCGGGACCAACACGATGGACACTTTCTTTTTTGAAGCAACTGCCTTCTGGTTCCGTTTAAGAATTTTCGGCAGAGGGGGGCCTGCTTCGTCATCCTTCCTTTCCTCCTCCCGAGGAGGCTCCTCAGTTTCCTCCTCCGCGCCCTCGGAAGTCTTCTTCTCAGTAGCAGAAGACCCCTCCTTCGTCTTAAGAGACTTAGGAGGCTTGTCATCCGACACCCGGGCCTTCCTCTTCTTCTTTTCGAGCCTCGCTGCTCTCAGTTTGGCTTCGTTGGCCCGAACCCAGGCCAAGAGGATACTCAGTGCAGTCTTTACTTCGATCGGGCTACCTGTAGAAGAATTCATAGAAAACCTATCAGAAAGACGAAAAGGCACCGGGACCTTGGTGAAAAGAAAGGAGTCAAAACGAGGACCCTACCCAGGGCCGAATAAAGATCGCAGGCTTGCAGGATCTCGCTAGTCAAATACCTATCGACTGGAATATCAATCCACTCCTTAAGCCTTTGGAATTCAGAATCTTCCTCCGGTGTCAGTTCTTTCCTTTCCGAAGGAATAAGCTTCGGAGCACCCCATCGGGTCCGAACCCCCAACCCCTCGGAACTGGAGACAAAGAAGAACTTTGACTTCCATTCCTTTATGGACGAAGGAACGGGACCGAGGAACCTCCTATTCCCCCTAGCCCCAAAATAGTACCAGTCAGTGTGTCTCTCTTTGCTCAAGCCGAAGAAAACCTTAAACCGTGAAACCGTGGGCTCAAGTTGATGGTAACGGCACATTATTACAAAACCGCATAGACACCTCCATAAGTTCGGGGCTAATTGGGATGGACAGACTTCGAATTCCCTAAAGATGTCTACGAAAAGCCTCGGGAATGGTAACCGAAGGCCAGCCAGAAGGGCATCATAGTAGATTGCGATCTCACCATCTCCAGACGGAGAGCTCGCGCGCTCCGAGGACGCCGGAACTCTATACTTCAGTGGAGACTCAGCCCCAGAAATCCTATATGCTAAGGCTATTTTATCGATTGCCTTCGAAGAAAGGAGATTGGGGAAAGATGAGGAACAAGCATCTGATTTTTCAACAACACCTAAAACAGTTTCAAGAGCGAGGACGGGAGATTTAACCGATGGAAAAACAGGACAAGCTGTCAAAGGAAGGAGAGGCTCACCTGAAGCCATCAACGATGAACGGACGAACACCGGAAAGTCCTTTAGCATGCAAATCACCAGGTCTCACAGCAGAGAAGGCGACTGTAACTCCTTGAGAGGGAAAAGCTTTTTCGAAAGGAGATAGCGCAACGGAGAAGGGTATAACAAACATTATCCCCCTCTTAACGGCCCAGATCGCTTCCCCAACCGGCGCGTAATCAGAGCCGGACGCGTGGATTAAGTGATGGAAGGCCCAGATCGACGCACAGAAGGGAGCTGCACTGGATTCATGCCACGTAGGGCAATGGTGGAACGGTCGCTATCATTACCCCCACCAACGCCTGCAACAAAGGAGCCTGGAAAAACTCAAAAGTTACGGCGCATTTAATGCACCCCAAGCCGACGATTGGACCCTTCACCTGCTCACTCAGAACCTAATCCGGTCACGAACCGAAGCATATATATTTTTTTCCGTGCTGCCATGCCGAGCTACCCTTTTGAAAGGGCTCTCCGCGATCGCGCACCGCCTCTTGTATGCTTAGCTCACGCAAGCATACTAGAGGGGAGACTGATGATGAGGGTGAAATCAGTAAATATACATGGAAACACGTCACTCGCAAGACGCGGGCGATTTCGCACCCCTGCATCACTGAGGTAATCTCAAAAATCCAAGGACCACTCCGAAGTCTCTCCCGAAGCACCTTCCGAAGGGACAATCCGAGGAACATCGCGATGAAACCTCCGAAGGAGCATTCCGAAGTACCCTTCAGAGAGCCTCACGAATAGAATTCGCGCCCAAGAACAACCCAAGACAAAACCAAGAGTAATCCGAAGAACCGATTCCAAAAGAAGAGGAGCTTCCAAGCAGCCTTCCGAACGGCTCCCCTCAATGGTCTCCCAAAGCAAATTATCCAATGAGAATTCAAGAGCCCGCCAATCAACTTCCGAACTAGACCTCTTTTCTCCCGAAGCCATGAACCCTTCTAGAAGAAGCAACAAGCCGAAACCGCAAAACCGAAGAGGTTGGAACCAAGGCCTATAAATAGTTAAGGCCTCACACTTGTAAAACAGATTGAATTCTTCGTACACACACTCTCCTCCTCTTCACTCTCTCACTTGTAAAATCGCTCAATAGTGGAATTCTCCCTCCAAAGCTTGGAGACCCGTGGTTTTTCCCCGATTCAAGGGGTTTTCCACGTAAAAGTTCTGGTGTTTTGTCTTCTTTATTCTTTCCTTCTTGACCTTCTTGGATCCTTTCCCCATAAAAACCCTTACAAATTTAAGTGTTGACTTGGTTCTTGGGATCTCCCCGAAAATCTCGTTAACAATTATTATTATTATTATTATTACTAATTACTATTATTATTTTTATTATTATTATTACTACTATTACTACTACTATTATTATTATTATTTGATATTTTATCAAAATTTTAGATGCAAGGATATTTTGGGAAAATGTGCCATAATTAATTTTTGGTATTAAATTTAATTAGTTTTAATTAAAAGTTTATTTTAATTTAAATTTAAATTTACTCAAAATTTTATATACAAGGGTATTTTGGAAAATTTGGGACATTACTAATTGATTAGCATGATCAACCAAACATGGTTATCACATATTACCACAACATTCTCAGGCATATAGCATTCCCGACTCCATTCCCAAGCATATCACATTACCGTGGTCATATCTCATATCTCGAACCAAACGCTCTCTTATACTATTAATTTAACGCAATTATTCGGTTTTATTATATAAAATTTAGAAAGGGGAAATTATATATAGGTCCCTAGCACTGTTTCTAGGGACACTAAATAATAAACAAAACCCCCTAAGGACCCCAAGGCAATTAGGACACTATTCCAGAGACCAATAGTGAATTATCTAATTTATAAATAAGAAAACAGTAGTAAGATGAATAATCAAGCTAATCCAATCCAATAAAACAATGTTGTCATTCGGGATCATTAACACCACCATCTTGCGATAACTTGAATGGATATCAAACATTTTGTAAGTATATTCGGTAAGTTTATCATTACTTTATAGAAAAAGAAATTAAAAACACAACATAACAAAGGAACATGAAAAATAAATAAATAAATAAATAAATAAATAAACCCAACAAATTAATCTAATATATCCTCGATCTCCTGTGGACTATACCTTTTTATATATATAAATTTCTCTTACTTCTAGCTCATTATCATATTCTTCCCCACCTCCTACTAAAGGAGGGAGCAACCCGCGTTGAATGTGTTCCAATGACTGTACACGCATGGTGAGAGGTTAGGGCTGATGAACCTAAAAGGTGGATGTTTGTTGCCCATGTCAAAAAAAAAAAAAAAATGCGATGGCGATCACCTGGAGTATTGGGGAGAAAGAAATAGGCGATGCTTTCAGGATAAACAACGAGTTTATTTAAGAGTTATTCGTGACACTTCTTTTTTCATAATCTCTTGGTTAAATGCTGTAACGCCCCGACCCGGATCCCGGGACCTCGGGCACGTCGACAGATCGGCCGTATCCAAGTGGAGACGAGCCCCGCTCGGATACAAGGCCTAAGTAATATAAGCAGATAACAAAAATAAATCCATAATAAATCAAAATAAAAATCAGAGTCGCAAATGATCAGGTCTGGGTACACATGCCCTACAATAACTGGACAACATGTCCTACAATGTCTCACTCACAATAAAATAAAGGAAGAGGTCTTCAACCTCAGCAATACCCTGCCCTGGTGCAATCCCTCTAGATCACCCCTCCTGCTTCTGAGGACCTGAAAAGGAGGGAAAAACAAAGGAGTGAGCTTTCGAAGGAAAGCTCAGTAAGTACCCTGCGAGGAACACAAAGAATGAGATATGAACAACATATCACAATACAATCAATAAACAGTGGGACCACCGTCCCATATCCTGGAATCCTAGGGGTCTACCACAAGGCGAAGACAACGGTAAACCCCTACCCTATTTGTGTCCCTCTAAAAGATCATCCCCCGGTCAGTATCATCCCACACCGAAATGCCGCCGACGCATGCATCCGCCAGCCTACGGTAGCGCCACCTCTCTCTCATGTCGACATGGTCAGTGCTCGCCCCATCGACCGCAAGGACGCACCGTAGTAATCGCCCCTCCGCCGTGACCGCGGAACGCCAGGTGTCCCGGCCCCCAACGCCTTCGCAAAATCCGGAGCTCACCGCCCAATCAATCCTAGCGGAAGACAAACAAAGCTAGGGATGCCAACATCCCGAAAACAAACATACATGCACCAGAATCCAAGCAACTCATAAAAGACATGCATGTATCCAAAACATATCAAAATGATATCAAGAATCATAAACCCAAAACAAATCCAAGAAAAACCCGAAGCCGGGTGGGAACGAGGCAAGTGTACTTACCTCACTTGCAAATCACTCCGACAATCCCGCGTTTCTCCTGACGCAGCTCAATGCTCTAACTCAACACCTGGAAACAATAAACCCGGTCTCAAAACAAGACACGCATGGACATGAACTCACTAATTCTACTATGCAGGTCTAGCTAACTGGGCTCGGCCCAATAATAAGCCCAATACTCCAACTTAATTATCTCAAACTACTCATTAAAGTTCAATCTCGTTTAAAGCCTCCAAGTGACTTACCTCAACCACTTAAATCCAATCAAATCAAAATCAACACTTCAACTAAATCAAGGCCTTCATACCTTCAACTCCTTAACTAACAATAACTAAATATCCTCATAAGTCACTCACACATACACTCACAGCCTTTAACACTAACTTCTCAAAGTTTAATACCTGGAAGCCATTACCAACACAACCACCAATCCATTAGATCACAAAACATCTCACAGTCACCTTCCAGAGTTCCAACACATCAACCACACCATACAACCATGCCCAGACTCTCCCCCTCTAGCCTCTCATATAATCATAGACCATTGAACAATACAAGTAACACCTCTTTCTCACCAATAGAAGCCTCAACAGTCCACATAAAATTACCAGACATTCTCAGCCAAACATTCCAACAAAGTAGGTCCAGTAACACTCATCTTAATATCAATGCTCCTCACATGGACGTTAGCTAGACCCAGGCCCTTTAAACCCAATATTTCAGCCAAACTCTCCACCTAACTCATCAACAAAAATCCAGACCATAGCAGCCATGCTTTCATAAAGCAACCAATCCTCAATAAACCACTCTCCCATTTTTCTTCTCTTCCTCTCTGTGATCCGCAGACAACTATAGCTCTACTATGAGTCATCATTGGTGAACTAACTGGGAACTATGCAGAAGCCTCAAATTACTCATCATCTCCTAGTAAACTTCAAACCATATCTAACATCACCTGTACACGATCATCCACAGCAGCACACTCACAGCCTGTTAGTCTCACAAACACTCATTGAATACATCTCATAACCCCTCCTCACCTGCAGATCACTTTGCATCATAAGCACACCACTTTGTATGTAATATCACAGAGCCACAAACCCCTATTACAATCTCTCAAGACAATATATAGTAGATAATCAAAGTCTCTCCCTGAGTCACTAACCTTAACCCCTGGTACTTTTCCCTGTCAATAGACTAAGCCAAGCATCCATCCACACATAATCATACGCCAAACCTCTGAACACTTGAAAACCATTTCACACACCCTTGCATACATGACAGATTCATCATCTAATCCCCCTCAACCTCAACACATCCATAGGGAGACTGTATTCACATTTAAGGAAATCACATCTCTCAAGGAAACTCACCATCATATAAAAAAACCCCACACCTGCACTATAGAGGACTCAACATAGGTTCACAAGATAATTAAACCCCTCCCAACACTCACCAGCCATCTGACCTCCATCCTTATAAACCAGACCATACCAAGCAACTCCATCAAAGCCATAAGATGAATCCCATCCCCTTGCCTTCACAAGCACTAATGAACAACTTAGAATATCAACCAAGATATCACATGCATTGCAACTGTTCTTCATCATCTTTGTACCTCTCCCTTTCTCTATATCTCGCATGCATCCATAGTCAAGAGATCACTCAAAATTCCTAACATGCTATCATCTAGGCATATATACCCACATAACCACAATAACCAAATACCTTGAATGAAGTCAAATGCTTACCGGCGAGGTGTGGCGGCGCTCATGACTGTGTCGTCCCTCCGCCGGTTGTGAGTCCTCGCGGTTGCTGGTTCCTCTCTCTCGATCCTCCACAAAGAATGAGAAGAAGCGTGCGGCTCCAAGGCTTGGAGGAGAGTGCCCTTTTAAAGAAACTCGTGGATGGATTGGGATGGACTGCGGTTTCCTCTGATGGCGGCTCCATTACGGACGACGATCACGCGTAAAACGCTGGAGAGAATCGCGGGATCTCGCTGGTGAACCGGTGGAAGAGAGGACCCAGCCCTCTCACGCGTGTGTTATCCCTCTAACTTCCTTTTAAAAAAAACAAATCCCATGCAACCCACCTTATTTGCACACTCTCTCTCTCTCTCTATATATATATATATATATATATATATATATACAAAAGTATATAAAATGTGCTCCTCACCCATACTAACACCAACGTGCATGAACGTGTTCACTGACATAGTGGTATTCATTTTATATATATATATATATATATATATATATATATATATATATGACCATATTTATCCATCACTAATAATCATGCAATTAATGCACTTCTTAGCCCGCCAATACACACCCCTATGTTTATAAATTTTATATATTACTTTATAATAACCACTTAAAGTCAGGTTCATATATATATATATATATATATATATATATATATATATATAACCTTAAATCTAGATTTGAGAAGTTTCCTTCAATTAATAAATTAAAGGGTAAGTAGGAAATCTTTATTCACAAAAAAATTTTATTACAACCCAACCTCAGGGCTTTTATTCACTAACCAATTTATTAAGGAAAATAATTGAAAAAATTATTTCCTAAAATCGTCGGATTTTACAAATGCAGCTCCCAGCGCCAAACAATTAAAGCTGGAGATAGCGGCAAACCTGGTAAAGCGCAACCTGGTATGGTGGACACGCTGGGTATGGTCAACGAGGACGAAGAGTCCTCCAGGGATAATTCAACCCCAGCTTAAGGAAGACCTGAGAAACGAAGCTTGAATTTAGTCAAAGAGAAACAAGACAATGCATGTTTTGTAATCTTCTTTTCTCCTTGACTGAAAAATGCATCCGAACCTAATATTATAAATAAAATGTGGTTTATCCACTTATTCAAAAAAATAAATTAAAAAAATGGAAAATAATAATAAAAATAGAAAACAAGGATGAGGAGAAGACAAGAGAAATATGATGAGGGTTTGCTGGCAATTGAGTCACTAAGCTTTAAAAACCCAATTTTACCAAAATTTGATTTTACAATGACTTCCCCGATGGTGCCCTCTATGAGACCTTGTGCCTTGGGTTACCTTGGGTTGTCTTGGGTGCGGTCACACCCAAAATACACTAAGTTGCACCTATCAATTAGCACTCAAAATACATTAAGTTGCATCCCCAAATACACTAGGTTGCACCTTAAGACAAAATGTCTTGGGTTTTAACCCAAGGTCTCTTAAATTTTACCCTTTCGGGATCCCTGGTTTCACTTCCAGGGATCTCCCTAAAAAACCTAATATGCGTCAAGAATCATCATCAACCAAGATGAACAAAAACTGTCATCTAATTTTATAAGTAAATTTTATTTTCTCTCAGAAAACAACAACACAACTCTTATTTTTTTATATGTAAGGTAAACTACTAGTTATAAGATAGTGTAACTACTAGTTATACTTGTGGCCGGCCTGATTATATCACCCCCTCTCTCTATATATATAATATATGGGTGATATAATCAGACGACCGCGCTTGCGGCCAGCCTGTATCATGCAAACATTTTATCATCATATCAATAAATGTGGTTTATTCATTATAAAAAAAATAAAAAAAAAACTACTACCACTTCCATGGGGAACATTAACATGCACATTTGATCTAAATCTACCATCTTCACAATAAGAAGACATTGTATTTGATCCATGTGGTTGGAAATAGCTAGTATATTTAGTCCTTCGAAAGTTAGCTATTATGATTTTTTTTTTTTTTTTGTAATTTCTATATATATATATATATATATATATAACACTTAATATATTTGAAACTAACTTTAATATTGGCTTCAATGGAAAATTAAAAGTTATTTTGTTACCTCAAAAAATTTAATAAAATTTTTTTCCCTCCAAAATATGTTATTATCATGTTGAATTAGGTTAGTGGACACCAGAATTCTAATCAATTTAACTTTAGATAAATAAATTAGTTTTAGAGTGTTTGGCTTTTGGTCCCTAATAGGTGTTGATGATATGCTAAATTTTCTATTTAGAAAATATTTATTTTGATATTTCACATTATTATAATTTTTTTGAAAGATGAATAAATAATGTTTTATTAATAACATAATAAAGTTTACAAGGTACATAAGTTGTGCCCATAAGGACCCTAATTGGTCGTGCAACCCACCCTAGACAGTTATCTTTCCCTAACCGTTGTTTTTCTAATCCGAGGTTGTGTCTTTGAAGTCATCTTTAGCCGTTATGTCTAACTCGTCTTGGGTGAAAGCCAAGTCCAGTTTTATATTATCTCTAGTAACACCTAGGATTTTCAAAGGATCAAGCTGTTCAAGAGCATTATATTTATAACAATTAATCATAACCAACCATTAGATCAAAGATCCAATGGCTCCTCTGGTCTCGTATTTAAACTAAACCCTAAAGAGCAAAGACCAAACAAAAGACTAGCACCGCTGCAGTTGTCCATTCACGCGCAATAGATCCACCTAAGCACCTCCTCACCAACCCAAGCACTTGCACGGCTCCTCCCAACCTGAGCACCTCCCCATTCACATGTGGCACCTCCACAGCTCCACGTGAGCACTTCCTCCCTAACCCGGACACCTGTACGGCTCCTCCCCATCTCAAAAATAATATTATTTTTATATTATTTGAGAGAATTAAAATATTTATTGTTTATATTTATTAGTTTTTTAATTTTATCTTTTATTTTATATAATTAGTTGAAATCTTATGAAATATAAATTTTATTTATAGAAAAGTATTATATAATTTACATTTTTAATTATATAGAAATATAAAAAATATATATATCTTATAATTTTGTAAATAAGTTTTTAATTTCGAGTTAAATCGAGCCGAGTTCGAGCTTTCGAAATTAAAATTAAGCCGAACTCAAGCAAACTTAGTCGAGTTAATTTCGAGCTTGAGCTCAAGCTAGAACAAACTTATTCAAACTAATTTCCTGGGCCCAACCCGATCAAGCTCGGCCCATTTACAACCCTAGTGCCACTAGCTTTGGCCTCTTGGACGTGTACACTGCATCAAACCAGGAAAGTATTAAAAAATCAATGTCTCGAATAGTTTTGATGAAAATGCAATGTTTATCAGGAAAGCATCTTTGGTTCCTTTCTCTTCATATGCTCCAAGTTTCCATCCGAGTCTTTTCCCCTTGTCCACCAGTGTTTGGATCATGTTGTCGTCCCACAAATCTTATACGTTATTCGGTGTGCTCTCTATACCAAATAGTTGTCCGTAGTGTGCCCAAATGTGTGCAAAGTAGGGGCATTGTGTGAGAAAGTGTGAGACTATTTCCTAGTCTCATCCACAGAGGAAGCACCGTGATCTATTTCATTTTCAACCTTCCTTTGTCAAGTTATCCTGGGTCATGAGCTTATTATTCCAAGCTAGTTAGGCAAAGAATTTGATCTTGGATGAGCATGATTGTTTTCAAAAAGCTCTTTCAAACTTACTCATGCCTCCTGCCTACCAGAAAGAGGTACAATAACTTCACTGTGAATCTTTTTCGAAAAGTTAGTGCCCATGATCTCTATCATCTGGATTCCTTGACGTGGGCTCCCCGAGAGCTACTATTATGACGGTTAGGTGCTCCTTATTGTTCTGGCCTAGTGGCCTTAGCATGAGAAAGAGAAACTCCTATTTTAGACAACTTTGGACTTATTCCATATTAATGTGGTTACTTCTCATTAAAACAACAATATCACGGGACAGTGATCTCGACTCTTTTCCCTCTATCTACCTATCATGGTGATTTGTGATTTGTTTAACTGACCGTAAATATTATTATAATTCATAAAATAAAATAAATAATTAAAGAATTTCCAACCGAGCGAATTTGGATTCCTAGGCTAAAGCACAACTTGTTGAGAAGGACAATCACCACGTGGCAACTTCCAATTGGTGTAAATAAAAGAACAATATTCGGACTCATCAATACACGTAATCCACTGATGCAACATCCCTAACCTCATCCCTTCCCATGAACCAATAATCAGCAGCCACGTTGACAAACCTTAATGCTCCACGTGTCCACTCGCCATCAAAAGAAATTTCCGGCAGATTTCACCTATGACGCGTTACATGCAATTTGAAATAAAATAAAAGAATCAACGCTATTTTGCATATACACCCTTAAATATTTTATAATTAATTGAGTGTCTCATGCAATTATTTGAGGATATAAATGCAAAAAAGGCAAAAGACACAAAGCTTATGTGGCGTGCTCTCATTGGCCACAACCTTGCTTTGCTTAGAAAACAAAGGAAAAGTAGTGGAAGAAAAAATACTAACTTTATCATTGACTAGTAATAAAAAGTAAACATAAACTACTACTTTTCCTTCAATTCCCTCTCTATAAATATGTCAAGTTATTGCCATGGCTCTTCAAAAGAGAGAGAGAGTTGAAGGAAGAGCAAGTGTAAGCAATCAAAATGACGGTGAGAATTCTTCTCTTCTTGCCATGAAATGATCTCAAATGCATGTGAGTATTATTTGTGAATGAATAGTTTTATTTGTTTTATAGATTGTTGAGATGTGTGTGCACATGGATTGTGATGGATGTGAGAAAAAGATCAGACGAGCCTTGTTGAAGTTAAAAGGTAAATTTTTGTGAAATTTAAAGATAATAATAAATAATAAAATTCAAATTTAATTAACGGATGTGAGACTATTATTTTTCAGGGATAGATAACATAGACATAGATATGGTAACGCAAAAAGTTACGGTGACCGGGTGGGTGGATCAGAAGAAGGTGTTGAAAGCGGTGAGGAAGACGGGGAGAAGAGCGGTATTGTGGCCATACCCTCATAATGCGGAGTATCAATACTACTATTATGAGCACCACCCGACCATAGTGACTACGGCTGGGTATGCTCGGCAACACCCGGCAGTCGCCCCGGCATCTTCGTCTTACAACTATTATAAGCATGGATACAATGATTCAAGCATGGATGAGTACAACCAGAGGCTTGATTACTCAACTTCTTTTATTGACGAGAAGGCTAGAACTATGTTTAGTGATGAAAATACCAATGCTTGTTCTATAATGTGAGTACTATTTTGTTGTTCTTATATTTGTGGTTATAGATGGGGATGTGAAAAAAGTAAGATGTAAGCGTTTACTTTGTGTAAATTTGGGTGGAGTTTTGTCTTGTGTAGGGTGTTTGGAGTTGCTAGCTGTTTATATTGTTTGGCTCAAGTGAAGTTTTTCTTTTGATATTTATGTGGTTTATTTTTCATTTAAATTTTCATTATTTAAAAATCAGTAGTTAGATTTACCCATGAAAAGATTTATTTTTTTCCCTTGCAGTCCCTCTCATTAATATATTAGTCCTTTTTGGGTCATGGACCATACTATGTTTATTACCTAAATAAGTGATGAAAAAAATAAGTTTTTCTTGACTGCTGAGAGACTAATAGGAAAGAAAAACTATGCAAAAAAGAAACAGTTAATTAACCCTTTAATGATAAACCAATTGTCCATGATATACAACTCTGGATACATCTAACAGAAATATGCACTTGTTAAATAAGTTCTGCAAATTTATATGCAGAACAATTCAAATTGAATTTCAGAAGCCAAAACAAAGCAATGCTCAAGTCTCGCTTTCCAAGAAACACATCTTACATGGTGCCATTGTACATGCAAAGAAAGCTACTTCAAGATTTGAAGCATATCAAGCCTGGAATACTTAACTTCCAAATCTTTGTTCCTCTTTGATTACATACATCCGCGAGCGGTTAAGTGCTTGACTAAACATCAAAACCAGCCTTCAATATAACATTTCTGTAAACCATCACACAGATAATCAAGCCAATTCCTCCATAAACTTGTCACCCCGGTACAAAACAAGAGGGCGCATTTTCTGTTTATTTTCAATCATGCGGTGTGTTTCCATACATCATTTATGGAAGATTACACCACATGAATTCCTTTTTCTTTTCCAGCTCTATAACAAAGAATGCTAATTTGGTGAGACACTATACAGAGGTAAATGCCTCCAGCCCTATGCACAAGGCAAACATCACCTCAGGTTGGTAGCTCTTTTAATTTCTTGCTTTCCATTAGAGTAGCTTGCTGGTGCGACGTTTTGCAGGGCCCCCGGGGAAGAGCTTCATTATCCAACCCAAGACCCGCTCAACTACCTAGTGGATAGAACATGGTGGAGTAATTCTCAGAAAAATTCTAATAATAGAGAAAAGGTTTATAGGTAACAACAATCCTGACTTTGAACCCCAGGAAAAAATAGAAGCCAAAGAGGGAAGATGATGGTTGCTTGATGATTATGTGGACTAATTGGTCTAGGATAGTTATGTAATTATACCTTTCTCTTTAAGTAATTAGTTGATGACATTAATATTGTTAAAATTGGTTCAGATCAAAGGGCTTGGAGCAGATTGGATCATTCTTAAAATAAAAAATAAAAAAATTACAATATATAAATTAATAACTATAGATAAAAGAAAGTATAAAGTGATTCATTGCTCTATCACTAAATCTGCACAAGTATCAGTGTTTGAAAGTTTTGAACCCCCATCACCATCAAGTCTACCTTATCACAATTTGATAACTCATTGGAATGAATAAGATCCAAACAACTACCATGCTTTACCATTCTTATAGACTTAAAACTATCATAGCTCAAGAGTAATAAACCATTATAGTACCATTAATGTCAACATAATCCAAAACTTTAACATAGTGCACATGTGAGAATTGACACCCAGAAAAGAATAAAAATTGAGCAATAAAACAAGCATAAATGCAACAAAAAGATAAATCATAGCTTCTAAAACAAGAGTCTTTTGTGATTTATAAGAAAATTATTGTAGTACTAGTATTGTCAAATGTCATGGTCAACCAATCCATTATGTTTCCAATCCAGAACAAAACCCTTTGGTTTCAGATCTAATTAGGAATAGATCATGAATTGGTGGATCCTACCATAACTAAAGAAAATTTAAAGAGATTTTTACTCGCCACCCTCTAAAAAATAGCAAAATCACTTGTCGCCCCCTCATTTTTTAATAATACTCCAAAACCCCTATTTTAATTTTATTCTAATTGCCACCTCTTAAGTTTGTTTTCTCAACCAAAAGCCTAAATATTTTTTAAAAACCAAGTAAAAGACAAAAAGACCCTCTTCTTTTTATAGTTGATATTTATTTATGACTAATAAATAATTAAAATATTTTAAAAGGGTTATGAGTGAATTATGATTTTATTAAGAGGGCCACAAATAATTTTATGTTAATTTATAAACAAATAAAATTATGAAATTAACCTTTTTTATTTAATTTTTAATGACATGCATTAAAAAAATGAAAGAAGGGATTAACCTATATAGAAAGATCAAAATGGTCATTTTACATATATTGTAGCATGAGGTTTTACATCTAATTCAAATTAAAACATAAGAGTTTGATCCATGGGATAGTAAGTAAAATAAAAATAAACAAGGGATTATGAGTGTATTATTGAAAAATGAGGGTTTGGTAAGTTATTTCCCTATTTTTGAGGGGGTGGCAAGTAAGAAACTCAAATTTAAAACCAGACCTTTACTTTAAGAATGAAGACAAAATCGACAAACAGAAATATTTGAAACGCCCATCTCACCTCATCTCCTTCATCAGCATATTCTATTGAATCATTGTGAATATCTGAAGGCTTTGCCTGGACATTTTCATTAGCCATTCTCTGAGCTGTCAAGAGCTCTAATCTCTGAGTCTGAACCTCAAGCTTTTGTGAGAGATCCTTGTTTAAGTCCTATAATAAAAAAAATAAAAATAAAAATAAAAAATAGAATTAATGTGTAAAGAAGAAGAAAAAAGTGAACGGATCAGATATATTACAATTGTATTCACAAGTCAAGGTATGGACTAATCCAGAAAAGCTTTTTGGAAGAACATTAATCTGGCAAAGTTATGGGAACAGAACAAATTATGATTATCTGTTTAATATTTTAAGGTGTCTAGCATCCATGGGAAACATAACCATCCTGGGAGTAGGATTTGAGTTCCATAAATAAATTCTAGCCCCAAAATCTCTGAATTTATAATCAAAACATGAGACCCACCAGCACATTTTCCTAACACTGAACACTGCTCTAGAATTGAGGACTAGGATGAAACATTCAGGCACGTTTATTAGGGAATGCAATAACAAGAATAAAAGGAAAAGAAATTATAATTTCATGAAGAAGAGGAATACCCTTAAAGTTGTTTGGTTGCTACTTTTATTATTCATAGCCATTATTATGAAAAAAATTAATAAATACATAAAATTCATTCTACCCAACAGATGGAACTGTTATTCCTAGAATGATGGGAATAACTCAGTTTGACTGGAATAACTATGCTTCTTCCCATAAATATAAATCATGGATTTGACTGGAATAAGCTCATTTCATGCTTTAATTCATACTTATTCCCAAACCAAATGTGACCTCAAAGTTTTGAGAATGGGCATGAAAATCAAATTTAAGACAGCCTTAATTCCATGTGTACAACTGTGCAGAGTCACAACTGCCAATGTATATGTTAATGCAAGAGCCTATAATCTAATAGAAAATATATAGCACATCAAACAAGTTTATGGCATCACAAAGCAATGGTAAAAGAATGTGAATTTCCAACAACCTTAAACTCAAAACAGACTCCACAAGGAGTCAGCCACAAGAATCATGTGTTCAACATGTAGCAGTATATATAGACAATGTCAAATTTGAAGTGGTAGACAATCCATATATAGTACAAAAATGCCAAGTATGCAGAGTTCAACAGGTAGGTTGAATATCCATGCTAAGGACAGAAAATATTCCAAAGATACACCGATTATTAATTCATGATTACCTTCAGCTTGGAGTTATTATGTGACTCCGTTTTCAGTGCTCGCATTAGCTCTTCTTTTTCCAGCGCTAACTATAGTAGACCAGGAAGCATTGTTAGATTGTGGAAGGTAAAAATTTAAGCACAGTTGAACCAGGAAACAGATTGGAAATCATCTTCTGAACTATGAACAAATATAAGTTTAACAGCAAGTCAAAATAAAAAATAGGAAATCAAGGTAAAGTATCTACCTCTGATATTAAAGAAGTTATGTTGTCAATCATTCGAAGCTGATCATGTGGAATAGTATTACAAGCCTCAGAATCATTAACTCCTCTATCATCAGGCAAAGAGGAAGTGGAAGCATTATTCGGCAGAAGCACAGAAGGTCCTCTGGCATTCATGGTACTGAATTCTGCAACATCAACTTCAACAAGATTCAAAAGTCAACACCCAAAAGTGAATCAAATCACCAAGATGAAACTGTCAATTAAAAATTCAGAGTATCATGATCAACAAATCTTAAACCCAGGTAAATTTAAATTCACCCTATATAAACACTCAAACCACTACACTGTGATGTAATGACTCTAGAAATCACTAATTCCATTACAAAAGAAATAAAAACAAAGAAAAAAAGATAACAAAAGTAACAAAACTCCACAAAATGCCATTTATGTATCCAACTTTCTAAGCAATTTGAATGGTTAAGTCAAACTGAATGGGGTTGCATTTTTCAATTATAGAATCCCTAGTGGGTTTTAACCTGATTGAATGTATAACCAAATCCACCAGGTAGGAGACAAGACAAGCCAATAACAATACATAAAGTTTGAACCTCCGAGGACAATTTTCGAAGTGCTAAGAATAGAAGACAAATTTTAAGCAAGCGAGTGGAAGAAAACCAATTGTCAAGTACAAAACATTCTCATTTTGTAGAAGAATTTGTGTCCATGTTGATTTTTCTGCCACTGAAGATCTTCAGTATAGTAGAAAAAATATATATATAGCTGTAATTTGGGGTCTCAGATATGTTGAAATGAGACAGTTAGATGCCATTGCAAACTTGATATAAAAATTCAGATGTAAGTTAAGAGATGAGGACAAAGAAAAGAAGGCATCTGGTTGAAATACAATGATGATTAGAATGGTTGTTGTCTAAGGATGAGCCTTGGAGCACCAATAAAGTTGCTCATATGCAACCTACGCATCAAGAGCCCAAAGCAAGAAAACAACTTTACTGCATGCAAGGACAAGGTTGCTAATTGGAGCTTTATACTCAACAACGCTTTTTTAGAAGAGTTGCCATTAATTGTTTATGATTAGTCTTGAAGTTTTTGGAGGTCGCCTATCAATGAGCTAGGAAAACATCAGTTGGCAGGAATGAAGTTTAGAAATTAGGCCTTTTGGAATACTTCCATGTGCCTGATTTTGTGTAAGTGGATCACCAATATGGGAAGTCACTCTTCCAAAACCTTCAAGTCACCATTTTGGCTTCTAATTTGAAAAAAATAAAACCAAGAATCACCACATGGTTAGACCAAAAAATAATGGGCTATTGATGGGGTCATTATAAATTCATTAGACCAAATAATATTCTAAGCCAATCAACAGGTTAAAGTCAATCATACCTCAACCTTCCCAAGTATACATGTAAATCAAACTGATCTTATGTGACCTTCTATAAGTTACATCAGAGTAAGTCACACATTTGTCGGCCACTCCAAGTTGCAGAAAATAACCATAGACCAAATGGTTGCATGAGCATTGAGCATAAAGAGACTAAAAGATAGATTGGTTAATATTTAGCCAAAAGGACAACAATGAGATGATAAAACCTGATACTTCATATTTATATTATATACTTTTAAAGAGAACCATTCAGCCTAATTGATGAGTCATTGAGTCCTAGTAACTTCAACAATGAATGGTCAAGGTCCCTATCAAAGAAAATATAGTAAACTCTTAAAATGAAAGAAACAACTGAAAGAGCTACACTCTAGTTCTGAAACAGTTGATCTCCGTGGAGCCTATCAAAGGTTGCATATTGTACTCTATAATTAGTTAAAAGAATGCAAAAACATAAACCTAAAATAGATATTAGTTCCTACCAAATTCGTCCGTGAAAGTTGATGCATCTCTTTTAAGAGGTGAAACCTTCTTAGAATCAATGATATTTCCATCAGACACTTTCCGAAGTTTAGATTGCAAGAGTTTCTTCTCTGCACAAAACAAATGCAGCCAGAAATCAAATGGATGACCAAATCCTGATAGACCACACTGTTATAATTTTTTTGCAGACAGAAAATTAATGATTATAGACAACCATTAAACTTGTAAAAAGTGCATGGAATTCTCAAAAGGCAAATCAGTTAAACCATTATAGGAGAAAAAAATTCAAAATTTATAAAATGAATCAACTAAAAACAAGAAAACAAGATTATCATTGGGGTGATATCTAGTGGACCAAATAATTGAGAAAATTGATCATTAGGATGGATAAAGAGTTAAAACATTTGACGCTAAGAACTTAATACCTTCTTGCAGGGCATCCACAGTGGACTGAAAATCTTGGCGCTCTTTTTCTAGAATAGACACTTTACGTCTGTATATGGCATCAAAAGGAAAGAAATACAATCACAAATTCATAGGCTTGGAGTAAAACTGGTAGTATTCTAAAAGTAATACAACAAGTTATTCAAAATGCAAGGACAAAGCATGCCCAAATGGTCCAGTAACCATGTTAACTGAATCATATTAGTACAAGTTAGTTTGCAACTAAACATAACAATAACCAATAAATTACACCCCATAGACAGAATGACCTTTAATCAGAATGACCTTCTCATTCTTTCATTATTCATTCCAAAGAAGGTAACACTATATCTAAACATATTTTGGTCTCCCAATATGTTTTGGGTTTTAAAGACAACTATCCACACTTTTCGGAAAAGCAATGATTTTGAAAGTTATTTTATGTCCTTTTTTGTCAAAGTATAGCATATGATAGGGGTAAAAGTGGAATGACACGTGGTCTCTCATTAGACAAACACATGGAAGAACCACAACCCATCATCCACCCAACATAAGAGGTAAAATTCCAAGTCTGTTGATCGGCCATGTTGTTCTGCACTCTGTTGATCGGCCATGATTTTCCTACACATTGTTGCAGCCATGATTACTCTGCACTCTATTGTTCAGCAAAGATTACACTTTGTTGTTCAGCCAAGACTACTTTGCACTCCACAGTTCAACCAAGTCTCCATTGTTCGTCTAAGTCTTTATTGCATGCTCTACTTAGCCAAGGTCTTCTCTGACACTCTTCCACAAGGCCCTTTCAAAATGATCTTCCACTAAACCAAACTTACAAAGGAAGAAAAACAACTAGAAGCATCTAGAACCCTCTAGAAGACTTCCAGCTGGCAATCCAGCTAACATCCAGCTGGCAATACAGTTCGCATTCGGCTGGCAACTAGCTAGCGAAACTTGGGCGCCAAGCAACCTCAAGCTATAAATAGAGGAGAAGAATATCATTTCAACATTGGGAGAACCACACATGCTATCGTTCTGGAGAATCTCTCTCTCATTTCTATTATTTTATGGTGATTTCCTCACCACCTCCCCAAATCTCTGGATCATTCCATCTCTTCTCCACAAATTCCAAATCCTTGTAATCTCAAAGTTTGCTCATGAGCACCATGGTTTTTCCCCGATTTCATGGGGTTTTCCACATAAATTTGGTCTTCTTTGCCCTTTGTTTTGCGTTTGGATCATTCTCTTGCATTTCAGTCCCTCAAAACCAAATAAATTTAACCGTTGGTGCGAGATTGGACTTGATCTTGAGGCGATTCCGATTTTAGCATCAACAACATAGTTCCACATAGACTCATCATCTGAAATCAGCTAGTAATCAAATAAAAAAAAAGTTTTGAGGTGGGTAATATGTGTCAAACTGTTTTGAAACCCCACCAATTCTAATTAGACTTGTCATAAATGTGATGCAGAGCAAAAGCATTCAGGGCATTTTACCAAAAAACACATCCTACCATCTTATGTTGTTTTATAGTGTCTATTTTGTTTAGACCTTATCAAATTTGGTTGAGATTTCTAGACTAGATACATTCACCAATAAATGCATCCATATGCTACCATGCTTCAAACATCCAAGATGTTAACATTTTACCTACTTCTATTTCAAGTAGCAAACTGATATCTCTCGATGTAGGAGAATTCAATAGAAATAACTTTTAGCTTTAATAGTTTATGAGATATACTGGAATCACCTCACAAAATAATAATAATAATAATAAAAAATAAATAAAACTGTGATCCAATTTTTGCTATAAAGAAGGTTTTAAGTGTAACTTAGTGGTCTTCTGCCTGTCTTGGCATGCCCTATGTGTAATATTAACTCAATGGATCAACCCAGCTACAATTTTTATGGCAAAGGCTACAAGAAGCTCAGCATGATCTTATCATGAACTTAATTTAGATTAGGATGCCTTCATTTACAGCATAAAGAATGAATGATTGCATGGTTGGTAAAATAACAAGTCACCCAAGCAAATCTTCCATATTAGTCCAAGAATTGTGATTTTTCTCACCAGGAATATTGACAAAGTTGGTTAGAACAGAACAATGCATTACACCATTCTGGAAGACTGCATAAACCACAAAACACAACATCAATGGCCTATGTTCTCACATATGACCCCGCTCAGGATTCATATACTAATTTTAACTTTTAGGTTTTAATAAAAAGCTACATAAAACTTATCATTCCCTACAGCAGTTACCTTCACTACTCAGTTCCCACTCTGTGCTTCATAGGGCTGGATCATAACAGATGTTTGGTTGGATGCATCCCAATCAAATAATCCAATTACAGCTAATGTTCACCTAGATAGCATCCAAATTGCACCAAAGAAAAAGGACAAGCTATCTTGAAGATATCAGGAAAGAGAACAACTATGGGATAGAAGTTGTTGCATATTAGTTCTCCCATTACCCTCAGACTTCTAATTGAATGAGATGTGGTACAAAAAAAAATTTGTGGAATAAGAAGCTCATATAAATCCACTTTGTTTGGTGGTGAATATTAGTCACTTAAAAAGAAGACAACAAGAGCGAGTAACTAGATACTATGTATGTTGGATCACAGGATGTTTGACACAGATTTTAAAATTCAAATCTACAAACGAGCCTAAAACCATAAAGATAACTACCACATATGACATAAAAAATAAAGCAAAGGTTGATATTTAATTCATTAATTCTGTCTTTTTTGAGATAAAGTTAGATTTCTTCCTTGAACTAAGGTTAGAAGCATTTCAATCAATAAACAAGACAAACAGGAGAAAATTTGAGATAATAGCAAAAGGTGGTAAAGAAAGGTATTTCCCACAGTACTTGTATGAAGAAATTTCATAATTCAGGCTCTCCAATTGCTTTTCCAGCTTTAGCTCATTTGATCTTAATCTCAATGCCTACAAGAATTTAAGGTAAACTTGAATAAGATGAAGATAACAACCACCAATTATGAAAGTTATCTACTTTAATTGCAGAATAAAAGCAAGTATATATTACAATGCAACTATTTGGGATTCAAACAATTTCCTGAATAGAAGGAAATGAATATTTGGCCTAAGGATGCTTTTAATTAGAATGCATCTATTAGGTGTATAACCAGAGAGTGATGGATCAATGATGGCCATTATCAACAGCAGAAGTTGTTGAATCAAACATGAAATGGCTTCTCTACATGATCCACGCTAAAATTATTGCAATCAGAAGATATATTCAAAAATATACAAATTCAGAAAGTACAAAGTGAGCACATCAGCAATTTTATAATTGAATAAAAATTCTTGCTCTAGATGACTTTTCAAAATAATTGCTTACAAAAGCTCTCAGAGAAAATTGTACGCAGATAAAATGTGTACCTTCTCTTCTAAACCAATGACTTCTGATGCAAGTATCTTTGCTCGTTCATCGGAAGCATTGCATTCCATTTGTACATTTGCATACTCCAATTTAACAGACTCAAGAGCCAGCTAGAAACAAAAAGCGCAGAAACAATGAGGTGAATAATACTTGGGTCACATCACATACTAAATAACCTGGGTGAAGATATTTAAGTTACACATGATACCCAAAAGAATCAAGGACAAAGCAGAAACTCGGGATGTAGCAATGTTGATCATATATAAAACCAAGTCAAATAAAGCAAGCAATGCAGCTTCTGAGAATTGTGATCAACAATTAATGGTTTAATAACCTTTTGGAAACCATGAGAAGAATAAAAGCAAAAATATCGATGGGCAGCAAGTGAAACAGATTCAGCTTCACCAAGAAACTTACTTCAATGAAGAACTGAACAGTTCTTGAGGTGGTGATTTCTAACATTAAAGCCTGCTAAGTAATGGCTATAAATGCCTACATGGAAATGTTAACACTATGTTGATATAACACATCTGTATTTTGAACACAGTAATAACCAGTCTTGCAACAGCTAAAAGAAGCTAAAACCGACAACTGTCACATCAGTAACTAAGATCAATTCTTTACAAAACAAGGTTTATGGGGGAAACTGCAAAACTTACCCACGTTCTAAAGATCTCTGTTTATGGATAATCCACTTAAAAACACATTACAGATGCATTAGGTCCACAAGGGTTTTGAGTTGGATAAACATCTTGGTCCCATGTCACAAGGGAAAACAGGAAAATCTCATTATATGAGGGATCTTCCCACTTCCAAACTTCAATTGCAAATACATCTTATAAAAACAAACAAATGCAGGATTACAAAATTGAGGAGGGGACTGACCAGCTGAGCCTTGATTTCCTCCTGCAAGCGTTCCATGTCAGATTTTAACTGGTTTACAACTTCTCCCTATGACAAAAAGTTCACAACTTTAGGTGCTTAGGTCAAGAAAAAAATGGTGGGCTCTTAATAAAGATTGTTGTTTTCGAAATTTCTTCCGATGACCAAGCGGAGGAAGAGACGATTGCCTAGAAAAGATTTCATTTTCCTTCCATTTATTAGTCACCCGTAGACAAAACACAAACCTGTAGGTTATAGCTATCAGTGAGTGATGAATTCTCAGCAGCCAAGGATTCTGCCAATGTTTGGGATTTTTCAAGAGCTCGTTGTAATGAAAACTTCTCTCGTGTCAAATCTTCTATGTGCTGGCACAATGAGAACACAATAGGCTCATATGAGAAAGTTCATTAGTTTGAAATTATACCCCTATTTGAAAATTTCTTTTTATGGAAGATAAGCAATAAGCAATAAACAAATAGTTTGACCTGGAATCACAAGTAGAAATTTTAAATTCCAAATAAAATACTGACATAACAATTGTGAGATGAACATATTGCCATCTTTCATGCATCAGTAGATATATCTTTGTTTAAAGCGTATTTACAAAGAAGAATTGTTTGTGGTCTCTGATCTACAATAAAAGAATTGAATTGAGTTCAAATAAATGATTATAAGAGATCTTTTGAAGGGGGACCTAATCATTCTCATTGTAACTTGCCCATTGATATGCAAACAGAATCTGCTGAAGGACATTGAGGAATGCTTCATATGCAGGACACACTGCAGGTTACATACAGGTGAAAGGACAAGAAGGGAAGCATCACATCCCCTTGTATATGATGTTTTATGGTTGCATATGAACCAAAAAAGAGAAATAGAGAAACTAAAAAAAAAGTATATATATATATAGCTCTTAGCATGTCAAGGCAAAATGTGCAAGCAACCATGCTTTGAAACACAAAAGTCAAAAACTCTAACAGATGAAGTATGAGATTGCCAAGGAGTTGAATTTCATTACATTGGACCCATAATTTTTTGTGTTTTAGAACCATTAAATTTCATCTAATATTCTGGATGATGAAACTATGGAATAAAGAGCCAATTCATAGAAATCTCTATGACAGTTTTGGAAGAGATCAGAAATTGCAGAATCAAAGATAGCTTGCTCTCATTCCTGAGTGGTCTGTGATTTTCCCCCCTTCCAAAAGGATTCAACTTAGATTGCTTGGAAATCATATCTGACCAATACCTTGTTGGTTATTGCCATCAGAAAAGAACAAATACTTGCACATAATACAAATGGATTGGTGGAGTGAAACTAAATCCCTTCTCAACACCAGAACTAAACTCAATTGGTCAGACTTGGACAATCCAATTCAAATGACTTGTTGGATGATAATCATATTTAACCTTTCCAAACAAATACCAGCATGCAAGAATCTTAGCATTATAACTCCACTATAATTAAACATAGAACAAAAGTCCACCTTTCTCAATAAGCTTTGTTCTCAGACTATAATTACCATACAATTCATCAATTCTGTGAGCACACACAAGAAACAAGTTCTGGATATTGACCAGAAAAGCCACAGAAAGTTGGGATATTAATAAAGCTGATCACCAAGGATCAAAGTTCATTAAGGTGAGGACAAACTATGAATAGCTTAATTATGATAAAATTTCTGACTTTATTATCTTTTGGAATTTTTGCATCAGAATGTGTAAATAATTTGTAAGGTCTAATCCAGTTACAGCCTGTCTATTGCAAATGGTACACTTAAGATTGTCAAGATGCTTTTTTAGAATTTAAAAAAAAAATCCATTTTTAACAAGCAAAGTTCCTCAATTTGAATTCCTGATCCTGTTCTGAATTGTTTGAAAAGAAAATGAGTAGTGGCATAACCGGTTGCATCCACACCAGACAACTATTTTTTGATGTTTAATGACAACCCTTAAGGTTCATACAAGGTACAATGCGAATTGCACAAATAGGAAGGAAGAAAAAGACTTCAGGTTAATTTGTAAGGTCTAATCCAGTTACAGCCTGTCTATTGCATATGGTACACTTAAGATTGTCAGGAAGCTTTTTTAGAATAAAAAAAATCCATTTTTAACAAGCAAAGTTCCTCAATGTTTGAATTCCTGATCCTGTTCTGAATTGTTTGAAAAGAAAATGAGTAGTGGCATAGCCAGTTGTATCCACACCAGACAACTATTTTTTGATGATAAATGACAACCCTTAAGGTTCATACAAGGTACAATGCAACTTGCACAAATGGGAAGGAGGAAAAAGACTTCAGGTCGAAAACTATGTTTTCATCCTCTTCTTATATTGTATGAAATGCAACATTCAATATTCCTCATTTTCCTTCTATAATTTCATAGTTCTTTAGTATATTATAAAAGAGAGTAGGAATAAAAGAAATACACATAAGGAGAAAGGCTTCATGGGCAAACATATGTACCTGCTCTAGGGCTGCAAAGCCCTCATCCTTTTTGGTGGATGAGAACTCATGATGACCTTGTTCGTGTACATCATGATTCCTTCCCTCCTTTGCTGTTAGCTGCCCATTATTTAGAGAATCAGGAGTATTGATGGGAAACTCCTTTTCTCCAACAAATTGACTTCCCAAATTCAAAGGATGCTCAATAACATCATCTTCTTCAGTTAAAAGTTTAGTAGAAGGTGATGAGTGAACCTCTGTGCCCAAGAAATTTGATCCTCCTAATGGTATTGGCGGATTAGATTTCTCAGGCGTAGAATATGAAACAAAAGATGTAGATGAAACTCTAGGCACACCAAGAGTATCAAGAAATGATGGGCGTGATCGACCATTGATAGTTCCAGAACTCATATAAGGAACTGAATATTGTCCATGAGAGCTCCCTGAGGTGAGACCAAGATCTGTGGATGAAGGTTCTGAAACATGCCACGCTCCATAATCTACATTAAGGTGACGACTAATGGAATCAGCTATTGATCTTCCTTTTCTATCATCGGTGTGATTGGCATGGCTCAAGCTGCTAGTATTATGAAGCCCCAATCCAGTAGATGCCTCTGTTTATTTGGTTGTAAAGAACAAATCAGTAAAAACAAGGAAAAATAACTTGGAAAAAGAGTATTTACAAAATAAAAACTAATTTAAATGAATTTAGCACTTACCTTCAAAAGATGAAGAAGAATTGACCGAAAAGTTGGCTATCCCCAACCTATTCTGCTCAAAAACACTTGCTGATTTTCCAGACTGAGTGCTTATAAGATGAGAACCAGATGTATCAGTATATTCAGGGTAAAACTTTGAACTAATGTTATTTTCTTCAGAATGAACATCAGCCAATGCAGAACTTGAAATGTAATTGTTCCCTTCAGCATCTGGGTTGATCTGAACCGGATTAATGTCATAAAGTCGTTCTGATGGACCATCCCTTGACCCAAATTTTAATTCCTCATTATTTCTAACTTCACCATTGACACCTCTCCAATTGTCAGAATGACTAAAACTTGACCCAGGGAAGCCTGACTTCTCATACAATCTAGAGAACTCATCCTTCTGAGTCTCTTGTCTTAAATTGCCACGTGATACATGATTGCTGTCAACCCAGAAACTAGAGTTAGCATGTTCCCCAGTTGAAGGACCAGTATTAGGCCTATGGGAAGAACTAACCACTGCATTTTCCTGACCCTTGAGAAATCCTGAAGAATTGCTAATATCAATACCACCTCTATCTGAAATAGATTCATCTGTAGCATGTTCATGCTTTTGCGAGAACTTCCCAATCTGCTCTGCATCAGCTGATTGTAATTGTCCACTGGATGCAACCTTCTTAGCTCGCCTCTCAGCCTTCTCAGCCTTTTTCTTACGGTAATCCTCCAACTGACAGAAGAAGAAGAAGAAGAAGAAGTTCAGAACAATACAGCATTAAAGCTATTGCAAACCATCTCTAATAAACATACTCTCATACCAAGGACAATCACAACATAGCAAAATGGACACCATAAGCATTGTGGTTAAGACATGCAATGAACCTATAAAAGAAGCAAATCAGAGATCCTCCCAATGTCAGAGCCGTCCAATCCATATCAAAATGAATAATCATTTAGGATGTGTTATGATGTCCTGCATAACCACATCCATTGGATGTGGATATACAAGAATGGACATATAAAGTGATGTTAATATCTATGAACGCGGTTTAATTTGGATGACAAAATTCATTTTTGTACTTTTTGTGTTTGTTAAGAGGGATTAAAATACAGAAATGAGGGATGAAGTAGGATATGAGGAACCTGGACAAGAGAGGGATCATGATGCCTGTCCATTTTGTAGGAATGTCAAGATCCATGGATTTAGGGATCGCCCATCCCCAACCCTCTACATCCTATGAAACCAAACAATCGACTGAAGACAGCCACCTCTCCATCCCTTTACATCCTGATATCTAAACACCTTAACTTGGAAATATATTAGCCCAAGTGTTTTGCTCCTTACAATTTATCAGAGTTATCAAATTGGATACAGTTGTCAACAATCCATATACAATCTATAAAAATATGTATTTGGAGATAAGATTTCCTAAAAGCTTAAACACATGTCACTCTCATTCTTTCCTCCATCCAAGCTTATTTTCTAAGAAGAAAGGGAAGGCACCACTGTCTAGAGTGAAAATGCATCCAAGACATGAATGATGAGTTATGAAGAAATGGCTATATATAAATTGCAGTGTGAGGTAAAGTAAGGTGTGTCTATCAAAAAAGGATTAAATCAAGTCAGGTTGCTGTTTTAATGGTTCACAGTCTAATCATATTAGAAACAAATTGGGAATCTGGACCTGAGCTTGATCCAAATATGAATTAACTTTGTATCGTATTGGGTTGTCATTGGATCATTCTCAGGTTAATACAATGTGCTTGTAGTTGTGTACATTACAATCATAACTCTTATTAGCATCACAACCTCCACAAAAGCCTAGAGACAGTGAAATTATTTCAAAAAGATTAGCTCAAACACAAGTTCCTTATTGACAACAGCGTGGGTGCTCGGCAGAAACTAATTCAATTTTTATTTCTTTATTTATTTTTTTCCATGCTCCTACCTGATTGACACTTTGAATCAGTCTTTCAAAATATCCAGCAAATGTTGGGAGCTGTGTGCTAATGATAAACAAAATCCTAGAGACCACATCAATGATAGTCCAAGAATAAGGTTCTCTTAAAATATGAAAAGCATTAGCCCTAATGGCATTGAAGGGCTTAAAGTGGTTCTACATTGCTTCAGAAGAAAGAGCTATATACTGAAATTGCCTTGAAAGACAAGGATTGAGATATCCTCTTCAGTGAACATTTAGAAGTAACCGTTTGTCCCCGAATTTCACATAACGTCGGATTAAATCCATCGGTTTCATAGCAAAATATTGCACGCGATCATAAGATCACAAAAAACACACCCTTAGCTATCAACTGTATAGAAATGATCACGCAACATATCAATTCGATTCCAGATTTCAATCCCCGAATCCACAACTTGGCACGAAAACAGCTAAATCCATTAAAACAATAACAGAAAATCATCCCGGATTAATCCGACACTTGTTAGATTCAAGGTTTGAGGGCATACCGCTTTCTTCCCAGCTTCCAGATTCATTTGCCTCCGCGAATCGGAAAGCACCTGCGCGGAAGCCATGCAATGACTCCCAGCCAAGCCCTATCCCACGATTGCCGAGCTCGGAGATAAATCCCAAATTCGAATTCAAAAAGAAATCGAAAATGAAAACAAAGAATCAAAGGAGAAAACGAATCAAAGAACAAATTAGCTAAAAGGGGGTTAAATTCGAAGGATGGCCAGGGATCTCTCCGACAGATCTCTTCGCAGATCAATCTCTTTCTTTCTCCCCTTCGTTTTGCTGGCGTTTTTCTTCCCCAAATCTAAATATAATAAATAAAAATGAGTTTGAAAAATGAGATTTTGAAAACTGTGGTTGGGTCGGATCGGTTTAAAAATATACGGTAAACTACTTCTCACCCAATTATTGGAACATTCTTATTTCATTTACCTAACTATAAAATATTTCAATTTGGTACTCTAATTTTAATTTTAAGTTCAATTAAGTCATTTATCGTCACACCGTTAATGGCAAGCTAACGTGGCATAACACGTCACTAAACTTGTGTCACGCTAGCCTTCCCATGTGGCACAACTGTTATTTTAACCCGCCAAAAACTTTATCTCCCATGGACTGTACTAAATCCCTAATGCCCTTTTCTCATTCAACAACGAGCACTATCAAGATGACACCAACAAGCCAAACATGATCTAGGCGAAGTCGCTGTAATAATAGGCCGCCACCATGTCTCTTCTCTGCAACAATACTCATGTTAACTTTAATCTCTTTCTCGTTAGGGCTTGGTTTTTGATGTAGTTTGTTTTTTGTGTTTGGGAAGGTGAGGCACTGTGATTTAGGACTTGAGAGCTTGTTTGAGAGTTTTGGATTTGTTATCGAAGTTGTTTTATCTTGTTTAACCTGCATATGGTGTACTTATGGAAGTGTATTTGTTGTGTATGGACAAAACATTCTTTTTATCTATACTTATTCTTATTGTGCCAATAATAGTTTTTTTTTATTTTAGTTTTTTTGTTTTGGATTGTATTTGCTATCATGCTATGTACTTATGGATTGTATTTATTGTGCATTAAGATAAAGTTTTGGATTGTTTTCATTCTTGTGCCATTTTTTTATGGAAGTGTATTTGTTATGTATGTGCACCAAACATCATACAAGTAAAATTGCAACTCCGTTTTTGTGAAACTGTAATTGTAAAACCATGTATGTGAAATTGCAATGCCGTTATATTTGTAATAGACATTTGATTAAGGGTACAAAGCACTGTACATAGACATGTCCATATAGACATGTCCATGGCAGATGTATGTGAAATTGCTAAGACATTTGATTAATAATAGAAGACTTTATAATAATAGAATTCGGGCCTATATTTTTGTTCAAGACCCACCCATATTTTTAAACACTTGACCAAGGCCCGCCCAAATCACCCATATTTAATTTTTTAAATTAAAATTAAAATAAAAAATTTATTAAAAAAATAGAGTTTACATTTTAAAATAAAAATAATTTAATATAAATTAAATCTAAGTGATTTTTGATAGAAAAATTAAATTATACTAGAATTTTATACCTTTAAATTAAGGCATACAAATAAATTGTTCAACTTTATTATAAATAATTATAAATAACAAATTTATTTATTTTATTTATATATAATTTTGGTCAGGCCGGACCGGGTCCGAGCCTAAACCATCATACCCAAGAACCGACCCATTTTTTAAACGGGCCTAATATTTTTGTCCAAACCCGCCCATTTTTCGGGCGGGCCTTCGGGCTTGGGCGGGTAGCCTGGCTCTTGGACAGGTCTAACTGTACATAAACCAAATTTTTGGAAAAAAGTTGAAAAACACACTAATAGTTGAAGCACTGTTATAGGAAAAAAAAATAAGAGCATTGTCTGCTCATTTACATCCAACTTGATCCTAATGAACCAAAATTAAAATCAAAATCACATATCTTTTGTCTCATAAACAATAAAAAATTGCTTCTTAGTATCCTAAGTTCATTAAAAAGCTCTCTACACAAGGTCTTCACATATTGAACAACCTCCTCAAAAGCATTTATCTTTTTTCCCACCACATGCTGCACTAATTTCTTGTTGCGTCCCTGAGAACTCCCTCCACATTGAGGTATTTTTCTATTTCCCTTGGGCAGGTAGTGGTTTTTCTCCCATGTACCTTGATGCCACTTGCCTAACTAGTCATCTCCATTACACTTCATGTAGGTTTGCAGAAGCAAGTCCAGTGGCAGAGCTTTGTTGTGTAAAAAACTTGACTGGAACCCTATAGAACATTCACAAGCCAAGTTAGGAGAACATTAAGACAAAAGTAACAGAAGTTCAGAGTCAATTTAGTCACATCAAGCATCCACCTAAGAGTAAATCCTGGTGGATGAGTTTTTTTTTTTTTTTTTTTTGGTAAATTAGAGCCCATGGGCTAATTAAAAATCTCAGTGGATGAGTTGATGGTATCTCTGTATTAGTTGGATTAGATCTCTGTGAAACAATAGGTTAGTATACAACAAAGTGCAATAATCTCATAACTCTAATGAGTAATTTTTACATTTTTAGTTGTATCCACTCCCACTCTTTGTCCTTGACTAGTATCTTCAACTTGCATCTGTTGGGTGGACCCCTAGGAACAGAAATTAAATTTGCTCCATCTTACAAGTCAACTGAATTAATTAAAAAATCGAGAATTAACCTCTTTCATACCTCTGATGTTGAAGGTTGCCTTTGATTTCTCTCATCAACTTTTCTGGTCTGAAATGTGATTATTTTGTTAGAAGTCTGCCCTAGTTTTTCCTGCCTATTGCATACTTTATATTATTGCATTTAATTTGTGTACTTAGAAACATTTAATCAGATTTTTACCATTTGAATTATACCCATTTGCACACTTCTCCTCCACCCACATCTTCACCTTGCATCTTCTAAGTCTAACATTGAATTTTCTTCATATTAATTCTCAGTTGTAGAAATTAAAACAAACACAACCTCATCATACCTCCGATGTTGAATGTTGCATCTGATCATAAAATATTTACCCGTTTGAATATACATATAAAAGGGGAAAAAATCATGTATATATGGCCAATATATTACATTAGTTAAATTGGTTTGCATTAATGATCATTTCCATTTAAGTTTGGCCAAAATTGGAATTGTTCAACAATTAGTCCATGATTTCCTCATTACCAGAAATCAATTTGAAAAACTCTATGAAGGACAGAGTTTATAAATAGGTTTAAAGTTGGGTCCCTAATGTTATTGAATCTTTTAGAGAATTACACCAGTATTTCGAGATTCAAGAAGGCATTAGAAGTTCTCAACTTCTCTTGACAGTACGTGCATTCAGATATTCGGCATATCCGACTCAAGGTCAATGGCTAGAGGTATTTCGATCTTCTTCCACAATTTTCAGTGTTTATATTTTGACACATTAAGTTTATGTTTTTTTTATAACATTTGGTACCAGAGCTAGTTATTGCCTCTGCCTTGATATACAAGATTTTTCCAAAACATACATGATTTTGTCAATTTTTGGTTTTGCGTTAAAACTCAAATTTCTCTTTGGGTTATTTTTAGAAATCATTAGGTTTTGAGTTTCTAGGCATTATGTTATCACAAAACTTGAGTTTAATGGTCGGTTTTCTAGAATTTTTACAAGTAAGGGTAGGAATCATATGAGAATCGGATTTCTTGCAATGTGTTTTTTGAAACATCGGATTTGGTGGCCGGAAATTGGAGAAACCGTTAGGTTTCATGGTGGGTCGAGAAACCGGGTAGGGTGGGTCGAACAAACCTATCTGGAGGTTGAAGACGATTAAAACAATGGCGTTTTGTTTGGTCATAAGTAACAAACGTCGTTTCGCTTTAAGAAGGCAGTTTTCTTTTCCAGAATTTAGAAAATTGGGTAATTTTGAAAAAAAATTAATAAATTTTTATTTATGAATTATTTTTATAATTTTGGCATTTTATGTAGAAAAATTTTACAATTTTAGTTTTATTAATATTCATAATTATTTTTTGTTATAATTGTGAATATTATTTTTGTAGAAATTTTTCTATATTATGGTGCATGTTATATTTTCCCTTGAAAATAGTTGTGAATTTATGTGCTAAATTAATTTAGATATGTATGTGTAATTTTACTGCTTAAATTATGCATATTTTGGTTGATATATTTGGTACATGGATTTATGGATATTGTTCATATAATGCTTATTGATTCTTATATTTTTGTACATGAACAATTATTGGAGTTATATGAATGTCTAGTGATCTATATAATTTTTATAATTAAAGTTTAGCCACAACACCTTTAATTATAAAAATTTATATATTAAGATTGTCAAGGATCACATTTAGTTAAATAATATTCATTGTAATTAATTGTATTTGATATTATAAATTGTATCCCATAAAACTTTTATTATATTTGTATAATTAATTAGGATAAAATATTTTATTATATTACTTAACTTACAATAAGAGTTAAGGAAAAGGAACATAATTTGATAGTTTTATCATACAGTTAAATAAATTTAATTGAATTAGGACTTTAGCCCACATACAAGTTTTATTTCACTAAATTCACCATTCTTGTGCATGATTTACATTGGTAAAACATGACTTATTATTCTAGCCTCGAATTTAAGTTATGTAAGCATGTATGTTTAATTTCTATGCAGCTATACAATCTATGAATTATTCTGATATTAGGTGTGATATTCCTAAACTAAAGGGAGACAATTATAAAGTTTGGAAGGAAAGAGTTCTCCTTCATTTGGGATGGTTTGACATTGACTTTGCTATAAGGAAAGATGAACCAATTATCACTACAACCAGCACTCCAGAAAAGAAGGTCCTTTATGAACAATGGGAGCGATCTAATTGCCTTAGTCTCATGTTCGTAAAAACCAAAATTTCTGCTGGTATTGGTGGTTCTGTTGATCAGTATAGCAATGTTAGGGCACTGCTAAAGGCAATTAATGAGCAATTTACCACTTCAGATAAGGCACTTGCCAGTACCCTAATTATGAGATTTTCATCCTTGAGGCTCACTAGTGTGAGAGGTGTACGTGAGTACATCATGTAGACGCGGGACATTGCCGCTCGACTTAAGACACTTGAGGTTGACATGTCTGAATCTTTCCTTGTTCACTATATATTGAATACTCTGCCACAACAATATGGACCCTTCAAAATTTCTTACAATACACATAAGGACAAATGACCAATTAATGAACTTCTGACCATGTGTGTTCAAGAAGAAGGACGATTGGCTATGGAATTAGGAAACTGCATTATAAGGCCAAATACCCTATTTGGTCCTTATATTATACCCAATCTGCCCCTTTAGTCCCTCAATTTTGGTTTGCCCTTAGGGATTATTGAAATAGAGCAAATTGAGTTCACCTCGCGACAATTGTCTTGTTTTCTGCCCATCAAGCAAAGGCCTTCTTAAAGATTAAAAAATATGATTAAAAAATTAGTTTCAAAAATGAAAATGTATTTTTAATAAATCAGATCCGGACCCGATACCTAAACTAATCATTTCCAGCCACCGTATTAGTATCGCCTCGGGTCGAGTTGCCACCACTGCCATCGTTAGGGAAGAAGATCCAATGGTCGTTTCTGCGTACATCAGAGTCCCACTGTTATCCACCTACCCTGAGGCCATCAAAGTCTCATCTGGCATTGGCCAGGCTCTTTCTGGGCATGTGTTTGATGGGATTGTATTTCATTTGGTGATGGAACGCTGGAAAGGTGGATGGTGGTGGGACTCCGATGTACGTAAAAACGTCAACTAGATCTTCTTCCCTGGCGGTGGCAATGGTGGCAATTTGTCAGGAGGCTATTGATGCGGTGGCTAGAAGTAGGATCACAACTAGGGTCGATGGTGGTGGGTGGAGTATAGGGCTAGAGAAAGGACTCGTTAGTTTAGGTATTGGGTCCCGATCCGATTTATTAAAAATATATTTTTATTTTTGAAACTAATTTTTTAATCATATTTTAATCTTTAACAATGACACATCAGCAAAGATGGATGGAAAATTGGACTATTGTCGCCAGGTGGGCTCAATTTGCTCTATTTCAATCTCCTATCGACAAATTAAAATAGAGGGACTATAGGGTCGATTGGCTATAATACAGGGACTAAATAAGATATTTAACATTTAAAAAAAATATATATTATTACCTCGATAATTTCCAGAATTTTTTAAATAAAGACTAATAAACAAAGGTCTAATATCTAATTTAGTCATTCTATTATATTGAATTGGACTTTTTAGTCTTTGTATATATATCTTTCAGGTTTTTTTGGTCCTTTTATATATATTTTTAGAGAATGGATTTTTACAATCGTGGAAGTAGATGGACTAAAAAGGTTCAATTTATACCTCTAAAAGGGTGGTTCTATATAATTTAAATGTACATAGTGTTTTAACAATCAAAATTACATATTGTTTTACTAATTAAATTTTAATAAATAGAGTTTTTAGAAGTGAAAAATGGTAATATTTACAAAATATTTTTATGAATAAATTTCAATATGTATTTACAAAGAATTTTTACAAATTAATTTTTGACCCATGACATAAATAACAACTTTAAAAAATATTAAAATTTAAATATTAAAATACAAAATTTTTATAAACTAATTTGAAATATATGATATAAATAATAACTTAAAAATAAATATTAAAATATAAACAATAAAATAGTACTATCTAATATCTACCAAATATCCAGTTTTCTAATTGGAAGGTAAATAATAAGGTGGAACACCAGGGGGTAGAATGTATATATAACAAGACAAATAATATATTGACATAATGTTGACAAATAATTGGAAGGCAACTAATAAGGTCGAGCACAAGATTGATCAAACTGATATATATATATATATATATATATATATATATATATATATATATATATATATATATATATATATATAACATGAAATAAATTAAAATCTAATATTTAAATTTTGATGAAGTTTAGAAATCAGAGAATTAATGAATTTGTTTAAAAAGTATGTATTAAATGGTTTACAAATAAAACTTCCAAAACCTAAGGGGTAGAATATATTATACTATATATATATTTAAAAAAATAGTATGAAATAAAAAGTTTAATAAAAGAGATAAATTTTAAGAAAAAAAGATCTTTTTAATTTATTGATGGTCGAAAACTTGATGGACGTGGAAGTTATCCGGCGTAATCCTCCCAAAAAGCATGGGATTAAATTATAGAAGAAACTGTAATCCGGCGTGTAAGTTATCCGGCGTAATCCTCCCAAAAGACATGAGATTAAATTATAGAAGAAACTGTAATCCTAGATAACATTTTCAAACCAAACACGGGACATTGGATTTCGGATAATAATCCAATCCAATCCCATATAATCCCGCGTGCCAAACACGCCAGAGCAATAAACAAACTCAGTCATCCACTGCGCGGCGCGTGGCGCGGGCGAGAGTCCCAAACGGATAGAGTCGTGCAACGGTCGCGAACTCCGGCGCAGGGCATGGGCACACCACGGCGGCGACAATGGCGACTACGTGGGAGGTGATGTCATAGATGATAGATCCCTTCCTTCACGGATCAACAACAACGGCCGAAGACGCCAGCAATTCTCTCCTCTTCTTCTGCTTGGCATTTCGACAAACACAGAGAGGGTGACCAATGGATGTGCTATAAATAGGGGGAGGTGAAGATAGGATGGCGTGCGCGCCACCCCTTTCTGGTTTTTGTCGTTGTTCTAGCGTCCCTCGCAATCGGATCAGGCCCAGAGATGTCAGGCGCGCGTCCTCTGGCGGCTTCCGGAACTTTCGGAGTCTCTCGGGTTTGATTATTTCTCTCTCTTTCTGGTTCTTCTTTGATTTCGTTTTGGATTGATGCTGATTATTTTTTTTCCTTTGTTTTGGTTGATGGGGGATTTTGGAATCTTTAAAGTTGGGATTTTGAGGTGCCGACCAAGTTCAAATCTTTCTACTTTTTGTTTTCTTTCTTCTTTTTGATTTTCGTGGCACTTTGTCCTTTTTGTACTCTTTTATTCGGATGCTTATGTATAGTGTTTATATTATCTACTTCTCTGCTATGGCTTTGTCTTGTTGAGATGTGCTGATGGTGCTGTTCAGGTTCGCTCGTTGCCATGTTTCCCATAATTAATGTTTCTGATTAATGTGTTATTGTACTTGAAAAGAATTCTTTTTTATTTTTATTTTTATTGTAGAACGACAGAATTTGAATTCTCTTTAAATTGAGCAGAGAATTCAATTTAAATTTTTTATTAATAGGAAAATTGTTGTAATCTAGGTCTAGTTAGAATTTAGAAACATTTCAAGTACATAGAAGAAACTTTATGCCAACTTCCGATCTTCGTTCTGAGAAAGAAACTTATGCAGCATCACTTTGAATTTCTCCTGACCAATAGACTTTAGCGTAATGGATGCTTTCTATTAGAAAGTTCTCAGCAAACCCATTTGTATTTTGTGGTTCTCCCGAGGTTCAGTTGCTGATCCATCTCTCTTGATTGTTTGGATGAATTTCATCATTTGTTCGTATCTCTCTACCTTTCTTGCTGAACACCTCCATAAAGATCATTTTGTAAGTTAAACTCATCAGTTAATTTCCTACTCTAAATGCTGAATACCTCCATCAGACTATAATATATTTCCTCTTCATAGTATCAGTATTAATTTCTAATGATATCTTCTCTTGTACTAAAACATTAGTTATTTGATTTGTGGATAGTCCTTCAATTTGGCACATGATTGTTCCATTTTGTCCTTTTTAAAGATGTGAGCTTATATTTTTTGTTCTTGAATAGTACCTCCTCAAAATGGAGATAGCAAATCCATTGCAAGTCATCAAAAATGACCAGTGACTATATTTGGCTGAGGCATCTCATAAATTTTCTCTCTGTTGAAAGAGTATAACACCTCTTTTGATAGGTGTTGATTTTTTGTTTTACGTTGCCATATGCCATAACTAAATTTCTCTATCTGTGTCTTTGATTTCGCTTTTACATAAGTTGACTAACAGTAAGGGAGACTCTTGCAAATGTGTTTATTTTTTCCTTCTTTGGGAAATGTGCCACTTCCGAATAAAATCTAGAAATAATACTCAATATTCTATTCAATTAACTAATCATGGTTATAAAATAGAAAATTACAAGTGATCCTTTGTAAAATTTCCCAACCCAGTCTTTAATGCCGAAAAGGTTGTTTTTGATGTTCAGTGTACTCTAATTAATTAGGTTATGCATGGTTTGTTTTGGTTAGCACTCTGTGGGGGTCCACAGTGGTAGTGTTTGGTGGGGTTAATGTAATTTTCTAAATAATCTGAATTCATAGTGGATTAATTGCCTAATTGGTGGCTTTTTGCATATATATCCCTATGAAACATCATAATTGTATTTATATAGGGCTTTTATCCAAAACAAATTATGTTGTTAATGTTTATATATTGGTCCAATCTTAGTTTTAGTATTCAAACAGTTACAAATTCTTCACCGAGATATAGGCAATTGGGAGGTTTTCTGGTGATATATAGGCAAAAAAATTTATCTAATTTTCGTGGGTTTATATGTTGACCAACATTGCCTTTTTAAATGTTGTAAGAAATAAGAAATATATTGAAGCATTCTTTATGCATCATTCAACATTTCAGACTTTTTACACATTTGCATTGTCACACCTCAAATCCGGCCAGAACATCGCCAGACTGATCGCATGTGTGTGGAGATGGGCCCCACTCTATATGCAAGGCCTCAGAACCTGATTACAGTTTACTACAAGCATAAAAATAATACAAGTTATATTTGTAATACTCAAAGCCTAAGTCCAACATCAAAATCACATATTATGCAGGAAGTTTTTTAGAGGTACACTAAGGTGATCTAACATAACTAATATACAAAACAGGGGTCATAAAGTTCTAGTGGTTGAGCAAGGATTTAGATACCCCATCTACCCTCCAATTATCTACTCCTCGTCCTCATGATATGACAAAACAGAGAATAACAATTTAATGAGGTTGGGAACTCAGTAAACATCCACTAAAAACATTTGAACCATGCTAGACTTTTAATATTATAAATAAATCATTTGTAATAAGCAGTAAAAACAACTGAAAATATTACATAATAGTTTCAAGCAGTTCAAAATATCATATAGTTACTAAGTTGAAGATATCAAAGAGTTTATATTAATATTAAAACAATAGTGTCTCCCAAATATGCTATGACCACTTATATCCCCGGTGGCACGGGTCAGAAAGACCACCTATATCCCTGGTGGTACTGGTCAGAAGGACTACCTATATCCCTGGTGGCACAGGTCAGAAGGACTACCTTCATCCCCAGTGGTACGGGTCAGATTTATCATTATTATCACCGACGACTGAGTATCGGACTAGTCCATATCAGAAACGTGTCGACACGGTCAATGTTCAACCCTATTGACTAAGGTCAGAACACAGACACATTTGGAGACGTATATGAAAGTCACGTTAAATCCAACAGAATTAGATAACATATCAAACAAAGTAATTATAACCAGTAACATTTCAGGAAAACAGTTAGCAATAAATCCAAACCCAATGTATTTGCATGGTCCAATTTCATACAGAAAATAGATTGCTTTCAGTTTATTTGAAATATCAAATATTGCCGATAATCAAGTCATTTAAATATGAAAAATAACTTCCAAGAATTTGTATGAAATACTTTCCTTAGTTTATATGTGGAATACGTACAATGGTCGATATGTGAAATACGTATAGGATTTATATGTGAATACTTACCTCCAAAATCCAAGCTCAATTTAACTGTGACTCAAACCTCCGTATCAATAGTAAGATCTAAAAAAAAAACATAATCTCAGTAACTAAGACACATAAATTCTACAATTATAGTACCTACTCATGAAGTAGGGAATTTTCATCTAATTAAAGCCCACTGAGGTGTACATTGCAATATGACCTAAAACAAGTCTTAACTATAGCATGAAATCCTTAATCTCATTAATATGCCTTAAGGCTAAAAAGAACAACTACTTTAGTTCTAAGTGAACACTAAGCATATTGGCCGACTTTTATCTCAATCATAGCTCAATAGAATGGTGGGCTCATTCAACACTAGTTGAACAGTCAACTATTATAAACTCATAACATTGAGATTAATCTCAATGTTATGAAAGGTATAGGGTTGGATACCCCACATCTCAATGTTCTGAGTTTATAATAGTTGATTGTTCAAGTAGTATTAAATGAGCCCACCATTCTATTGTGCTATGATTGAGATAAGAGTTCCTTAGTGTTCACTTAGAACTGAAGTAGTTGTTCTTTTTGAGCCAAGACATATGTCACATATCAATAACAGTAAGGATTTCATGCTATAGTTAAGACTTGTTTTAGGTCCTGTTGCAATGCATATCTCAATGGGCTTTAATTGGATGAAAATTCCCTACATCATGAGTGGGTACTATAGCTGTAGAATTTATATGTCTCGGTTACTGAGATTATGTTTTTCTTTCTTGATCCTGTTACGATACATAGGTTTGAGTCACGGTTAAATTGAGCTTGGATTTTGGAGATAAGTATTCCACATATAAATCCTATATGTATTTCACATATAAACCATTGTAAGTATTCCACATATAAACTAAGGAAGTATTTCATACAAATTCTTGGAAGTTATTTTTCATATTTAAATAACTTGATGATCGGTTATATTTGATATTTCAAAGAAACTGAAAGCAATCTATTTTCTGTATGAAATTGGACCATGCAAATATATTGGGTTTGGATTTACTGCTAACTGCTTTCCTGAAATGTTATTAGTTATAGTTACTTTGTTGATATATTATCTGATTTTGTTGGATTTATCATAACTTTCGTATATGTCTCCAAATGTATATGTTCTGACCTTTGTCAATGGGGGTTAAGCATTGACCGTGTTGACACCTTTTTTATATGGACTAGTCCAGTACCAAGCCGTCGATAATAATAATGGCAATTCTGACCCGTACCATCGGGGATTTAGGTGGTCTTTATGACCCGTACCACTAGGGATATAGGTAGTCCTTTTGACCCGTTTCACCGGGGATATAGGTGGTCTTTCTGACCTGTACCACCGGGGATATAGGTGGTCTAGTATATTTGGGAGACACTATTGTTTTAAGATTAGCATAAACTTTTTGATATCTTTGACTTAGTAATAATATGATATTTTGAACTGCTTGAAACTATTCTGCAATATTTTCAGTCTTTTCAGTTGTTTTTACTGCTTATTACAAATGCTTTTATTTATAATATTAAAAGTTTGGCATGGTTCAAATGTTTTTAGTGGATGTTTACTGAGCTTCCAAGCTCATTAAATTGTTGTTCTGTGTTTTGCTAGATCACGAGGAGTAGATAGTTGGAGGGTAGAATGGGGTATCTAGATCCTTGCTCAACCACTAGCACCTTATGATCCCTGTTTTGCGTATTAGTTATGTTAGATCACCTTGGTGTATCTTTAAAGAACTTCCTGCATAATATGTGATTTTGATGTTAGACTTAGAGTCTGAGTATTGCAAATATAACTTGTGTTATTTATGTGCTTGTAGTAAACTGTAATCAGGTTATGAGGCCTTGCATACACAGTAGCCCATCTCCACATGTATGCGGACGGTCTACCGACGTCCCGGCTGGATTCGGGGCGTGACATATATCTAAGGATGTTAACAAGGCATGCTTTATTGGGTCAATTGTTGTTCTACTACAAGGTTTGAGCTCAGCTTGAGGCAGGGCATATTGTTCAATCTTAGCTTGTTATGCTATAAAATTGAAAAGTTGTTTAAGAATTGTTTAGGTTGAAGATAATGGTTGAATGCAAATACAACAACATCATGAATCTATCAAACCTGTGACCATCTTTGAAGCTGAACCTACACCAAACCATGATAGTCTATCCTAATACTCTTTGGGTTGATTTAGTTAGAGAAGAAAATATTTCTCCTAACATTTTTGTGTTTTTGTCATAATACTATATATTATGTATCATGAGATGGTGATGCAACAACTAATTAGATTTTAGTATTTTTTTCAAGTTTTTTTTTTAATTTATATTTTAAACTAGCAAGGATAAGTTTATCCTATAGATAGGATTTAAAGTCCTTAAATCTAAGAGTTGTCTTGGCTAATGTTCTATTCAAGATGTTATATTCATAGTTTTTTAAATAGAGAGAATTGTTTTCCCTTGAAAGTAACAATATTTCAAAATTGGTGATAGAAGGACAAACCTTTGATTGGTGAGTCATATCCAATCAAAACCTTTTTACTTTTCATTGATTCATATCCCCATAAGTGTGTGACCTGTTAGAAGAGTAGCTGAAGTAATCTTGGTTGAACTATTTCTCTAATTTCAAATTTCTTGCTATTCTTTACTACCTCCTACCTCAAATGGGTAAGCAAGAAAAAAAAAACCCAAAAAAATAAAACCTGCCCTAATCTAGCTGAACATGATGGATCCATGCACTGCTAGAGTTTTGTTTGATTCAATTTCAAGCTTTATCCTTAATCTCAGGATCAGTTTGCTTAAATATGGCAGTGCTATTCCTGAGCTATGTGTTAGCCATTCTGAACACTTTGTTTGCCACTGGCTCTGTTGACAACTGAGATCGTGTTTTCTCCTTTTTTGTCCTCTTCTATTGCATGCAGCATATCATGTGAAAGTATCTTTTGTAAATAATAATTTTAATAAAATGTGTTCGCTTCCAACAATGCATTTCCTAACATTCATATACCATTTATTTAGCAATGTTTGACCCCCTTCTTGCGTACCTTTTTTCTTCCTGTAATCCTCTTTTTCTTGGTTGTTAGTGATAAGAACCAACCGTAAATCCCAAGGGAACAAGAAGAATTTTATTGATAACTCGGCCTAGTGTTCGAGAGGAAGGCCAACTCTCCCGATCTATGACGGCTACTCAAAGAAAAGAAACAAACTCCACATGAAACCCTAATTCTCCTCCTAATGATCTATTTATACTAAACCCTAATTCAAAAAATAACAAAAGATAATAAAAGACTAAACTGCCCTCCGCCTAACATAAGGCTTGGCTTGGGCCTAACAGTTAGTTAACCATTTTTCATAACACAATATGATTTCATTGCAAAGTTATCGTCATGCATCAGATTAGAACCCATGGGCTTCTAATTTGGTACCAACGCTATGACAAGAATTATCTTGGGTTTCTTGGTCATTCTGGTGCTTTTCTTGTTTTACAGTAATGAGCTGTGATATGACACATTATTATATCTTCAAAAAGAGAATATGGATCTTTTTTTTTAAAAAAAAAGAGAATATGGATCACATTTTGTGTATATTCTGTTCATCGTGCGTATGTAATGATCCTAGCAATACATTACTTATGCATCTGATTTCATAATGGTTTTTCTTGCTCCCTCTAGGACTGAGCTCTAGTTATTGTAACTTAAGTTTTGGTATCCAAGCAATGGGTACTACTCAGGGAAGTATTGCAGCAGTCAAGGACATTCCTAAGTTCAAACATGAACCAGATCATCTCCTTGTCCTTGTTCATGGAATCATGGCTAGGTAAAACCAGTAAGTTCATAAACATCTTTCAGGTTTGATCTAACTGAAACTCCAATATTAAGAATTTAAATTATCAGTGTAGTGAGATTCAGTGTGCTTGTTTGAATGATGTGCTGTCAATGCTCAATTTGCACTTTATAATTAGTTGCCAATGCTAGGGTTACTAGTAGTCGATTGCTAATGGAATATGCATCATATCTTCTGCAATACAAATCTGAAGTTGTACTGTCCCATCTGATTCACACATACTCAATGACATGGTGATCAAATATGTGTGACTTTCAAATGGCTTTCTACAATGCAATTAAAAATTGCTTCTATTTATGATATTCCATTATCCAACTTGTGTAGTTCAATCAGAATAAATCAGCTACCCATTTGGAGTAAATAATATGGGTTATTTGGTCAGTTTGATCCTATAGGAGCATCTTTGATTACTTAGTCCCTTTGAAATACAATAAATCGAGGTGTGCAATTTCTCAATTGCTTATTTGTTTTGCATGTGGGATGGCCATATTGTTCATTTGTTTGCATGATTATCACTATGTTCCACATAAGAAATGTCAGTTATGTACCACAAAAAGCTTATGTATTTAGTCTAGAAGTGATTTAGCTTGTTTCTTCTTTTCTCTTTTACATTTTCTTCCTCAGCTCTTGTTTGTAGTTTCTTTTTCTTTAATGCACCAAGTTGACTAACTAAATGATTTCCATTCAAGCAGATTTAACAACATATTTAGGGATTCCATTTGGTTAAAGTGTCATAATATGCCAATATTTCTTTACCTCAATATCACTTCACTAATATTCATATTGAGTGATGGAGTAACATTTTTTCCAAGCAGAACGTAAGCATGGTTAGTCAAGCTGAACAGCATTTTATCAAGTCATTGGTTGAAACTTATTAGTTGAACTGCGTTGTGTGCTGAATATAAATTTGCAGCATTAGATTTAACAATTTTCAAATTGATTATCCATGTGGACATATGCAAATAGGAAAATTTGTTACCAGGTACTCTGTCTACACCTTTTCCCCGCTTTCACAAACCTTGATGTTCAATTATTGGTTATTGGTTAGAATTGAAATCCTCCATCAAATTTCTAATATGAGATCATAATTCAACTCAAAAGTTATTCCTGCCATGCCTTATTTCTTGTTCTCTTGGGGCATACTCCTTTTTTATGGTTTATACTCCTGTGTTGCAGTTACCAAATATGATTAACACTAAGTCATTAACCATTGCAGCCCAAGTGATTGGACATATGCGGAGGCTGAGTTAAGAAGGCAACTAGGGAGCAATTTTTTGATCTATGGTAGAAAATTTTATTATCTCTGAAAATTTTCTTTTACACTAATCTATCCTGATGAATGAATTCGTTGAAGCGATCTCCACTTGATAATATCCTTGATAACTATTTTTCTGATCCCCTGTTCAGCAAGTTCATCAAATACTTACACTAAAACATTTGGGGGAATTGATGGAGCTGGAAGACGATTGGCAGATGAGGTAAATATCAAATATTATCCTATTCAAAATGTTGTAATATGTTTTTGGTAACTTTGTAATCTGAACTCCCAGTGATTAACACTTGACGACTGCTGCATCATGAGTTTAGGTCCTAAATGTGATCCAAAAGACAAAAAGCTTGAGAAGGATCTCATTTTTAGCTCATTCTCTTGGTGGATTATTTGCAAGATATGCCATTGCCATTTTATATTCTTCAAAATCATCAAATGTGCTTCAGCATGACGCCATCAGTTCTAATGGAAATTTCAAAAAATCAGCACAAAAATCCAACACAGATACAATTGCTGGATTGGAGCCAATTAATTTTGTCACACTGGCAACTCCACATCTCGGTGTTAGAGGAAAAAGACAGGTCAGTTTCTGAATCTATATTTTCTTCTATTGCTATTTAGTTTCTTTTCCAAGAGTTTACTTTTTTGTCGATTTGGTCTTCTGATATCTTCTTTTCTTGTTTAAGATTGAACTATTGGGCTTCCACTTGTTCTGTTTCTTTGCGAAAACTTTTACTGTTTATTCAAGTGAGCAAGCATAATTCTTCGTCTTTTATCCTCATGTTTAGACTTAATCACAGCAACATGAGAAAATTGGAGAACATGATTTAGGTTTACTTTTCTCTTAGATTCTTTGGCTCATTTTTGTTAACCTTTTTAGAAGGAAATAAGTCTCTAAATCTTCATGCGTATGGTTTGGACTTATAAATCTTTAAGAAAAAGTATTTGTGGTAGACCAAGCCAGTTCTCTCCACCATTCCCTTTCCAACACCATACCATCTATCTTTTTCTTCCTTTGGCTGATTCATCTCTTCTCTTGCTCATATTTTTTGGTCTAACCTTCTTGGTACAGGAGTAGACTATCTTCAATGGTTCTCTCATCTTATTTTAGGTGGTATACCATATAGCTTGATTTTCTTTTAATTGAGTGAGAGGAACTATGTTTCATTTTACTTCTCAACTTTAGAAATGATTATTAGACTCATCTTTAATTGTTTACAATAGCTTTATTTTCATTTCCTATTGTTTTTCAATATATTCAGGAATTTGTCCTGATCATAATTGATAAATTTGGTTTGATTTGAGCCAAAAACCAAAATTAGGTATGGATATTGGTTGGGCTGAATTTTAAACCATGATTGCCTGCAGTGGATATTATGGGAAAGTCTGCCCTCTTATGTGATATCGAGTTTCATTGACATGTCACATGTGTGTACACCTCAACACTAGTATTTCTTGAATGCTAACAAGATATACCTTGAGGAGATATTAGAAATACTAAGATAGTCAGTCTGATAGAGTATACCTGGTTTTCATGGTTTATGATCAGATACAGGCATGCTCATTGTCTGTTTACTCTACTTTAACTTCTGCTAGGCTTTATTTTGTTATTAAATTAAGTTATTATGGCTATATTGACTATGCTGTCCGCATGTGTTTGCTTTCAGCTACCATTTCTTTTAGGAGTTCCCATTTTGGAAAAACTTGCACCACCCCTAGCTCCCATATTTGTTGGCCGAACTGGCCGTCAGCTGTTCCTTACAGATGGTAAACCCAGCAAGCCACCCCTTCTTCTCAGAATGGTGTCGGATCATGAAGATAAAAAGTTTATGTAAGTCAAGGATGAATATAACTTAGATCAGATTAATTGTATTCCTCATTATTCCTTACTACTTTGTTTTACCATGCAGATCAGCTTTAGCTGCATTTCGATGTCGTGTTGTCTATGCCAATGTTTCATATGATCGTATCCTCATATGTGTTTTCACATAGAAATAGTAATGTTGAGCTAGTTTGTTGATATTTTATTAATAATAAGAGTTTTTAGATTCAGTCTCTTCTCTTCGGAACCAATTCTCTTTAACTTCATTCAGATATGGTTGGTTGGCGCACATCTTCAATAAGAAGAGAATCTGAGCTAGTTCAGGTACTTCGGTGCTTATTTATTCTTAAACTATATTAAAATTGACAAAATCAACGTTACAAATAAGAAAATGACATGGAAACCAATTGTGGTAGCTGAAAGGTGACTCTTATTCCATTGCCTTTTAAACAAAATTGAATGGGGAGCTTTGTAGTACTCTATGTTCTACCTTTTTGTCAGTGTGGTCAGACCACCACATAGACAAAAATGGTCAAGTGCCAGCAATTGGAGCTTGAGTCATTCTGCATTTCTTTTATTGACCCTTAAATAAATGATTTATTGGGAGAAAGCACATTCTCTTTAAGCAAATCATCATTACCCCTGATAAGCATCCCATATCAAACTATATCAACTTGTTAGCCTCTGAAAGTGGTTGCCAATTTTTGCTGTCATTGTCATATTTCTATTTTAGTATACGTTTGTGTAAAGCTTTTACACACACACACACAAATGAAATTTGGTATGAAACATGACCATTCTATAGCATTGAACAATTTTGTAATATAAAGCCATGTTTGTCCAGTGCTCAAGGTCTCCATCAAAAAGATTTAGGATCAATTCACGTTGCTTTGCTTGAGGAAATAAAAAATATAAATCTAGTTTGAATCAGTGTGGGAATATAAATAAATAAGGTAATAAGGATCGAGATTCATAGGAGTCTGAACTGGCTTGAAGATTCTACATGTAGGTATAAGAACTTAAGTGTCATTCTATCAGCGCTTATAGAGCCAAATGCACAATGAAATTTAAAGACATGTTCAGAGTAATTATTCAACTCTAACTTTCATATTCACACCTTATTTCAATATTAAGGCCATTAAGATCAAGATTTCAAGAAGCTCTTACAAAATGAGGTTACGCATTTGGCAATTAATTGTTGACTGCTGCTTTGATATGGTACTAGTGTAGCTGGCAGTAAAGCAGCTCTCTGTTTCATTTCTTGAACATTTTCTCCTTTGGGAGACACTTTACACTAGATCCTTTGAGCTCATTGTAAACCAATGATAGCATGTACAATTCAAGAGCATGAAATTCTGGAAATTCCGACATAAGATTGTCAAGTAACTCTAACAAGCAACTTGTTGATTGACTTATCGAAAGAGTATCTTCAATGTATTTTGCGTTCCAATTGTTGAGGTTTCCATTTGACACTCTATTCTTCCCTTCTATTCTTAACTATTTTGTTATATTTTGCTTTGCTATTTGCAGCCCCCGCATCAATCTCTTGATGGTTATAAGCACATTGTAAATGTCGAATATTGTTCCCCAGTACTATCCGAGCGTCCTCATTTTCCTCCGGAGGCAGCCAAAGCGAAAGAAGCCACTCAAACTGCCCCAACCCCCAAAATCACTGCAAAATATCATGATATCATGGAAGGCACGTATCTAGGATGTCAAAAATTCCCAATTCCTAGCATCTTATTTTTTTGTATGCACACCCATTACCGCTTTTTATGCATTCAATTACTTCAGAGGAAATGATTCATGGCTTACAAAGTCTGGGATGGAAGAAAATTGATGTCAGCTTCCACTCTTCATTTTGGCCCTTCTTTGCTCACAACCACATTCATGTACGAACTGAGTTCTTATCATTGCAAAGAGTCTTTGTGCATCAAATTTTTTTTTTTTTTTTTTTTTTGTTCATAAATTAATCACTGATGTTTCTGATTCAGGTTAAAAGGGAATGGCTTCACAATGCTGGCGCTGGTGTTATCGCTCATGTGGCCAACGGCCTCAAGGAACAAGAATCTCACGTATTTATTCCTGCAAACTTATAGGTTCAATATGAACACCCGCAGTTCGACCTCCTGAAGGAACAAGAATCTCACGTATTTATTCCCGCAAACTTATAGGTTCAATATGAACACCTGCAGTTCGACCTCCTGAAGGAACAAGAATCTCACGTATTTATTCCTGCCAACTTATAGATTCAATATAAACGGTCCGAAGTCCTCTGGGTTTTGTATATTATCTCAAAATAAATGCGATAAATAGACTTCAATGATTTTTTTGCTACATTGCTTACTCTGTATAAAAGAGAACTCTATGCTCCAACAGAGAGTTTGTTTCTAGCAACATTGACAGTCCTTGATATATATATATATAGATATTGTTCTATGTTAATTAGTTTTATCATTGTACATATCTCATTAGTTTCTCATTGCACCATTTTATTATTTTATTTTGGCTTCCTCTTTCTCTATATATGTTGATGCAGTAACCAACTTCCCCTGGGGATCGGGCCTGGTCAAGGTCAACGAATAAAATGAATCTTCTTTGATGGTGGAGATCAAACTGGAGTGAAACGCTAGCGGCGGATGGCCGGCGTAATGAGTGTTCGGTAGGGCAATTGAAGGTGTCTCGAGAGGACTCCAGCTTGCAAGAATGGAAACAAGAAGGGGAGAGTCACTCTGACGCCCAAGTTAGTGGTTAGATTGCCGGAGAAGAAGTGCAGTTAGAAGTAGTGGAAAAGAGAGAATGGCTTACCTTGCTTTTTTTCCGGAGTCTCTCCCTATTTGTTTCCCGGGTGTACCTCAAACCTTGGTCCTTATCACATCAGTTACCCATCATCATGGTTTCTTATCGTGCAGGCATTCCCATTTTGTTCAAAGTGATGGCGGTTATACCCTGCTATAGTGTCAGGGTGGCAGCCCTTGGGATCTGGGTTGTCTTTTCATGGGGAGCTGGGGGATGGACACATGTACGCTCCGATATACCCGTATCAATATAAATTCAAAAAAAAAATAAATTTGTCTAAATTTGAATTATCAATGTATATATACAACTAAATCTACTCCCTTTCCCGGTTCAAAAGAATCAAAATCAAGAAGAAAAACCCTAGCAAAATCACGCAGCTTGTCTCAAAACCCTAAACTTTCGTCCAATCCAAGCCATGCTCGCCGCCAAGAGATCGAACCAAGTCCTCTCCTTGCGCCCTCAAATCCTCCTCTTCTGCCAGAACTACGTCGATGTCACGATGAAATGGAAGAAAGACCCCTTCTTTGACAGCATTCCCATCATCAACAAATCCAAAGAGCTCAGACCCCTTGTCGCCCTCAAAGACCTCATCGCCACCGAGCCCGCCGGCGCCATCCCCATCTCCGCCGTCTCCAAGCTCGGCCGCTCGCTCGAGCTCCCTGGCCGTGTTGCCAGCTTTCTCCGCAAGCATCCTGCTGTATTCCAAGAGTTCGTCGGTCCCCAGTATAACCTCCCATGGTTCAAGCTCACTCAAGAAGCCATTGATACTCATCGGGAGGAAAGGTTGGTTTTTGAAGCCCATGGTCCAGAGATTGTTGACCGGCTTCGGAGGCTTGTGTTGATGTCTCGAGGAAAGGTGCTGCCTTTGAGGATGGCCCAGGGAATGCTTTGGTATTTAGGTTTACCTGAAGATTATCTCCAGAATGAGCTAGAGAATCCTAGTGGAGTTTTTCGGATTGTGGGATTGGACGATGGAGAACAAGGTCTGGAAGCTGTGATTGACCCTGGTGAGACTGTTCTATCTGTTCTACAGAGGAATGTGTTGATGCGTGCAGGTGGGTCAGTGGAGGAATTGCCATCGGCTTTGGTGTTCCCGATGTTTCCTTCGAAAGGCTTGAGATTGAAGAGAAAGATTGAAACATGGTTAGAGGAGTTCCAGAAGTTGCGGTATGTGTCTCCTTATGAAGATTTTTCGAGCTTGGATCCAAACAGTGATGTTTCAGAGAAGCGGGTGGCAGGGGTTCTTCATGAGTTGTTGAGTTTGTTTGTTGATTGTTCAGCAGAGAGGAGGAAGCTGCTTTGCTTGAAGAAGCATTTAGGGTTGCCGCAGAAGTTCCATAAGGTGTTTGAGCGGCATCCCCATGTGTTCTACTTGCTGCTGAAGAATAAGACTTGCACTGTTGTGCTTAAGGAGGCCTATTGTGCAGGCTCAGCAACTGCAATCAAGAAGCACCCCATGTTGTCAGTGAGGAAAAAGTATGTGAAGTTGATGAACAAATCAGAGGAGATCTTGCGAAGCCGTCGGAGAATTAAGCCTTTGAAGGCGGATGCAGAGGAAGCTGTTGATGGAAATGTGGTTCATTCTGAGACTGAAGAGGACTCTGAGGTGCTTTTTAGAGATGAAGAAGAGACCATAGGGAATCAGCTCTGAAAAATTGCTAGCAAAATAGGTATGCACATAGATACTTCACTGGTTTCATTATATCTTGAGTGAATGAAATGCAGTCTTTACATCCAGTGAATTTCATTTGTCAGTTTTAACTTAATTGTGATGATGAAGTGATTAAATTGATCACCATCCAGTGATAATTGAATTATATCAAAATAGTTTACGTGATTTAAAATCTGTTGTGCTAGTGGCTGAAAACTGTAACTATGGTTAAATTTAATGGTTGAAAGAGCACAGAAAAAGGACAAGTGATCCTACAATTCGTAAATCTCACTCCTGAGACTTCCTCATGCATTGTAGGAATCAAAGAATGATTTTCTTGTTGGAAAATTAATATTATTAACTATTATCGATATCATGAGGAAGAACATGAGCCTTAAACTGTTGCTGGAGGCTGGACATTATACTGCAATTTCCATACTTATTGAAATAATTTTTTCTGAGGTTTCTATGTAGGAGAAGATATATGAAAGGTAAACATATTGCGGCACTGAATCTGTGATCAGCCTCTTAGAAATCCTTGTCTGGCAATATCTTAATCATCAAGGCAATGATAAAAAATGTTAACATGAAGCAACTTCTCACTAGGCTGAAAGATTTAGGCAATCTTATGTCAATGAGAGCAGAGAATTATCTATCAATGTGCATACCATTAGCTTTAGAGTGTTTCATAGCAGAATTGTAGACATTTTAGAGGATTTCTCAGCTGATTTAACCTGTCTTCACATTGAATTCCAGCATGAATATTATTTATGTTCAGTATAATTTGCTGAATATCAAAAAACAAGGAGGCCCGTGGAATTATGTTGTCCAGTCGTTTTGTTGTTATCATGGGATGGGATTGTTGAAAAACATATGTAGAGGTCTTAAGCCATACCATTTTCGATTCACTGCATACCATTTTAATTTTTACTTTAAAAAAAATGGTGTTTCCTTGATAAAAGAAATTGTATAGCTTTTGGTAATAGAAACCAAGTGTGCCTTGTAACACTGTGTGCTGGCCTTGTTGACATTTTGAAGGATGAGTTTGACTTGACAATAATATAATATAATTTTTTCCATGTCTATGCCAAGTCATTCTAATACAATTTTTTCTCTATCAAATTTAATCAGAAGTTGGTCTGAGATTGGAGATGAAGTGGAATAGCGAAAACTATAAGCACTTATTATTTACGGATTCCTCATGGAATTCGGAGGTATGGTCGGTATAGGGTATATAATTATGACTATAGAGGGAGCTTTTATAGGAGCTGGGAAGCAGACTCAATATTTGAGGGTGAACTACATGCCATGGAGGTAATTAAAAGCCTAACAGAGATGGGGAACAACAGAGCTTTATTGCACACAAATGAGGGACTGGCAAGAAGTTTCCAACAAGAAATGGAGGACATCAACTGGAGATCAAAGAAAGAGATTTAAGAATGTAGAGCAATGCTGAGTCAGATTCAAAACCGAGAAATGGTTCATACACCAAGAGAAACAAACAGTTGCGTTGATGCATTGGCAAGAATGGTAAAGGAGGCTGGAACTAATATGAGATTCACAGCTGCCCAAAGATTACCGGGATGGCTGCAAAACCTTTACAGGAAGCTGAAGGAATATGTAGCTAGCTAGTTAAGCTCTTTTGTATAACCAAATAATAATAATAATAATTAGAAGCTTCATTGCATCGGATTTATGAACTGTGGATATAAATCATGACCTGTGGTCTCTGAAAATTCTGAAACAAGTTCAGTGTCCTGATATGTTGACCATGTTTTTTCTGCGTAAAACATCCGAATCAATTAAATTAGCTTATTTAATATGCTTTTTGCTCGAGAATTTCTTGTTGAAGCAAATGTTCCCTGGTTAACCTGGTTTGATCAGCTGGTCGATTTTGGGTTTCCATACATTGGTTCTTAGAATATTGGAATGCAGTAAATATTTACTGTTTAACATGATTTCTGATAATCTCCCTCCGACAAGTTAAATTGGGGTTCAATTGGGAGAAAAAGAAGTATTCATTGAACTGGCAAATGAATTCAAGAGGAGCTGTTCCTCAGATTGAACAATTTATATATTTTGAGGCATTCCAATATATCAAGTCAGTTTGATGGTTTTGTACTACTACAACTAATATATTTTAATATTAATTTAAAATTGTGGCTAATTAATTCATTTATAGTTAGCTATCTATGAAGAACTGAATAATTAAAGTCATTTTTGGTCCTTGTATTTTAAAGTTCAGTTTGATGGTTTTGTACTACTACAATTAATATCTTTTAAGATTAATTTAAAATTGTGGCTAATCAATTCATTTATAGTTGGCTATCTATGAAGAATTGAATAAGTAAAGCCATTTTTTGTCAATGTACTTTGACCTTGTACTTTAAAAATCTTCGATACAATCTTTATAGGGTTTTTTATTCGAATACGTCCCTGGTGGCAGCACATGTGACATCCGAACTGAATACAGTTAATTTTTTATTTCAAGTGATATACCACATCATCATTAAAAAATAGTTTATTGGAAATCCATTTTATTATGCTATGTCAGCATGTCACATCATCCTAATCCTACCACGTAAGCTGCCATATTAGAAAATACTAGCCACAGCCCACATGTGTTGCCACGTCAACACTAGAGACCTAAATGAATATTAGGTCAAAGTACATGATCAAAACTGGGGGTTTTCCTAATAAATATGATAATAATTCAAAGAATAATTTCTTGGGAATATAATAATCAAATTGTGCTTTATAATCAATTATGAGGAATCCTAAGGCATACATATAAAAAAAATGGCAAAATATTCACAAATAATTCAAACTTTTTGTTCTATCTACACTACTATTATAATTGGCCAATAAATAGATTGATATGATCCAACCCATTTGATAGACAAATTAACTTTATTCATTTGTATTATTATATGAATGAGTTAGGTTAGTGGTTTTGAAGTTTGAATTTAGTTTTAATAACTTTCTATCCAACAAAACTAACTTTAATTAATATTAATGTAAATAAAAATAATTATAATTAAATTATATATTTAAAATTAATAAAAAAATATTTATCAGGAGTTAATAACTTTTAATACAATTATTAAAATAATTTTAAATTTTTATAATACATTTTTTATTTTGAATTTTTTCTAAAATAGTCTTTGGTTACACTATGTTATATCAGTTTCGTATTTGGTTTTCGGGGGTCATTTGGAAGTTATGAGGGGGTAATAGAAGTGATTGAAGTGGGAATTCCAAGTTCCATGTGGAATTCGCGCTTCATGGTATTTCTTCTATATATTTTTAATGTTTGTTTCAAACAAGTGGAGCTACTGTGATGAGACTTTAGGGACTTTAGCCGGTTAACCCCAATTCCACAAAAATCTCATTTGTTTTTTAACTGGGGTTCATGGAAGTCCAATTCCTCACTTTCGGCCAAGCAAACCAAACTATATATATTAATCTATATTTTATAAGCATTTTTATTTTAAGTTGATTATTTATTATGTCAAACCTCTTGATCCATGAACTTTTCATATCAATAAATAGATCGATGTTGTAATCCAATATGAATTTTCCATATTGTCCTTAGTTTATTACTCTAATCCTACCTAAGAAAATATAATTGAATAAATAAGAAATAATATAATAATATTTTTTTTTAAAAAGAAAATAGTTCTTTCATTGTAAGGGTAGAAATGCAAAATTAGTGTTTTGCAGGGTAATATACGTTTTTTATGGGGGCATAAAAGCATATACACTTTTACAGTGGTATAAATGCAAATGTGTATCTTAAGATAGATAGCAATAAATAATTATTTTCCAAGGGGTTATTAGTAAAAAAACCATTAGCTTAGCTTCGGAAGCACGCCTAACGATCCCTTTCCGTCTCTCTTCTTTGCCTCTCCTCTGCTCCTCTCTCTTTCTCTCACTCTTTCTTTTCTTCGCTTTTTGGGCTTCGCTTTATCATCGTCTTCTTGCGATCTCGTGGGCGCAAGGACCTTGGAATCGCTCGAATGGCAAACAGTAACCTTCCCCGCAGGATCATCAAGGTACGATCTCCCGGTGAACCCCTTCTAAGTTCTCCGATTCTTCTCATCTATCTGTTTTTTTAGGGTTCTTCAACTGATCTATGGTTTCTTGATCTGTTGATGAGCAGGAGACGCAGCGCCTCCTCAGCGAGCCGGGTAACTTTAACTACGATTTTCCTTGGTTTGGGATCGTTGATTTTGAGAGAGAGAGAGAGGGAGGGAGAATTCATCTAGGGTTTTGTTTTTAATGATGCATTCGTTGATCGCGGGATATTTTAGTGATTTAAGGATGTTTATGGTTTGCATGATATAAATTGCAGCTCCCGGGATCAGTGCGTCCCCATCGGAGGAGAATATGCGCTACTTCAATGTCATGATTCTTGGGCCAACACAGTCTCCGTATGAAGGTTAATGAATGGCTGTTTGTTTTGTTACACTGCGAATGTTTTTCCTTGCAAGAACTGGTTTATTGCTTTTCAACTTCTCTATGCTATGCATGATAGATATGAGATAATAGTCAATCAACAGGCTGTACTCTTCCTCAACGGGAAAGAAATTACTGGGTTGTTTTTCAGAAATTTAGAGTCTTTGAGTTGACTAAATAAGGTTGGGTGTTATTTATATGCTGGTGGATTTATTTAGGAGTTGAGATGCATTTTACCCAAGAAGGAAAGGAAGAATTGGAGTATTGTTTTTTAATCATTTAATAGGTTTTATTTTTCTTTTATTTATATGTTTAATCTTACTTTTTTCTCTTGATGGTTGTTAAAAGATTTGGGATTTGGATGAAAGGACAATTTCCAGTTTTGATTAGAGTTGAAATTAGGTGGGATTGAGGCCTTTAGTATCTATATCAAGACCTATGAAAATGTTGTGGATGCTTATGAGTGACTTCTTTGTGGAAGAAAGTTGATTAATAGACTTTTTGAGTGAGTTTTAAAAGGGACTAAAGATCTGTTGATTGACATCTGAATAGACTAATGGAGAGAATGGGATTTTGGAGCCTTTAGATGTACTTTAGTGGCTTTGCAAGGACATGAGGCTGGGGAATTAGTTTTTATGGATGGACTACATTAAGCATTCATCTTAAAATTTTATTATTAGCCAAGGGAATCATATGATGTGATGCATGCTAAATTTTGGTCTAGTAGACTATCATGATGTAATATATAGATAGCATGAAATGCATTTGTTATGGATAGCTAAAAGAGCTTTTGTTTATGTCATCATCTGTTAATGCTATTGTGTAATACTCCCTAATATGGATATTTCTAAGGATGATTTTGATCATGCCGACTTGAATATCCTCACCTCTTTATATTCTTGCATCTTGAATCTTCTTTAAACTATAGTTTTATATTTTGTTCGTTTCAGACTGAATTTTTTGATCAGTTTTGTCATGATTTTCATTTTGTTTTGTAAAATTCTCTAAATGTAAAGTTCAAAATAATTAAATAACACTTCCTAATTAAGATTTTGTAGTTTATAACAATTTTGAAAGGACATGTGAGCTCTCTAGAAAAAGGGATGTTTCCTTCTTAGGATGAGTATGCTGCCTTCCAGCTCATAGATGGGGGAAAATGCATTTCATCTCACAAATGGGAACTATTTGCCCCTCTAAATTGGTCATGTGGACCCATTTTAAATGAGGGAGTGCATGTGACCCTTCTCTGTTCCATTAATAAACTAATAAATTAGAACCCCTTCTTTACTTTTTCTCTTCACAATCCTCTAACCTTCCCCTTTTCTTCACTTTAGCCTTTTTGTGTCTTCTCATACATTGCACGTCCTTCCGAGTTCTTCCTTATCCACTGCAAATGCTACCCGATTCGAATGAATTCTTCGCAATCTATATTGATCTTTTGGGCCTGTCATTGGGCAAAACTGAACTCGATTCGGTTAACTTGGTTGCAACTGAGTTTTATATCTTGTGTTAAATACTGCTTAGCTGACTTGTTATCATTTCTAATATGTATATATATATCACTGGTCATTTATGCAAACATTTTTTTATCTATTCTAAATTTATTTTTTTATAAATATCATAATATTTGATAAAACATTTCAGGGCAAATAAGAGTTTGATAGAATTTATCCTTCAAATCGACTCTATGGTCACAAAAAACTTTAGTTGTACTTTTTTTCTCATTCAGTCCTGATTTTATGGATCACATCATTCTCAATCTCGCCATCCTTTTAAATAATTGACCAAGTATATCTAAAAGACCACTTCTAGCCTTTTAGGCATGTCTTCATGACCAATATTTACCAAATTTTCCTATTTTAGTTGGATTGTCAACCTACCGCAACCTTTCTTCTTTACCTGACTTGGCACATTAAGTCATAATCGCATGACCTGATTATTTTTCTCTGTTCGGATGTTTATTTGTGAGACATAATACTGATATTCTAGAAGGCTGTTTCTCTTAAGGCAGTAGGCAACTTGTTATCATCTTTTTTTCTCTCAAATGTAAACACCTTTCACTTCTACTTGTGTAATTGACAGATTATGTGCAATCACATTTCATGTAGTGTTTAAGGGTCTAAGTTATGAATGATTTTGATTGAATTAGTCAAGTCTGCATGTACGTTTTATGACATCCATATCTCATGGCAAAATATTTATGGAATTTTTTAGTGAATGAGTTTCAAAAAAAAAAAAAAAAAAAACAAGACTCACATTGGTGGCTGCATATTGTTTGAGATGGTCTGTTTATGTAAGAAGTTGTAATAGTGATATATTTCTTATATTTATCATGTTTACATATTTTGTTTGTGATTAGGAGGGGTCTTTAAGCTTGAATTGTTCTTACCGGAAGAGTATCCAATGGCTGCCCCAAAGGTAAGATGCTGCTGTTGCTATATGATGACTATTGTATAAAAGAAGCTCTATAAACTATTATCATAATTTTTTATCTTTTGTCAGTTAACGCCATTTTTATGACATGATTAATGTGAGACATGGGATAGGCACACGATCATTTTATTGTAGTGTGGTTATTGCAAATTCTACATATCCTAATTTTTTTGATGATTCATTCTTAAAGAAATATCATAGATTACAATTCTATATTACGTCGCTCGGTCTGATTATGTAAGAAGTGGGGTAGAGATACGCCTAGGATTACATGGAGAAAGATAGTGTCTGAGGACCTACGTATATTAGATATTGAGCCAAATCTTGCCTTTGACAAAGCGACATGGAGATAGAGAATTCATATAGCCGACCCCATCCAGTATGAGATTAAGGCTTAGTTGTTGTTGTTGTTATTGTTGTTGTCTTTTTGGGTGTACACCACATTTAGTATATTGCATTAATATCTATTAAGCCTTCACCGTGATGAAGGTGCCTATCTCTTGTGGACATTAATTTTTTTCCTTCCAATTTAACAGCTTCCACACAGATTTTATTTTCAGTCTGGTATTCTCTATTAACATAAGCTTCATGTTGGATGGATTACTTGAATTTGGATTTTAGTGCAAGGATTCTTACACTATTGCTGAAGGCTTGTGACTTGAATGGATGACCAGATCTGACCTTTTTATATAAAGCCAAAAATGTTCATCAAAATACAATGGTGCAAGATTGATAACCTCCTCCCCTGAGGAGCTTCTTGTTATGCCCCTAAAAATCCACCATAGATCAGAAATCAGAAGGTTCATAACTTGAATATTTTCTGGGTTCAATCTGTGAGGAGAAATTGAAGCCACCAAATGAATTGCCACAAACTATTCTTCCCCCTGAAAGTATGTGTTGTAGTCCAAGATCAATTAAGGAGTTCTTATTAGCTGTTTCAACTCTTTGGATTTGCCACTTTTGACTGCATTAGAATAAATTCAAGTTGATAGTGTTGATTAGAAAATTGGATTTGAGAGGAGTGAATCCCCATGCTTATTATAACACCTGACTTTAGCAGACAAATGAGAACACACAATCTAACAGAGGAGACGAGATCCCAGTCCCATGCATCTCATTTTCCAAAGCCTTAAGTATGGATAACATTTACTAGTCCTAGTCTAGTTTCTCAGTTCAACTGATTTTGAATTCAATTGTGCAAGTTCTGATTGAAGCGTGAGTGTACAACATATATGATCTTTATTGATAACTCTGATGAGATCAAGAAAATGTAACATATTCTTAAGAATAGGGTTATCATTTGTGTCTGTTAAAGCATCAATGCACCAAGGTTTGCCAACACTTTGGAGAAAATATTTCCTGCACATTGTCCAATATATTGGTATCTTGAAAGGTGGCAACCTGTAATGTCCTAAACTTGTATGAAGCTCATTGGTGTCATTGTCTGGGATCCCCCAAATATTTGATAGAATCCCATAGGATAAATTTATGACTTGAGGGCTTTACCACACCCACACCCATCTCTTCATGTGCACTGTGTATCAGCTTGATTTCAAAGTTGGACTTCAAGGAAAATAGGTGCATTAATGACTCTGGATGTAATTACTTGCAAATATTCTGCATATGCCTTGTTAGTTGTTACTTTTTGAACCCCCTGCATGAAAAGGTGATGCCATGTTCCTCATTCCAAATCCCTTTCTCATTCTTGGTGTTGTGTTTGTATTGCTATTGTTTCACCACCCTTGCAAGCTGATGGAAGTATGGTGTTTCCATATCATTTTCCTCAACCAAATGGCTTCTTAATCTCTATTTCAATACGATCTCCTTGGTGGGGTTGGTTTAATCAGAATTTCAACTGTGGTTTGGTTGATTCATACATAATTTGTTGCACTGTCATGGTCCTGAGGGTATTTAATTGCAGTCTATTCTACTGATTAGTAACACTACATGGAGCCAGCATCACTTCTGTAGTCTCTTGCAAAAGTAGCAATTGGAGATCCTTTTAGTGCAGGAAGGTTCATGTTGTTCTCATTTCTCATTGTTTGGCATCGAACCTAACAGGGCTTGAACAAGGGGACCCTCTTAGTTTTTAGGGAGAAAATGGTCTTAGTCTTTTGATGACAGGGATCTCTTTTAGAAGAATCTGCATTTATATCTTATTTGGTAGTGAGTGGGATAAGCTTTTCATTATGATGAAAAACTGGGTTATACTATAGTCTTTTTCCAAAATAAATGTTTCATGCTGCATATTCAGTATGCTCTTATTTTTATTGAAACACAGGTTCGATTTCTCACCAAGATTTACCATCCCAACATTGACAAGGCAAGCTTATCTTTACTTTTCCCTCTTTCTATTTTTATCTTGAAATGTATTCGCTCAGAGTAATATGCTCATCCGTGCAGCTTGGGCGAATATGCCTTGATATTTTAAAGGATAAGTGGAGCCCAGCTCTTCAGATTCGGACAGTTCTGTTGAGGTACTATATCTATAGCAGTTGTATTTGTTAGTTTCTTTTTCCTATTTGATGTGTTTGGATGGGCTTGGTGGGGAAGGCCATGGTGGAGGACCATCCTGGCCAAATATCCTGTGTGAAACTGGGTTACACTGGGTAAAACAGGTTTTTTTTTGTTTTTTGGGGTGTGCGCGCATGCATGCGCACGCTCATGAGGAAGTGCTTAAAGTTACCACCATTTAGTCCTGCTGGAAGTGCTCTTTGGTCTTGCTGGAAGTCACCACCATTTAGTTTCAGTGTGTGACTTGTCCATGCTATGATATCTTGGCCAGCTGTGGTTTGACTGTCTTTTGGTGTACTATCATTCAGTAGATGCGTATTATAGGTGGATTTTGTTACATAAGAGAGATCTCATGCATACCATGGACTTGGAGGCATCAATGTATGTATGTTACATTTTGGGTATGCATACTGCTATTGATCTTGACATCTTGTCTGTTCACTGTTACTGGCTTGCCTATATATGCTGTGGTAGTCTTAACACAGAAGATCATGGGATGGCATTTGAGAATCATCACTATGACAACATGTATACCCCCCTTATCAGAATTCATTACAAGGCCTTGCCTATTGATTCTTTTGAAGGATATAATTATCAGTGTAATTGATTATTGCATACTAATTTTGCATTACTCTTAATTTCCTGAGCAGTATTCAGGCACTTCTTAGTGCACCAAACCCAGATGATCCCCTCTCGGACAATATTGCGAAGCATTGGAAAGCTAATGAAGCGGAAGCTGTTGAAACTGGTCAGTTATTTCTGTGATAATTCCATTGACAATTGGTAGCCTGTTATATTGGTTGTTTCAAAACCAATGTAGCTTTTGGTTTCTTTCCTCATTTGTCTGTTTTCCAATTTCCTTAAATGAAATTTTTCCGAATTTATGCAGCAAAGGAATGGACCCGTTTATATGCTAGTGGTGCGTGATCACCTCACCTATAAGAGGGGTCTACTCAGCTAAATAACATGTTAGCAACTCAAGTTGATGCCACCCGCCTCCGGTGGCTCTCCACAAGGAGATGGAAGTGATATATCCAAACTATTCAATTGTCTTTCAAGCTAGTTGTTATATTTTCATATGATGAAAACAAGACCTAATACCTCTCCTTCATGTACCTGTAGACTTTAAACTGTTCTATCTTCTTCTCTAAATCACCTTGTGTCCTTTCCCCCATGCAAGTAAATTTCTGTTGATGGTTTTTCAGAATGGGATGTGCTCCATTTGGTGAACCCAACAATAATTTAGCTTCTAGTGCTTGTATGAATCAAAGTCCATGGTCTGCTTGAGTCGATCTTTGTCCCAGTACTATCTTTTGTGCACAGCTTGGATGTGTAGAAGTTGTAGGAACATGCAACCATTGGGTGTATCCAAAAGTGCGTTGCATGAAAGGTTAATTTGGTTTTGGTTTCTGTGTCATTACATTATTATTGACTATAATATAGTATCTGTTTGTTTATTGTTAGCATATAGGGATGACGAACCCTCTTGCATTTGTACCGAAGCCCTAGTGGCCGAACGGTAAACCGGTCGCGCTCCTCGACACCCACCCGGGTTCGAGGATGCGCTGAGACGCGCGGACCTGTGGCGATCCTGTGCGCACACGCTGAGAATCTCGCGATGTTGCGGCACGGATTCGATCCCGGGTCTCGCGGCGCCCGTTGGTAACATTAGCTAGGCGGGGCTGACCGCCTGGCTCTTATGTCCAAAAAAAAAAAATTTGCTTTGTCATGCAACCTCCCCAAATTTTCTGTATGCTCTTATTGTTGATCTATATGTTGCTCTTTATTATATCTATCTAGGTGTGGTTTTCATAACTTGGTCCCCATGTGAGTATATACTGTGGTTGGTTTTACTTGGCCGTAAACACTAGTTTTGATGAATGAGGGAGATGTGCATAAATATGATCACATGAAACAAGATTTTTTATCTGTACCCCTATAAATATTTTTAATTATTTACTCGTTCTCCAAAATGTTGAAGTTAAATATCTATCTTTGAAAACTCCAAAAATTTGCTAATGTAGCTTTGAAGTTAGACAAATATATAACAAATTATTAAAATCATTATATTTGATTATTCCAAAATAGAAAAATATTTATAATCTTAATTTCTAGATTACTCCTTACATTTTAAGATACGTTAAGGTTATTTTAATAAATTTGACTATGTTATTAATTTGATAGTCAATTTATTTCATAAAGAAGAGTATAGGAGTAAGTTTTAGGGGTTTTTGGAGATACAAATAATCACAACATTTTAGAAGGTCAAGTAGGAGCCGTGCTATACATCCCGATGCGTTTTCCCGAAAACACGTCCCGACGCTGATCATCAACATCACGATCCCGAGATGGGATCATCGGTGTCAGGACGCATTTTCGAAAAAACGCGTCGGGACAAATAGCTTTTCTCGTCAAGTAGACACTCCCAAACGCATATTGTTACTCAATTTATTTTTAGGGTATGTCAACAAAACTCCCAAACACATATTGTTACTGGATTTTTTTTATTGGTTGTAAAATATTTTTTTTCTATTTTTGTTATTAAATTTCAATGTAAATTGAAAACATATGTAAAATTATTGTCACTTGATATTGTAATTTTTTAAAAATGTTTTTTCTAACTCATTTTTTCTTCCCAGTCTGGCCTAAATTTGAAAACAACTACCAACTTTTGGAACTGAAATATGTTTTCCGGAAAAATAAAAATCTGGTCTCTCAAATCAAAAACAGGGAAACAAAACACAATCAAACCTTGATCTTTTTGCCAGATGATCAAGTGAACTAGCATGGAATATTGCTTAAATTTACAAAATATGATAAACAGAAAATCAGCAAAATAGATCAACATCTTTATCAAATACATTTGCCCTTCCACTATTCTCTTTCAATCCAAAAGCTACAATATGAAAGAACAGTTTAAACACTGATGCTTCACGGTACAACATCCTAAATGTTTTAATTCACCATCTTCTAAGAATTTGATTTGCACTCATAAAATGGTTCATCATCAAAATAAATTAAAATAAATAAATTAAGGAATTTTCTTGAAAAAAAAAGTAACTGTTGCACTTGTAAGCACTTCTCAGATCTAAAATAGTTTAAATCAAGAATGATCACTAGTGAGAAAGCCAAAAAGAAATATGTTTTACTAGAAATTGAACAGTCTCGATGCCTAATCAGCTCATAGCTACAATAGATAATTCATTGTAACGGTTAATAAATAACATCAGTTGCAGAAACTAATCTGCAAGTTCAGTAATATGCATAAAAAAAGGTCTCCCGAAACAGGAAAAAAAAATTTCAGGTGGCAGGTCATGTTTGGTTGCAGAAAATATGCTTTGACCCTAAAAATGGTGCTTACGCAGCTCATGGTTTCATCCAATAGAAAAGAAGTTTGCCAATCCGTTCAGCCTTTTGCCAAAACTCAATTAGCAAAATGCTGCCGTGGGACACGAGGCCGTACCGGCGTCTTGGAAGGGCTTACCCTGAAAATTCATTAGATGATTATGATGAATTCAACTGTGATGACTTCTATAGCCTGAAAAACTAGGAAAGATACCTTATCGGAAGCTCTCCCAAAAGCATACCGCTACAATTCAGAGCAGAAATAGCACTTTCTGCCTGTAATGTACAAACAATTACGAATCATATTTTCAATGTGCAATACGGAAATGCTCAGTGCATGTTATCAGTACACAGATGTAAATTGCTTCTAAGTTTTCAATGTTCTTGTCTAAGCCTTCAACAATGACTTCTATGTATTTTTTTCTATGTCAGAATGTGGTTGAAATCTGGTTGTATTTGGTATCATGGTTCTACAAATAACGAGGGTGAAAGCATAATTTAGTAGTTTCACATATAAACTGCATCCAGTCCTGATGATCATGTCTCGTTCAAACTAATCCAATTTATTTATTGAATAAATTTCTATTATTGAACAAATAAGATGAAGTTCAAATCTTGACTTAGAAACTTGTATATGTTAGGTTTTCATCAAAACAACTTATGGGGACCAGAAAGAGCCTTCACTAAAACTACAAATATAAAAATATTACTAAACAAAAGTATCAGTGAAAGCACGCGATTTTTGTGAGGAAGCCACTAGAAGGTAGATCTAAATGTAGTGCAAGTTTAAGTTCCTCTTTCCCACAACTTGAATGTTTTATATCAAACATATCCCTTCGGAATATCTCAAAACATTATAAATTGCGAGCAAAGTATGGTTGAACATTGACCCCTATAAGGTACTTCTCGTGTTCTTCATTCTTTTCAACATTGCTGTCTCATTTGAAGATTGAATGGACATTAATATTACAAAGATGCTAGCGAAATTTAAAGAAAAGCCTTAGATGCAACTTTAAACTCTAGAAAAAAAAAAGCAACTGAGCTAAAAAAAAGGATGCAGTAATATGAACATACCTGAACAAATTCAACGAATGCTATGCGGGTCTTATGGACATGATCCCCGAGCAGCCTCAATCGGGATACCTGAGAACAGGAAATTTCCCTGACAGATGAAGAAACTTCTAAAGGTATAACTGTCATCAAAACCATACTGAAGGAAGTGTTCTGACCTCACCACAGATTACATCAAAGAAAATTTTCACTTCTGTTTGTGTGACCTGCAGATGGTAAGCCGGAAAAATTACTAAAAAGGATTTTCAGTCACAAACAATGTAAAACAGAAATGAGAGTTCAAGACTAGTTATTTTACTTGCTTAACAAGATGAATTCATCTCAAAAGTGACTATGCTACCAGTGAGTGGAGATATGCATACCTTTTTATCAATATTTGTACAATAAACCGTCCGAGTAACCATTTCTTTTTCATCATCAGACTGCATTGAAATTGCATAATCAGAAAATTTACAGAAGAAAAATTCCATATCTAAAGCTAAATATTAAAGAATAACTATTTGCATTACATGAAGAGAGGTTATTAGATGAAACCTTTGGAAGAAATGTAGGGTTAACCGGCAAGATCGCAGTCTTCGAAGGCAAGACCCTAACAGGATAGAAGCCTAGCATGGTCCCACCAAGACTTAATGCCGCCCTCGCACCATCTTTTATGATAAATCCAATTGCCATGTCTTAATAAGTTGTATCGGGAACTTTTTATCCACTAATTTGTAAAATATCATAGGCAATTAACTGAACTTACGGTCATCAGCAAACTCTATAAATGCGAATCGAAGAACTGAATTGGTGTCCCCACAAACCCGACAATCAACTACCTTTAGAACGTGCATAGTCATCAGATGAATATGATTAGAAATTTAATGCTACATAAGCCACAATAAAAATTATAAGAGGAGTTCAAATCATTGAAAAATTGAAATATTCATTCTCATAATGAGCCACTAACTTGATTCTGAAACAGCTCGGAGTAAACAATATTTTTAGTGAAAAAGACATTCTGTTTACATATAACAGCATACAGCAATGAAAATAACAAATTCACACATGTTGCAGACTGATGGAATTCTACAAAACAATGGCCCTTTCAAATATCCAGAGGAATCCAATCCTCCATATTCAAGGAAAGAGTTTTACCTTATAATAGCTGGCTAAAGAACTGTTTGGGTGCTAAGAAGTTCACGCATAAAGAAATTTCTAAAAGATTCAGGTTGGCATAGAAATAAGGGCCTGAACTTCATAACCCAGCTGAATTTCTGCCCCCTTTGCATAGTGATTCTGAAAGAAAATTTGCAAGTTCAACATCCTTTGTGCATGTCCAATTGACAAAAGAATTTCATATCCGCTACTACAACATCTGTATCACTAGATGCAGGCCCTTCTCAAGAAAAGAAGACAACTTCCTATCCTTCCCATTTCTCTTCTAAACAAGGCCCAAGTGTTGGCCAAAAACCTTTTATTACCAAGGCATACAATGAATGCCTGAGTATAGAGAAAACCACACTTTATAAACTCCTAGCACCTAACAAGCCTAAAATAGTTATTTCTCCTGGGATATGCCTCCATGGTGATGGGATTTCGCTCAATCTTACTCACAGTTATCATCGTAAGCATGTTTCTCGTCAGAAGAAAGTAGACTGGAATTAAATGCCACATCAGTCTGTTTTGAACTAAATTATCACCTATCATAATTTTCTAATCCCCATAACTGTCATGCTATGAGGACAATTACACCAATGATGTTGTAGTTTCTCAACAGTATGAGAATACAATGGATATGTATTACCAATTATGATGATTCTATAGTCCCTTTAACTGAACAAAGTCATTACAAATTTCAAGAGAATCACGAGTTTGTTCTAACTATTTACAAACAAGTTTGCTTTCCTTCTAGAACATATTTGTCAAACATGTGCCTGAACAAAATATATAATATAAATCTATAATTAGTCTGTTAGATATGTGCTCAAAAAAGTATGCAGCTGGAAGAACACAACTCTAAAGGAACTTGTGCACTTAAAGCAGAGAACATTGCTATATTGGACAGTCATGCAAATGGTGGTCCTTTAATATTAAAGCATGAAGCAACAATTATTTCACTGACCTAAAACGAGGTTACTAAGGAAAGAATCAATTTATCTTGAGATCCATTGAGTAGTCAAGCATTTCATACTTTATTATTGGTTTGAATATTGAACAAAAGGGTACAATCAGGTTGCATATTGCAAGCCAATTCCTACTTAACTAGCTAGTACTCATAGACAGCATGAATCTTGAAAATCAAAGCCAACAAACAAAAAGCCTTTGGACAACACAAATATTCCAGTGAAGTTGTTGTTTCAAATAGATCTGAATTGGAAAAATAATGGAAATGAAATTTTCAACAGGTCACTGTGCTGCATTTATCAATTCAGAAAGTCCACAAACACCATGAAGTCTTCCATTAAGTCACCTACTTGACCAATCTTCAATACTCATGAACCATTTCTATATCCTCTTCGCTAGCATCCTCATTGGGGTTGAAGGTCTCAAGTAATATGGATGCTATAATGAGTAATCAATCACCATGTTTTGGATCGTCTCTGAGGTTTCCCAGTCTTTGAACAGGCAAAAAGTGAGGACCACTGCTTGTTCTACCAATGAAGCAAAAGTAGCAGAATGACTAATATTACAGATACTGGAAAAAAGACCTATAAACGATTACTTGAACTCATCTTCTTATAAGAACTAAATTCTGTTTTCACTGCAAGCAGTCTAACTATCAACAACAACAACAACCAAAACAAAAAAAGAGAGTGAAGCATATCAAGAATGAATATCAATTCTTCTGACACCTTTTCATTATTTAGTATGTTCTCAATTCTATGTGCCCCATCACCAAAAATAACTTGGAATCTTCTATAAATAGATGTATGAACAAATATTATGTATAGTGAATGAATTGTCAACCCCTGATCAACCATGCTACTAAAGGTTTGCCATACATATGCTATCAGGAAGCATGAATTAACATCATATTTCACAGTTCACATCCTGTGATATGTTTCTTGGATGAATTTTCGTGGTTGTGGGATAAGCAAATAATTACAAATCTTTGAGCACCTTCTTAAGTCTATAATTTCAAATCTTGACTGAAAGATCCTTTGTTCTACTTCGAATGATCTCTACATGGCAACAATTACCAAGACGAAGATAGTCCAAGAAATTTAAAGAAAAGTTGAAAAAAAAAAATGCATGGTGGAGATAGCTCAGTAGCGGTAGTTATTACAAAACCTTGCAAGTCGTCAACTAATGCTATTGGTATGTCCCACCTAACATGAATAAAAACAGGTTTTTGAAGACTGTGTTCTGCAAAATCATAATGTCCATTTGAACGATGCATGCCGATGAAAAATAAAAGAACTCCCATTATGAGTAGCACAAAATGAATAACTGTGGACGGGACAATCAGATACTAAACTATAACTACAAGTTTTAAGAGTATAGCAAAAAACAAAAAAAAAATTGCATTCTAGAGGACTAAATACTCCCTGAATTTCCCTATTTGTATAAAAGAACAAGAGAAAGAGAATACAAATGGAATAGCCTACTTATTAGACCAACAGAAAATTTAAACTGGACTAGCATTGCAAGTTATCTTCTCACCTGATCCTCATTTACTATGCCATCTTATCTCCTGTTCCATTAACAAGAATTCTCAAAGCAGATCTCAAGAATTTGACTTTATGATGAATAGTCAGGCATCTCAACTACCAGATTACATTATAGTTTCCCAGCAAGCATTCCAAATTTCAAAAGTTTGAAAATATAGCCATTACTAGAATTCTTTTGACCACCAGGTGTGTTTGAAATATAGCTCAAGTAATATGTGTTTGTACATTCTCATGTAAATGGTCAAGCACTTAATGAGGTTGTTTTCCCCTTTTGACCAGTAATAGTGAGCCCACTTATGTGGAGAGAAAAAGAGGGGCTTTTGCTTCTCCCTTTCTGATCCATTCTCCAAGTATGGTTCCTCTTTGCATATTCACGCATAAATTTACACAAAATTTTCATTTTCCTCACACTAGATAATGGAACATGATTCATTTAACTTTTCATGTTCATTCTACAGTGAAGACTGTGCTTGACAACAACAACATCATTAAGTTTGAAACAATAGTCAAACCTTAAACTGCTAATGTTTAATATTTCAACAAAAATTTTCCGCCTATAAATCATACTGTTCACGCTAGCAAGCCATGTAATCAAATTCTTCTTGCTAGTTCTCAAAATCAATTCCTGATAATGTAGAAAAAAGCTTGCAGAAATATCTTAAAGCATATAACTGAAAAATTCCAAACCATCACAGTAATCCACAAACAAGCAGAATAAAAACAAAAATATCAGCAAAATATAATACCATAGTTCTGACAGAAAGAAAACACCATTTCAGAATATAACTATTAACCATACACCACCCAATTGGGTATACAGTGATACTAATACACAATACAAAGCATTAAATAACTTACTTTGCCACAATAACTAAATAATTCAGCGAGATGCTCTTCAGTGACCTGAAATTCATCAATCAACAAATTCAGATCAGCAGAATTCCCAAAAGGACCGAATTATTATCAATCACAAGCAGCATAATTCAAGAAAAAATTCAACAATTTGCAAAGTAGAAAATTGATGTATTGAACTGACAAAAAACACGAGATGAAGAATGATGAAAAGATACAACCCAATTCTTGTTCACCTGCTGATCAATATCAGAAACATATACAGTCCGCCTAATACTCTCCTCCTTCTGAGCTCTTCGAGCTCTCTCATTCATCCTCCTCCTCCCCTGATTATACCCATTCCTCCTCTGCAACAATCCAGATCAAAATCTTAATTATCCAAGTAAAAAATTACCCAAAAAAAAAAAATCACTATCCTTTGACCCGGAAAAGAAAATTTCTCTAACATAATATAAAAAATTGAAACTTTGACTTGAATTCCCCACAAAAACAATCAAATCATAAGTCCAAACAAAATTTGAAAAAAAAAATGAGACTTTTACTCGACGATGCTGCTGATTATTCTGATTAACAGAAGACCCATCACTGCTTGAATCTTTATTACTGCCATTACCACCACCATTACCATAATACTCCGCCGACGACACGAAGACAGGAGCATCAGCAGACAGCCGGTGAACTCCCGACTGCCGTCCATCCACCGCCAACACACCAGCACGGGACGATGGCACAAACTCTTTAGCGGACGGATTCAACTTGGACAGCAAGTCAACAAGCTTCTTCACATCACTCTGATAATCCTGATCCTGATCCCCGCCGGAAAGCTGATCACCGGACCTGATCGCATTCTCCACCACCGCCATTTCTCTCACCACCAAACCAATATACTATATATCTCTCTATCTATCTATATATATATATATACCTCAAAATGAAGCAAAACAACTCGAAAACTAAATCAGTAGATAGAGAAAGCAAAAAAGGCGAGATCTTTGCATTCAAGTTTGAATCTTTTCGCAAATGGTTGGAGATTTCCAGGAAAGAAAAGAAGATGAAAAGGGACTTCAATGGCTGCCCAAAAGATGGCTATAAATAGAAGGCCATGCCCAAGTTGCAAACAATAACTAAATTGTGATTCTTTTATTGAAAAAAAAGGACTCTTTTTTATTTTTATTTTTTCAATTCAAAACAATTTTTTTAAAAAAAAAAATCTCTTTTTTTTCCTCTCTTCTTTATTTTGTATTTTGTTAGAGAATGAAGTGGTGTTGTTGGTGGGAGGTTTTGGAGAGGGAGAGGAGAAAGGGTGACGTGGGGTGACGTCACCGAGTTGTTAAGCTTGCCAAGCATGTGCAACTTACTTTGAAGGGATGTGGATCTGTTGAGATTGTGATGTTTTATTTTTATTTTTTTCATAAATTAAATAAAAAATTAAAAAAATGAAAAAAAAAATGAAATTTAAAATGAATTATTATGAGAATTTATGGAAAAAATTGGAAGAATTGGGATTGGATGCTATGAATGGATTGATTGGATTATTATGTGTATGTGAGTGATTGATTCTTTATTGGGAGATGAACTTGTGGTGGGTGTTAGATGGAGTGGGACAAATGATTCCTTGATTATTTATTTTCTATATTTTAATAAAAATTTAAATTTTTTAAAAGAAAGAGGTGATTAATTTTTTGTTGATAAAATCCTATTAATCAGGGATTTTGATGTCATGTAGATAAGTAATAGTGTTGTTATTTGAGAGAGTTATAACAAACAAGCAATTTATAGCCATCCAAATCATCTTGAGATGGAGAGATTTGTGATCCCAAGGATATTTTTAGGGTATTTTTTAATATTTGTATTTTATCATTATTCTTTTCACTATAATCTAGAATTCAAATTTACAAAAAAAATTATAAAAATAAATAAATACAGTGTGATTGAATAAAAAAAGCCAATATGAAGAAAGAGAAAAATAGTTATGAGAATATTCTCTTTTTAAAAAAAAATTTAAAAAAGGGGGGACTTTAGTAAGAAATTTCTGAGTTCTAGAAGGAAAATATATAAGAGATGTCAAGTGAGACTTTCCATTGTTAGTATAAATTTATTTTCTAAGAATTCCCATTTTGACTATATATAATTTTATTTAAAAGTCATTATTTTCAAACTAAGACGTGATTTTGTTCAAATTTAACCATTGACTTGTGACATTTGATCACTAATCTAACATTCTTTTTTATCAATTTTTTTTTGGTTTCAATTAATAATATAATTTGTTTTGTATATAAATATCTTGATCAACGGGTGAGAGAGGTTGGTAAAGGTTGAAATGCTTTAGTTGATTTTAAGAGACAGATCGTCGTGATGGACAACTTCTTCAGTTTGCTCCTTCTGCTTTACACGATTAGCGTCTCGTCCAACTTCCATAGATCGATCTTTGTCGGGAGAGGAAATTGCAGAGGAAGTGAATGGGAGTGCTCGTACTTCGGAGGAGCCTCTGAAGCTCAAGTTAGGGACTTGAAATTGAGAGGAGAGCAAGGAATAAGGGGAGAAAGAGTAAAAGAGTGGTTCTCAAACTATCAGTCTATCTCAGTGGAATCCAAGTTTCAGGGTATCTTCTTCGTGAGCCGAGAACCTCTTTTTATAGCTCGAAGACCGTTAATTGCCAATCTAGAGACCGTTGACGGTTAGCTTAGAGACAATTAGTTGCTAACTTTCAGCGTCTTTTGGATCCATTTTCTACTGTTAGATGACCAGACAGTTATGATGATAATTGATCTATGATCATATCACGTGTTCTCAGGTATTTTCCCGCCTTACATTATACAAGAAAAGTGTAATTATGAAAAAAAAATATTTTCATAAATAGTTAAGTGGAAGATAAATGTCCCAATTTTTCAATTAAAGACATGAGAGTGAAAAGAAAGGAAGGTGTAATGTTTTTTAAGCATCCTTTTAATGACTCCCCCACCAACTACAATGGTGTGTTTCCCTCGTGCTAACTATGAATATTAATCAATTCCAAAACCCAATCACAAGCAAATTAATCACCAAAAAAACCAAGACAGTGCATATCACATTTTGACATCCACTCTGTGACACATATATTTGGATTTCAGTTCACATACAGATACAGATAGAGATGACTAAATAGTACTCTCACATCGAATAAAAAAAAAATGTTCGGTGACTAATATATATATATATATATATATACCAAAATATTACAATGCGTCCGGCTCCAATTGTCGCCGGCCGATTATAACACCACTGCACATCAAAGAATAATGGGTCAGCCGCAATTGCAGCCGGTCGCATTGTAACACCTATATATATATATATATATATATATATATGAGAGATAAAAAGAATAATTGTAAATATTTTAAAAAGATAATGGTATCATTAGCTCATAAAAATTGCATCAATTATCACTAACTACATCACACCCCATACTTAATGAAATGACTTTAGTTGCATGGAGCATGTATTGCCTTTATATATATGCATGTACTATGTCATAATTGGTTAATAATTTATATAAGTTATTGAGAGTCCACGGATTGGATCATTGGACATCCAATGCACCAAGACCCTAACAGGCCTTTAATTTTTTCTTTAATTTAAATTACATTTGTTTGTCAAATTATAAGTAATAAAAGGATAATATATTTCCAAGCCTTTTCGCTCAAGAGTGACCTTGAGCTAGTGATTTTGAGTTTAATTCGGAGCATAAACTATAGTTTTTATATCAAAAATGATGAGAAATGAGTCTAATTTTTTTTTAAAAAAAATCGACATCCATACATTTGTTTTTTAATTAATTATAGTATTTTTCAAATGAGATTAATATAGAATGTGAAATTAATAATTAATTTCTAGTAATTAGAGTTCTATCAATGAATTCAATCAAATCCAATCTTAGTACACTAAATAACCATTTCATGTGCTTGAATTATATTTTTCAAAAAAATAGATAAACCACATTCATTAAAAATTGAGTTAAAGGTACACATTACAGGGTTGTTGGATCCTATAGATCCTGAAAATCAAAAGAATTATATGGACACCTGGCTGCCTTGGTTGGTAGAGGCCTTCCGATGTGCTTGAATTATTCACCTCCTTTTATCCCACATGGAAAATGTTGCTACCCATATTTATTCACACATCGAGGTGGTGTTTCACCAAAACAAACTAATTAAATAGAAAATAGAAATAAAAATAATAATAGAATAGAAAAATAGAATGATTTCTTAGACAACATAAAATGAGACACTAGTTAGGTCAACCTAAAAAAAAAAGCTCATCTTGTGATGTGTTAGTTAACTCATTTACAAGAAAAGAGCACTTCATGTTCTTTTCATTAATTACTTCTTTATAAAAATTTACTTGAAAAGAATGAATAAAAAAAAGATATGTTTAATAAAACATGAAATGATTTTGGGAACTCACAATACTTAAGTGTAGTTATTCAGAGTTTACAGGATCACCAAAAAAATTGTACATAATAAATTTTAATGTCATGAAAATGAAAATAAAGGAAGAAGATTTTTGAGAAATCGAAAACATATATTATTATGTAACGAAATGAATGATAATGAGTGAATATATAACGAAAAAAGGGTTATTAATCTATAATAAATGTTATCTAAAGGTCCTTGTTGAAGGACTGATACACCTAATTAAGAGAGGAATTGAGATTTATTTTTCCTCTATTTGACCTAAAATGGGGACAATGATATAAAAGAAGAAAAAATTAATAATAGAGAAAAATACTTGTGTACCTCTACAAAAGTCAGTACTTGCTACTTATTTATCTCCACATTATATTTTATTTTATTTTATGTATCAATGCTATCATCCTCAAGATAAAAAATATCCTTAAATGAAATAAAATTTGAGAAATATATAACAATACTAATTTTAGTCATCTCATGTATTTCCATCTATTTGTTAATGTTATCAAAAGATATACTCATCATAATAAGAAAAAAAAATAAATATATAAACAAATATGAGTAAAAACTATTTTATGAGAGTATATTATAAAAATATTAATAATATATATTATATATACTTTTTTACTTTGCTTTGTTTGGTTGTTTTGGATGTTATTTCCACAACTTTGGATGGATATACATTGGAATTGTGAATTTATCCTTTGACATTGGTATGAGGCCTCTTTTAATGCTTTGGCTATCTCTTTTAGATGGATAGCTTCTAGACTAATGGACAAAGCCAAAAAGGACACCTCCATCTAAACAAGAACACAATTTCAACTTCTTCCCATCAATTTTTGGAAAAATATACCCTTAATTGTGTATATACCATATTGCTGAAATCTATTAACTTTTGTTAACCCATGGACCTTAATTATGGACCAAAGAAATTTTTTCATATCATTTTTTTTATCTTTTCCTCTCTCTCTCTCTCTCTCTCTCTCTCCAAGCAAGTTTCACTAAGTACATCATAGTCCAATACATCATAGTCCAACCTTCTTCTAAGCCTGTTGTTGTGGACGATACAGTAATATAATGAAATCAAACATAAAAAATAAGAGAAAAAAACTCATAAAGAATGTACGTGGTTTGACGATGTGCCTACATTCACGGGAGCAAGCAGTGAAAATTTTACTATTTTAAAATTAAGGTTATATCATGTGTATTTTATATTAAGCCCTAGATGTATGGAAATGACAAAATTACCCTCCGTACCATACCACAATAAAAAAATTATGATATTGAAATTAAGTTCACATAAAAAAAATCTCATTTAAAAAAACAAATTATGACCGCTGGGATTCAAATCCAGGTCTCCATAGAATCAATATAGAATTCTAACCATTAGACTACAACAACATTTTGTTTTTGGAAGTGATAATAATATTAGCTATTTATAACAACAACCTCATGGAAGTAGAAACCCTCTTGGAGCCATGGAGGTAAAGGCCCTCCTGGAGCAAGGGGGTGCTTGAGCACCCCCTTTCCCCCTCCCTCCGCCTCTCTCTCTCTCTCTCTCTCTCTCTCTCTCTCTCTCTCTCTCTCTCTCTCTCTCTCTATATATATATATATATATATATATAGTCATGATACAGTTCGGTCGACCTTATCACTATTCATTTACGATCGCCTTATTTTAAGGAATTTGAAGAGTATTTTTTTCCAAATCCAACAATATGGATGAAAAGAACATCGAAAAATAAGATAACATGTCGATTTTCATACAATTTGGGGAGGTGATGATCATTCATTTTAAAGGGTGAAATTCTGAACCGATAAGAGATTTCTATAAAATTTCACCCTTTAAGATGAATACTCACCACCTCACCAAATTGTATGAAAATCGACATGTTATCTTATTTTTTTGATGTTCTTTCCATCCAAACGGTAATAATTTCAATCCATAGTTTCAAAATTCACTCCTAACACTATAGGTGTGTTCTTGGTTCATCGAAGTAAACCCCTCAAAGTCCAAAGTGAGTCACTTAGATTCACTTATGTATGTTTAGTTTGCAAAAATGAAGGTCAAAAATAAATAAAAAATGTTGGATTTTTATAAACCTTATTTAGTATTGAACTGGGAGTTAGGTGAAATTAAGCTTACATATACCTTCATTTCAGTGTTGAACCAAACATCATAAAATACAAAATTCATATAGAAACTCACTTTACACTTTCATCACTTTCAAACAACCTTTATCACCTCCATGACTTTCAAATAACCTCCAAGAAGCAAACACCTCATCACTTTCATCACCTTCAAGTACAAGTATATCAATACCTTAATTTATCCTAAGCTTTGACCACAAAAGTATTTTGGTCCCCCTTATCCCCAAATCAGTGAAAAAAATCATGCTTTAAATTGTGCGGGATTTCAATTCAAGGACACAAAAGTTAGGTTTGAACTAAATGGGCAGGTGGGAAACATAGCTACCCCAAATTAAGTACCAAAATAGATGGCTTAACATCCCATCTAACCTTCTCAACCAAAAACAAAGAAGATACAAGTGCACCAATTTGCCCAATTGTTGCACTTACATTGATCTCTCACAGTTAATGTTTGTACAAATCCTAGCTCAAAACTAGTTCAATGAAATATCATTTCATTTTATTTGCAATATAAACTTATTTAGATGATCTTTGAAGCTAATTAGAGTTACTAATTAACATTTATTTTATTTTATTAAATCTAAAAATCATGGAGTACCAAAGGCCTCTTAGCCTAGCTGTATCGGTCCCTTACGTAAGACGGGTGGTCTCGTGTTCGAGCCCCCCCAGGTGAGGCCACAGTGCATATGAGCCTTCAGGTGCTCTGCACAGCATGTGAGTCTTCGGATGTTCTGTGCAGCTGTGCACATCCTTCTTTGATCTCTTCGGGGGTGCTTGTTACTCATATATATATATATATATATATATATATATATATATAGAATAAAATAAAAAAAATTCATGCAGTCAAAACAACCATCCTAAATTTAAACTTTTTTTTGAAAATTTTAAAATATGAAAAAAAATCTCTCTCTCCCTTCTTCAAACTTGGTTTTCACTTTTCATTTTGTTTTTCAAAATAGATATTCAAATAGAAAAAAAAAGAATAGATATACAAGAAACTGAAAATGGAAAATCAATTTAGAAATAGGATCCGGATCCTCTCCTTGTTTAGTCCCTCCTTGTATTTCTTTGTTTTCAATCTTGGCCATTGATTTTAAAATCCAAAGTAGAAAACTGCCGACTTCGAACTTTGCATCGTTGAATGCATGCATAACATTTCCAAGACTCATTCAATGAGGAAAAGAAGTTAGCCATCGTGGATTTTAAAATCGATAGCCAAGATCAAAATCTGATAGAAAAGAGAGGATCTGGATCCTTAGAAATATGAATAGAAGACAGAAAACAGGGCAGAAAAAGGAGACAAGGAAATTATTATCTTGGAAATCAAGACAAACAAATCTTATTGAAAATAAAAATGAAATTTTTTTAAAAAAAAAAAAGAAAAAAAGAGGGAACAAGAGCAAAGTTTGGCAATGGATGAGTGATGAGGATCATCTTGGAAGCATTATGGTAATGAGAATCCAATTGGTCCCCAATAGATATCAACATATCTATTGTGGGTCAATATTGTAAAATATTTCAAATAATTTACATCTTATTGCTGGTATAAAAAATATATATATTTAATTAATTGATGTGGGACTTTTTTTTAATTAATTTATATAAAACTATTTTTTTAGTTTATTAACTAGTCATTATTATTATTATTATTATTATTATTATTATTATTATTACTACTACTACTACTACTACTATTAGACCACAAATCCAATTTAAATATAAATAGACATTAAATATTATTGATAAAAAAAATGAATGATTGATAATTATTTTAAGAGGTATAGTTAATTGGTGCACCATAAAAATCAACCCAAATCAATCCAAACAAACAAACATATGGATTGGAGACCTATAATTTTGTTCATCTTTGATAAACAATTAATTTTGGTGCTTTCCTAGTCATCCACCTAATTTAATTAATTGGATTTGGAGTTCACCTGTCTAAATGAGGACTAGAAACCAAGAATTTATTTATTTATTTATTTATTTATTTTTTAAGTTCACCACACCTGAACCCTCACTAAATCCAAGAGTGTTGTATCTCCAAACCTCATTTTAACATTAAAATGATTAATTTAAAAAATTAATAAAATCATCATTTTAACTTTTTAAAAAATATATGTTTTTTATTGTCAATGTTTTTACATTTATCCCCTGAGAAAATATATAATTGAAGAAAAAAGAGGGAATTAGAAAGAATTTATTTCAAACATACTTAAACAAGTAGTTAAATTTCAATAAATAAACATGAATTCTAACATACACAGGGCAGAAACAACAATCATACAACATCATCATCCTTAATGACCAATCCAATCAGCCTAGTCCCTGCCCTTTTAGATCCAATTAAGTTCGAAAAAAGAAAATTAGGGCTTCGGACTGCAGAAATATATACAAGAAATCAGGATGCAGTTGCATAGAGATACACATAAACTGGCACAGGTAAAAGGCCAATGGGTCAATAATTAAGGCTTTCGAAGCTCCTACGTCTGGTACTCAGGATTGAATGCGAGCGCCTCTCTGTAGATTAGCTCCTTCATCTGGTCCTCGGAGAGCGCATGTTGTTCAAAGTCGAAGCTGAAAGGCGTCATGCATATTGGCTCATCACTTATGTCGTGTAGAGATGCCAGGTAGGGATGAGCGAGCGCATCTTCAACTGCATATGAAAAATAAGAAGCACATGGTCATCAATAAAAATGAGAAAGTATGACTGGCCATTTTGTGATAATAAAATTTAGTGTACATAGAATTAAACAGTATTGTTCACATTCAACAATGTGAGATAATATTGTTGACCTTGGTTCAAGTTCTCACCAACACCAATAATTTCGTGTTAGAAGGATATATTTTAGTTGAAAACTTGCAGGCAGTATAATTTAACAAACAGAAGAACATTGGATCATGATGGTACAATGTATCTTTTGGGTCTGTCGGAACTCAATGAAGTCTGTGATGAGTAACAAAAAACTGAGACAGAGTTGGCCAAAATTCAGTAAATTAACTTCGTGAAATATAAATAACCCACCACCTATGCACAAAACAACCATCCAAACCCTACAAAATTGTATAAAGCCTTGGATCTTGACAAAAGTATCTATAGTTTAATCAAACAGCTAATTACAAAATATGTTAAACAATTTCTTGAATATGTTCATGCAAGAGTGGCCACTTGAACTCAAAAACAATGAGTGGATAGAGTGTTGGATTATCAATCTTTGTTTTCTAAATATCAGAACGAACAAAGTAATCAGGCTATCATTCGTAGTTTTGCCCAAGTAACATGTACAGTTTCAATTGAGGGACCACAATCAATTAAAGCAATAAGGTTAGCACAGATGGCAAATGCATACCAGTTATTCTCTGCCTTGGATCAAATGTCAACATCTTTTCAACAAGGTCAATTGCTGAACGATGTACATGGGGAAACTTCTCTGGAAATGACTGCCGAGCATGACGAGGAAGTTGACGAATATATCTTCTTGCATTTTCATTCACAAAACCCAAATCAGCCTCATTTGGAGTGCCAATAAGCTGCAGTGTGCAACAGCAACTACGAAATAAGGCATGGCCCAACAAATATCAATATGAATCTGTAGTGATTTACAAGCATAGCTAAAGAATTACTTGTATTGTAGTAAATACTCTTTGTATGAACATAAAAGGTCCTTGTCCAAAACAAGGTCATCTCCAATGATGTATATGTTTTCATCTTCAATGATGATCTTACTCAGATTTGGTTTTGATGTCAAAATTTCCTACTGACTAAACATGGCAAAGGAACCTAACTAATCAAAGATGGGCTTGTATTGATGTCAGGTGAAACTAAGGAACGAATCCAGCTACTCTCCATCCATGGGCAAAGAATGACAGCATTCCAGAAAGCTGACAAATTATAGAAGGATAAGTCAAGGATAAAGAATTTTAAGGATATGCACAAGCGCAAAGTTTGGATTATGGGAAAATAGACGATAGGAGAGAGAATAAGAATGAAAACTGTCGAATGAACAAAAAAAAAAAAGGAACACAATATCAATACAATTGATCCATTTGCTCATCTATCTTAGTTTTCCTATTCAACCAAACCCAAGAAAATAGTTTTCCATTTTTTATTTCTTGCCCTACACTGAGAAAGTCTTGCTTGGACCTGGTGCATGTACTGGGTCCAAGATCTTGAGCCACAAGGTTTCATAACACAATCCGTCCATTTATTTTGGCCATTTTACATAAAAGAAACACAATCCGTCCATTTATTTTGGGACATTTTACATAAAAGCCCCTAGTATGTATGTGTATATAATATGAAAATTTCTATTTTTTACTTTTATATGTTTACAAATATTTTTTTCACCGTACACATTCGGATATGATTAAAAAAGTTAAATATATGTACAGGCTAAGGGTGCATATGTGAAATATACAGCACTGTTGTAACATGGGCCCACTACACCGGGTCCATGCAACGATTTCTCACCTGTAGAGAGACACAATTCTCCCCAACCAATTCATCTTTGTATTTCATGGCATCATGCACATAAGCAGGTTGTTTCATATGATGATCATGACGTCTGAATTCTAGCTTAATTTCAAAACCATGTTGAGCAGGTAAACAAGTCACAATAATAGGCATAAAAATATGAAGTTCAATATGATAACATGTGCATGAATGAAACAAGAAAAATAGAATCCTGTAGGTACAAAACAAGAGAAAGGCTTCACCTCCATCAGTAAGCGTAGCTGGTGCACATGGTCTCTCCCAGGAAATAGAGGCTTCCGATCCATTAGTTCCATAAAGATGCATCCCACAGACCACACATCAATCGCTGCAGTATATTCAGAAGAATTCAACAATAATTCTGGTGCACGGTACCATCTTGTAACAACATACTCCGTCATAAAATCTGTTTCAGAGGTAATGCGAGCAAGCCCAAAATCACAAATTTTCAAGTCACAGTTTGCATTTAGAAGGAGGTTGCTTGGCTTCAAGTCTCTGTGCAGAACACTTGCTGAATGTATGTATTTCAATCCACGAAGAATCTGATACAAAAAGTACTGCAAAAAAGTATTGCAAAATAAAAAAGGGCACCAGTTAGAAATCTAAAGAGTATAGTACAGAGATACAATATAATAATATTCAGCAGAAATTGTCAGATGCTATAATCAAGATATCAACCATTAATATAAAGTTCAATTACAAATAATAAGGTTCAGATGCACATGGAGGCAAATCAAAACAACACCAAAGGGATCTTGAATGCTAAACACAAAGTCATAACATTCAAGATCTTTGGCCACATCAAAGTAAATCCAGCAGGCAATAGTTGCACCATAAATTAGCAGCCAATATAAACGTCCTCTAGGATACACAACCCACAAAACACACAGAAGAAGCTTATCATGCACCATATATCATAAAAGTCTTGAGAAATACTGATAATGAGCTAGAAAAGAAACGGATCAAACATTGACATTAACTAATGTATTACTGTATAGCAAACAAAATAGAAAGTTTGAGACTTTAGAGACCATCATAAGCATCCTTATACCGCACGCTGAAACATGTTCTAAACCCTTGGGAAAATGTTATCAGACAGACTATGCATTTAGATGTAAGTTTTCTTTATTAGCAAACTGATACTCTCCCATATAATGGAAGCAACTTGACATATAATAATGCACAGGAATTCCCTGAACAATACCTTTTCTTTTCATTAGAGCATATAGAAGTGTTGACAACTTGGTATCAGCACTACTGGATACACAGTATCCGAGTAAAATCTATATATTGGATGATATTTTTTCTTCCCATGTTAAGATACTAAAAGTTGAATTTATGTTTTGTTCCTATAATTTACCCGCTTTTATTTCACTATCTTTTTAAATCTTCAAAAACCTTATTTATATTTTCCTCATTTTTTAATCTTTGGTATTTAGAGAACTTATTCTTTTGAACTCCTTTTACAAACCAAGCTTCGTCCTGATCTAAATTTCTTCTTAACACCTTATCCCGGGTCCTTTCAAGTCAAAGATTACTGACCTTTGTAAGACTATTTGGTACACCCGACACTAAGCTCCTCTATAAAGTCCTTGACTATTTCAACCTCGATAAGGCTGAGAGCAGTTGAAAGCACTCTTCACCAAGCATGCCAACCTTCTTGTACCCACTATGGCAACTACCACGATTTTCCCAAAGTTGAGTTCCGCCACAAGTCCAGGGCTATGTTTAATATGATCATCAATGAGCTTGACACCGTCATTACTAAGGAAGACACAATGCTCCAAACTGCAAACAACTCTCTCTAAATGTTTTGTTCTGGAAGCTTCTTGTTGTTATTGGAATTGATGAATAGAGAAGCTTAGTTGGAGTATTATTCAGATGGCAAATAATCAAGCATGTTTATTGGATCTTCTTTTCTTGTAATGTTCAACGTAAATAGGAGGCACAAAATATATGAAGTAACGATCACAAAGACTAAACAAAAAATTGCATTAGCCCATATCAAGAATACTTCATTGGTAGCTTGTTCAGAGAAAGGAGAAGTGTTTCTTGTCCTCAGGTTATTGCTAAGGACTTAATGAATAAAATAAATGATTCCTAGGACTGCCTATGAATCCCTATGATCAATGGCGCTAATATTGTTCATGGCCACAATAATGTCAATAGTGTAAGCATATTCCCTCATAATATTAGGCTTGGAGCAAAGAGCCAACCGATGCATCTCGAAGCAAAAGGCAGTGCGAATCTCATAGCAATTGAGTTGACCCTGATGGTGCCAATCACAAGGCAATATAACACAGATCCCAAGACACTCAAAACAATGCAGATCACAAGGTAGACAAAATGGTACAGATCCAAAGGTGATCATAACAGTGCAAATCTCAAGTTAATGTAGATATTGACTCCAAGACAATAAAGATGATAAAGACTTAAAAAGTGTTAATGGCTGAAACACTTGAAGAAACACAGTAACAATACTTGAAGAGCTATAACGTCATTACTAAAGACACTTAAAAGGTGTTGGTGGTGAAGGAACTTAAAGAGAATTGTGATGAAGACATTTGGTAGAGTCAAAACTGATGTTGAAGATACTTGAAGAATGTTTTATTGAAGACATTTCATGAGAGTTGTGGTGAAGAAGTGTTCATGCTAAAGACACTTGAAGAATGTTGTAGTGAAGACACTTGATGAAAGGTGAAAGTTGCATTGAAGACACTTGAAGAGTAAAGACACTTAAAGAGTGTTGTTGCTGAATACACTTACAGAGTGTTACTGATAAAGACACTTGAAGGATGGTGAAGAAGTGTTCACACTACAGACATTTGAAGAATGTTGTAGTGAAGACACTTGATGAAAGGTGAAAGTTGCATTGAAGACACTTCAAGAGTAAAGACACTTCAAGAGTGTTGTTGCTGAAGACAGACACAGAGTGTTACTCGTAAAGACACTTGAAGGGTATTTTTTATAAAGACACTTGAAGCGAGTAGAAGTGTTGTTGGTAAAGACACTTGAAGAAAGTAGAAGTATTGCAACTGAAGAGTCAAAGTGTAGAAGTTAAATATGTTGCAGTCAAAGATCTCTAGCTCATGAAGACTTGAAATCAATGAGTTGTTGCACTAGTCAAAGACCTTAAACTCAAGACTATCAAACTGAAGACTTAAGGACATGAAAAGACAATGCTATCAAGTTAAAGACTTGAAAACATGAATACAACAACAACAACCAAGCCTTAATCCCATACTAGATGGGGTCAGGTATATGGATTCTCTCTCCACATCGCTCCATCAAAGGCAAGATTCGGCTCAATATCTAATATTCGTAAGTCCTTCGACGGTATCTTTCTCCACGTAATCCTAGACCTGCCTCCATCTTTCTTTTTACCTTCTATTACTAAACTATCACATTTTCAAACCAGAGCACCTAAGAGTCTTTGACTTGAAAACATGAATAAGTGAAAGAAATTAAACTGAAGACTAGAAAACATAAAAATATCAATGCCATAAAGCTGAAGGGTTAAAGACATGAAGAGTTAGTAGAAGATCTTTATTGCAAATAAAGACCGCAAACAACGGATATGATATTGAAGCCGTCAAGAGAATAAAGATAACAAAAACACAAAAAATGGACACACAAAAGAAATGAAAGACATCAACATAAAAATGCCAAAAACTCAATATTGTTGAAGTGATTCAAGATCTCTCCCCCACAGATCCAGACAAGAGTCAAAATGTTCACACTTTAAGAAGATGAAAAGAGTCAAGATATCTTGAAATGAAAAATCCAAAACCAAAGAGCATGTCAAAAGTTCCAAAACCCAAACAATGAACCATGTCAAACAAGTTAAAACCTTAGGTTTAGTGTAACCCTCATAGTTTCAAAAAAAACCAACTTTTTCTGCAAAACCAAAATACAAGTTATCTCATGAAATTGAAGTTAATGTTTGATTCCTTATCTCATTATCTCATGAAATTAATAAAGTTTATAATTGACCCCTCAATTATGAAGTCATCCTTCATCACAGGATATGGTTTTTGCCAACAATAGAATCCTGTAGATTAATGATTCATTCACCACTTATACCAAAAAACTAGCAGCATGAATGACAGACAGAAAAATGTGAAGAAAAAAAATATTCTCTTCTATGATAATTGATAACATGTCTTAATGATTTGGAAGAAATTAGAAGAGGCTTATTTAAAAACAAATGGTGAAATAAGAACAAAAGGGCAGCCCGGTGCTACAAAGCTCCCACATTGTGCGGGGGACCACTTGGGTCTATTGTACGCAGCCTTACCCTACTTTTAAAGCAAGATGGTTGTTTCCAAGACTCAAACCCGTGACCTCTAGGTCACAGAAAATGAGATAATCTATCGAATGTCATGCCTCAAAAAATTGACAAATAGATTGCTTTTGTATTTTGAATAACGCCTAATAGATGCTAATACAAAGATCTCTCTAAGATACTTGAGGTTAACTTCTAAAAGACAGAGGCTTCTAATTTGGCATCATTCTCCTAAGAAATAAGGCAGCATCATCAAAATATAGTTTACAAAGATCTACATCAAACAAAGCTATTTGACATGGTGAGAAAGTTGACTACAAGTTAAAGTGGTGCAAGGGGTATTTTGGTAATTTCAAGTTTGGGACAGGAAAGTATGCCGAAATAAAACAAGTTGAATTTTATTTTAACTTTGAGTTGACCAATATATCTAGAAGTTTAGATATGTTCAAATTTTGATACCTCCTATTTTATTTATTTGATTTCTTCATCCCACAAAGAAAGATAAATCTTTTCAAAAGAAGCGGAAGAAAATGAATGAAAGAGATTCATTTAGTTTTATACTATTCTTGAGAGTGTAATCGCCTTCTCCTAGTGTGAATTATTAGATTACCCAGGCGTGATAGTCTACAAACCCTAGATGCAATGGCCTAGGTCACCATTAAGAGGTATTGAAGAACATCTTGCTATGTTCTTGCCCTACACAACACATGGTATGAGTTAATATCACAATCCTCTGAATGGCAAAATAACTTTTCATATATAACAAAAATCTTCCCAGGAAATATACCAAAAAATTCCTTACTTTTAAAATAACATATTGCTTATTATTATTTTTTTAAAACCAAATACCGTTTTACAAAAAAAACCAGAAACCCCATCAAATCTTTTAATTTTTACATATTTAATGGTTCCTAGCAAAACAAAACAGAGGATTTTCAGAATTTGGAATTGATCCAAAATCTTCAAAATAAAATCAGTTCAAAAATCAAGACAACAAGGTGAGAAAAAGGGGAGTTGAAATAGAAATTATTAATCAGTGATGTGGTTAAAGATAAAGTAATAAGATTATATAGGGCTATTTAGCAATTTTATGCATTAACGTTAGCTGAAATTGACAAAGGTGGTCTTCTGCAACAAAAACAACTAATAGGAGATGTGCTTATCAAATACAAATAAGGGAGGTTTAAATTTGAAAAATGAAACCTACCTGACAGTGTTCCTCAGATAAAGCTTGGTTGGAGCGAATTATTTGATGCAAATCAGTGTCCATAAGCTCATAAGCAATGTAGACATCATTAAATACTTCCCTCTGTGGAGGAGGTATGATGTCCCTGATTGCTACAACCTGCATAGAAGAAAAAAGAAGACAAGAGAAAATGATTAAAATATCAATTAGACAATGTGTGTGTATGAGAGAGAGAGAGAGAGAGAGAGAGAGAGAGAGAGAGAGAGAGAGAGAGAGAGAATAAATATTATGAAAGTATGAAAATTAAAGCAATACTAAACAATGGCCAAAAAAGGCAGAAGACCAAATTGGCTAAGTTACAACTTGGACCTATACAGACCTAAAATGTCAAACCATGTGCTAATCTCATTGTCAACCTAGATAAAAGCATGCAAGGCTCAGTCTCTTCAACCCAACAATACGCAATCTACATCCACAAGACCCAGCAGAACAGCACCAAGAAATGAAATTGTTTGTTCTCTCAAATGCATTTCCTAGATCCTCAATGCCTCTCTCCTCAAGCACCAGTCACTATTATCATCATTGGAAGTTCATTGAAGAGTGTGTGACCAAGCAATTTCTTCTCAAATTAGAAATCCAAAACTAATAACTATATATGTGTGTGTTCCTGCTCATTTGGCTTCTAGGTAGAAAACAATCCACATCCCTTTGAAAAGAGATATATTAGGGATAGTTAGTTAGCATCATAGTTTAAGTTTCAGCCTATCTCCAATTATATCCGGTACTAATTTTTTGTTTATATTCCAAACTTACGACCTTTAGGACATCATCACAGCAACCAATAAGTCTAAGTCTATCTATTGAAGTAAATCCTCTGCATAAATTCCACTTGAGCATCTACGTAGATTAACTCAAATTATCTAAGCTTTCTATATCATCTTTCATGCCATCTAATTATTTCATGGTCAAGTTTCCACCATTCATCTGGTTTCTAAAGATGACTTAGCTATGCCAAGGGTTAAAGAATGAATTTTGGCTAAACAACAATTAGGTCAACTTGCCTTCTCCTATCACTCAAACAACAAGAGCCAAACAAGAGACAAGTGCTTCTGAGAACAAGTCTACAATAAGAAGCAACAAATATGCAGGTACAACATCAACCAAACAGGTTAGCATATCCAGATAAATAATTAAAAAACACTTCTTGTGCCACTTTTTACATTGACTGACTAATTAGCTCGACAGAGTTTTCCTTCAATATGTGGACATTGTCCCAAAATGAACATTTGTAGCTCCAAACAAGCAATTTATGAAACAAAATTTGAGCTTTTGCTTTTCACTCGCATCAAAATATGATTTTGATTCCATGACCAATATTGCAAATAATTTTTTTCTTACTTTTTTTTTTAATCAAGATCAAGTCAACTTTCTGGAACACTAAGATGTTACACGTTGCTTTTAATCAAATTAGATTTTGCACCGTACTATTGGTACAAAAAAAATCTACATAATGTATTCCATCTGTCACACATGAAAGGACCTTTTAAGGTTGAAATTCAACCGTCCTCCCACCAAATATATCTTTCTTTCTCCATTCATGAAGAATCACAACACACTACAACTCGAAAAGCAAAAAGAAAAGAGAAAAAAAAAAGAAGAAAAAACCATCTTTCCACTGGCATGAAACTTGATCTATGGAGAGAAAGAGAGAGAGAGCAACTCACTGACGTTTTCATGATCCATATGACGCAAAAGCTTGATCTCCCTCAGCGTCCTCTTAGCATCGATCTTATTATCAAAAGCATTCGCGATCTTCTTGATGGCCACCTGCTCTCCCGTCTCCGAATTCAAAGCCGAACTAAAAACCACACAAACAAATTAATCAAATCAAACATCCATCAAACCCCCAAAAACCCCGACATAAGAAAACTCACCAGACGATGCCATAAGCGCCCTTCCCAATGGGCATGATCGGGGGCTTATACTTAGCAGTAACCTCAAAAATATTCCCAAAAATATTATACTGTATAAATCTCCCCCCATGGCTTAGCGTCGCCTGTATGCTCTCTAGCCCCGGCACCGGCGCCGCCCCCGCCGCCCCCGTCGCAGCTCCGGCCCCTCCCTGCTGCGCCTCCACCATGTCCGTGTCCCCCTGCTGCGCTCCTCCCTCCATCTCCTCCTCGGATTCAATCCTCAGCCCTACACCTCTCTCTCTCTCTCTCTCGATGCTAAAAATGGAGGGACTAATCAATAAAAAAAAGAAAACCCGGGGGTTGTTTCTGGGAAAAACGCGATCATTGGGCTTTGAAAAGGTCTGGGAGAAGCGAGAACCGAGAGGATGATGACACCTGGCACAATGTCGAGAATGGACGGTGATGATTACAGGGGTAGATGTGGAAAAGGTTTTGACCGGCGGCTGTGGGCCCCACCGGTGGTCGGTCGGGGCCTCAACAAAGCGGCAAGAGACACTCCTAAAACGACAGCCGTCCCCAACCTGCTGTCATTTCGTATTTTCACTAAACACCTCCAATTATTCCGTATTTTCAGATAAATCCTTTTTATTCATATCTAACTCCCTGAAATTTTTCTTTTTACCGGGCATTTGTACAAACTTGTACAATTTACAAAATTATAATTTATATATAAATATATATAATAAAAATTATTTTTTGAATATTTTAAATTGATGTTAAAATAATTTAATTTTTTTAAAAGAAATTACACATTACCATCAATTAACCATATTTATTATTCTTTAATTTAACATCTTGTTTGTTATCCCTTTCTATCTATTAAACTATATATTATAAATCTAGATTCCAATATCATACAAACAAAACATATTCTCATATGGTCCCATTCCTTCTTATCTCCATCCTACATTAAAACACACTTTTAATGAATGTTAAAAAAATATGGTATATAGTTGGATTTAATTAACTCCTCAAAATATTATAAGTGCTAATGTGGCATGGATTATATTTTCAAATATATATTACAAGATCAACATCCATTTTATAAATGAAAATTAATATTTTATTAGGTAATTAACTATTGCTCCCTTGAACAGTGCCCAACTTCCCTATAGGTCTCTGACACTGTTCATCCCATTCCCTAGGGTCCTTGGGTAGGGGTTTAATGTAAATAGGTGTTTGGGTGTGTAGGGGAAAAGGTGAACAGTGCGCAAACAGTGTAGGGACTAATAGATAATTTGCTCATATTTTATTGCACTCAAAAAACATGTATTAAAAAAAATATTAGTAAGTAATTATAGGTCCTTTGAATAGTATCCAAATTGCCTATAAGTACTTAGAAGGTGTGTAGGGGTGTAGTGTTGTAATAGTGTTTTGAGTGCGTGTGTTTTAGGTGGAGAATAGTGTCAAATAGTGTCAAGAATTAATAGAAAATTTGACTTTAAAAATAATAGAGTCATAAAAAAAAGTTAATAAAACATAATTCTAGTTTAATTAGAGTAAACTAGCTAGTTAAGGGAACAAACATAGGATTAATTATATAATAATAGAGTCTAAAACAAGGGGATAGAGCCCACAGTTGATGGGAAGAGGAATTGAGGTTTTGTGGTTGAATGATAAAATAATGTGGTGGTCTTAGCTTTACATGTGATGTGCTCCAAAGTTGTTACCCTAACAAAAACAAAACAATGTCTTTATTTACAAGGCATTGTTGGACATAGACAAGCAAGAACGTCATGAATTAATTAACATTTTATCTTTTCTTTCTTTTATTTGAGGCAACCTAACATTGAGCTAGCTCTATTTAACCTTAAAAAGTTTAGAAAAAATTAAAAAATATATAGTATGTTGATAGTTATATCATACCATAATGAGTATATGTTTTTAACATGATATTACTCTCTTAATATTAGCCTAAAACAATTTAATAATCCTCAAAAATTGTCTTAAAAAACTAATACCCATAGCACCTTGTATTTGAGTAAACTCGAAGTTGAAAGCAGTCACTTTGGTGTTTCCGAAAGTACATGTTGAATATAGAATACTAAGGGGCGCTCATTTTATTGAAAATGATAGGAAAATCATCGAAGTATGTTGAGTTTCTCTAACTTCTGTTGTTCATTTATCATGAAGTGTTAAAAATATCATTTTCCCCACCTCATTTTGTCTTAAGCCCACTTCAACTTTTTTATTATTGAAATAGGTGGAGTGAGTTTTGACATATAAAAACTCACTCCAATGTCCTCTCATTATTGGAAAAGAACACCAAAAATATACTTTTCCCCACTTTCAACCACTTTGCAAAACTGAGAGTTCAACCCATTTTTCACTTCCCAACATTTTTTATGAGATGAACATCTCCTATATTTTCATAAACTCCGACTTCAACATTTTTATTTTTAAAAAAAAAATCTATAATAGAAGTTTAAATTAGGGGAGCGTTTTGGTACGCAACAAAGGAATGTGATTGACTCCTGACATAAGGTCATTCCCACGTTTGGTGGAGCAGTAACGGGAATAGAGGGGGAATGCCATTCCTTCCCCCAAGTGCATGAATGGAATGCTCATTCTCTCATTAGTAAATGTTCATTTTGCCCATGAAATTAATTAATTTATTTTGTTTGTTATCATCTGATTATCTTTAATAAAATAAATTTATTTATTTATTATCTTCAATAATATTATAATAAAAGTAAATATTTATATAATAATTAATTAATATTATTAAACTTAAAATATTTATTTATAATAATAAAATAATTAAAATAATTATTTAAATATTTATTCATATTAATTTATTTATTAATACTTAAATATTTTAAAAATAATTATCATTTAACTCACCTATTATTATATATATAATATTATTTATTTGCATAAAGGGCATAAGAGTCATTTTATCACATATTTCTTCTTTTTACTTATCTCATTCTCAATGAACTACCATTCTAATTCCTTCCATACATTCTCATACCTTTTCATTCCACTCATTCCAATTCACATTCCCATGCCCCACATGATCCGAACTCCCACTTTATCCCATCATCTTCAACCCAACATGGTGAAGTGTATAATAAAGAACTTAGACTTTTGATATCCATCATGTCCATCACCCATGTGCACACGCAATATCAAGTCATCTCGCATGGTTTCAGAATCAGGGGAGTCCCCAGCTTATCAATTATGTTTTGACACGTGTTTTCACAAGATGCTGCAATGTTTCGAATCCTCTCCCATATCAAACATTAAAAAAAGAAAAAATACAAATTCATAAAAAATTTCTACCAAAGATTGCCTAGTATTTCATACTATATTTTCCTCCGTTTATAGGATTAAATTTGTCAAAGCATATTATTAAAACATACAAAAAGATATTTAAGTGGACAAGTGTCAAAACACTATTAAGTGAACTAGGAACTCACCATGGTTTTGGTTCTGAAACCAGGCAAGATGAATCCCACACGATCAAGGTATTAATTATTGGTTTAGAAACACTTCACTTCATTCAAACCATATATAACTGATTATGGCTCATAAAAATAAAAAAATAAAAAAATAAAAAAATAAAAAACCCTTCTCATTCTACAACCCTCACTATATAGTATATACACACACACACATTACAGGCATAGAGAAAGAGTTCAAGAGATCTAATCTCATACATATATAATTCAATAAAAACACACTTAATTAAACCATACACCTTTGAGCATAAAATTAAAACAAATCATATATCCTAATGACAAAGAGGACACAACATAAGCCCATTCTCATTACACTCTCCACACCTCACCACCTTCTTCTCCTCCTCCTCCTCCACCACCACCTTGCAACTCCCATTGCACTCCAAACACGGCACGAACCGAGCTCCGCCGCACCCCTCGCAACCTCTCTTCCCTCCCTTCCCCCCTCCCTCCGCTCTCCTCGCCACCCACTTCATCATCTCCCTCAACTTCCCCACCTCCCCTAGCTCCACCACCTCCTCCACCCCTCCAATATACCTCCCCCCTATAAACAACCTCGGCACCACCACCTCCTCCCCCACCATCTCCTTCACCTCCTTCAAGTACTCTCCATGCAGAGCCACATCCCTCTCATCCACCTCAACTCCGACATCCACCGCATGGCCTTCGACAACTCTCCGTGCCGTCTCACAGTCTTCAAAAGTCCGGCGAACACCTCTCAACGTTGTGGTATACAAAACCACCCCTCTCTCATTCCCCGGAGGCTTCTTCTCAACATAACCTTCAAAAGGATCCCTGGGCCTCCACTTCCTCTCTCCTTGATCACCACCCTTGTTCTTGTTCTCCCTATCCCACAAAATGAAACTGTTATCCTTCACCGGCCTGTACCCTGTGCTAATTGGCCTCTCCTCAGCCTCTTTCTTCACTGTTTGAAGAGAATTAGGATTTGGAGTTGGTGTTGGTTTTGGTGTACTTGTTACCTTCTTTGCATCAAGTACTTTTTTCTGATCAGTGAGTGTAGGCTTGAGGTCTTCCAAAGCTTTGCTTACTTCCGACCAAGACTTGGGTGCAACCTCGACGGAATCGAGCTTGTCGAGTATAGGCAGAGAAAGAGTTTGTGGCTTCTTGTCTTGTGGCTTATCATCATGATCGGCATCGATGATCATCCATGGTTCTTCGATCTTACTGACGTCGAAGAGGGAAATGCTGGTTGGCGGAGGGCGGTACACGTCGGCGGCCACCGTGGCTTCTACTCGCTTAGAAGAAGCACAACCCATGGCTAGCTTAAGTGGTTGGCTTTGTGTTGAGAATTGTTAGAGGTTTTGTGTGAGGGTTATAAGAGAGAAGAGAGAGGTGGGGATGGAGGGAGGAGAGTTTGTGGTGAGGAGGAGGAGAAAGGGTGGTGAGTGGCTGTGGATTAAGGATGATATATGTGTTTGTATGATGATCACATGTAGGAAGTGGTGTGGGGTTGTTGATTTGTTGAGGAGTTTTGTCTGTGTTTTCTTGAGTTTGTGGTGGCTGTTGGTGTTGAGCATGGAAGGAGTAGGACAAAATCAAAATGTGGATGAGTTGTTTTTGGTTTTGATTTGATGATATGAGGGTGTGTGTCTCAGTTAGAGCCCTATGTTGATTGAATTCTTCTATATGTCTTGTTTGTGTTGATTTGTCTTCAAAGACCCCACATTAATCAATATAAATATGTATTTGCTTAAATTTTTATATAAAAATAATATTTACTTGCAGACCCTATAAAAATATATTTTATTGTTTATATACATACCCATAGTTAGAATTTTGAGTTTTAACCATAGTTAAATCGTAACCATAATTAAAAAATGTCTAAGCTACGCTTAACTTTTTCAAAAGCATTGAAATAACTCTAAAATTTCATAAGGGAATTATAAATAAAAACTCATTATTTAGAGAGGTATATTAACAAACTAATTTTAGTAGTTTTACCTTATTCCATTAATTAGTTTGACACCATCAAAGATTAACCACAGATATATAAGAAAAATAAGGATTTGTAGATATATACAAGTAAATATCATTTTTATAGAAGTATTTAAGTAATTTTGAATTATTATAGAGGCATTTAAGCAATTCTGAATTTTTATAGGGCTATGCAAACAAAAACCCTAAAATTAAGGATGATTTTTAGTTTATGAACACTGTGTTTTGATCTCATTTTGTAAATTTTAATTTTTGTTGATTAAATGGTGGGAATGATAAAAATAATTACTGTGTTACAACAAATTCAAAAGTAACCAACCTTATAAGGAAAATTGATAACTCATTCTCTCTCGCAAAGAAGAGTTGCTTTTAGTGGCTTGTTCATATTTACCAAAAAAAAAAAAAAAATCTGATCTTGAAAAAAAAATTCCAAATTTAATCATATTTTTTGAAAAGTAAACACTTGGAACATTCACCAATGTAAACAATCATGAAGATTGAATCTTAAAAGAGAGAGAACACAAAATAGGCAAAGAAGAGAATGACAATTTTTTTCAAAAGATATTTCCAATGCTTATGATTCATATTGAGTGTTTTATGAAAAACAAAAAGATAGCACTGATATTGATTTTCCACAATTTGATGTTAGAACTTCACTCAAACTGGGCAGGACTTGTGAACAACAGAGGTTAAATACAAATGCAGGCATTTGAATCCTAGACTAGCATTCAATGAGGGAAGGCGGCGGGCACCAGCACCTCTACTAGAACCCTTTATTCGAGTTCACTTTTTCGTATTTTTCCCTGTTCTTAGAGAAAGAACCTTTCAGTTTCTCCGGATTCCAACTTCTTGATGGCATCTTCTATTGCAGGGACAACATTCTTGAAGGCTTCTCACTGACTGGTTGATAAGCTTATCCCTGAAAATATGTACAACAAAGAAAAGGCTATAATGGAATTAATCAAGAAGTTCCTACACAACATTGGGACTTACTCATGTGGATAACACAAAGTGAAAATTAATTTACATAGTTACTTTGAACTTCTTGAGACAACCAATAAAGACTGAAGGAATAATAGACCAAGTAGTTTCATTGATAGTAATGGAGCTTGTTCAACTGAAAAACAAGACTGAGACACAATATATGGTTAACTTCGGGCTGTGCCAAAACTTGATCCTTGCACCCCATACAAATGATGAATAAAATCCATTATGCTTAAATTTCGATAAATTAGGTTCCAAGAACTTACACATGTTCCCTGACAAAGACGGTCGACTCAGAAAATTAGTAAGATACTCTTATCACAAATAAAAAATGCATGACAATAAAATGAAGCTATGAACCATAGTTGACAAGATGCTCAGCTAGTCCCTTATTAACTTTTGCAAGTTATTTGCGATGAATTCTTTAATAGACAACCTCATGTAATCTGACCCAATGATCAATCATGGTGTGTACAGAGCAAGAAAACTAACTTGCAAAATAATGAAACTGTGGAGAGACTATTGAAAGTCATGGATGATTTTCTCTCTATAAGTATATAAATTAATTTTGTTTTGAGTGTCATTAGCTGCATTTGATTGAGAGATGATACTGTCATTTGGTTTGAATGAAGAAAACATTTTTCTCTTTCATCATTATTTTTCTCTCTGTTTTGTTCATATCAAACACACTTGCAGTATGAATTGCATTTCATGGTCTGTAGCTCTTCTTCATTGTATGTAACTTGGGGCATTGCAAGTACTTTCATTTTCATAACAAGTCATAAAAAAAAAATAATGAATGAATTCCAATATAATGTGACATTGGAGAAAACCAACCAATATTTAACTCAAATGACACACTACAATCGGGGCCAACTTAAATTTAATTTTAAATGAAGGTTGAGGAATTTAATTTAGTTCGTACATATACTAGTCTTCATAAATAAAGTTGGTAAATCACTGATCTATTTTATTTGTTAAATTGCTCTGATTAAATTTTTTATAAAAAAAAATGAAAGTGGTTAAATAATTCAGTAAAATAGTAACTTGTGGAGTTTAGACTAAAGGAAAATTAAAAAAAAATATTATTAAATATGTTTTTCGTTTGCTTATTTATTTACTTTTTATTGCATTATTAATAATGGAAAAAACCTTTTGATTTCTATTTTAATAATTCATTAGGTAGTGGTGTGGGGTTGTTGATTTGTTGAGGAGTTTTTGTTTGTGTTTTTCTTTGAGTTTGTGGTGGCTGAGGTGTGTGCATGTCTCAGTTAGAGCCCTATTATATGTGTTGATTGAACATTCCTATGTCTTGTTTGTGTTGATTTGTCTTCAAAAGAACCTACATTAATTACTGCATTACAACAAAATCAAAAGGAAAATATTGGATCTAAAAAAAAATAATCCAAATTTATTCATTTTTTTGAAAAATAAACATTTGGAACATTCACCAATGTAAACAACCATGAAGATTGAATCTTAAAAGAGAGGAACACAAAGTAGTCAAAGAAGAGAATGACAATTTTTTTCAAAAGATATTTCCAATGCTTGATGATTCATATTGAGTGATACATGAAGAACAAAAAGATAGTAATCTTTTTTTGTTTTTTTTTTGACAAAGAAGATAGCACTGATATTGATTGTCCATAATTTGAATTTAGAACTTCACTCAAAACTGGACTGGACTAGTGAACAACAGAGGTTTAAATACAAATGCAGTCATTTGAATCCTAGACTAAACCCTAAAAGCTTTAGCTCATGTTCCTAACCCCTAGCATTCAATGAGCAAAGGCGAGTTCAAGTTCTCTTTTCCATATTTTCCCTTGTTCTTAGAGAAGAACCTTTTAGTCTTCCCCAGATTCCAGTTTCTTGATGGCATCTTCTATTGCAGGGACAAGATTATTGAAGGCTTCCCACTGACTGGTTGACAAGCTTATCCCTGAAAATATGTACAACAAAGGAAGAGCTATAAGTTATTTCAATGCAGATAAATACTATATGAGAAAGATTTTGATGGATTTAATCAAGTAGTTTCTACAAGATGGAATTAATCAGTAAATTTCTTATAATAAAGACCATGAATTTGAACAGAAGCTAGATAGGTAAACGCATTCATGTGACCTTGGGTAGGCATCCATTGATTTTAATGAACTTTTATTTGTTTAACTGAGCTAAGAGATTAGCAAGTTAGCAGGTAAAGGTGGTATAACACAACTTGAGAAAGAGTGAACAAGGTAGGGATTTCAATCTCCAATCAGGAGAATTGAATTGGAATTACAAGAACTAGAAGTTGTATTGGGTACGCTAGGTGAAATCAAAGCTCTAGTGTATTCCCTTTTGCTTAAACCAATATTGAGTTTTAGTACTGTTTAATATTCTATTTTATTTTTCTTTTGATTCTTAGTTTTGGCATTTAAATCTACAAAATTCTAATTCTTCAAATAGTGTTAAAATTGGTAATTTCAGTACTTGATAAATTAATTTTCCTCGTAGGATCAACATTCTACTTATCACTTTATTCCTTGAATGATTTAAGGTACTTGCTAAATTTTAAGCATAAAGTTTTTGGCAGTGTTGTTGGGTAACGTTTTCTTTATCAATATTGATATCATCTAGTTTTGATATTAATTTGAATGTACGTTTATTATAAGCATAATTTTCATTAGTTCTTATTTGGATCTCCCTTGCAATGGATGCGGAGATCAAGGTGTCTCGCCTAGTTTAACCCTACTTATTCCCCAACCAACCACAATTAAATGGATGGTAAGAAGCACTTTGGAGTTCTATTAAGCTAAGCATAATGAACCAACTCATGTTTTAAGAAAGAAACAAGATTAACTCAAGGTTAATATCGCATAGAAATTGCACAAAAGTGGCGATATGAACCTAAAAATAGTGCCTAGAAAGTGGTTAAAAATTAATCCACACACTTTTGAGGGTTTATCATCAAAAAAGTGTTCGACAAAAAAGTGACCACCAATATCTCAGATCTTGAAAAAATCTGCAACCACTTAGATGACAAGTATCTAATTCCAAGTTTACAACCACTTATCTTACATTTTTCCTACTTTGATGATGACTTTGTTTGTTTCTAGATGATAATGGCATTCCCTCGACGATTGATTCCCAAAACCCTCCAGATACTGCTAACCGTTGCTCTTTTAAGTCAGCTGCTTATAGAAGTTGGTTTATATCTTCTATTATTCGACTCAGGACGGCTAATTATGACGACTCTCCTCACGGTGAGGATCTTATATCGTCATGGTTGGCCTAATGGTCCGATTTCTCTTCTGGATCATTAGAAACCAGTACATCGCAATCACAGAAGCATGGCGCCAGAACTGGGGCTGATCTACAGGTTTGAATGCCTTCTTTAATTATTCTTTTTTCAGCCAGAATTCATCATGCATGCGACGTCTCGATCCTTCTTGTTCTTGAGTACGTGCTATATGGAGTTATTGCTGATGATTAAATGTATACAGTGGTGTGGCTGTGGTTGTTTAGACCTGTAGTTATGGATTCTTTAGCTCTTCTTTGTTATTCCTATGTCTTGAAAGCTGATTTTGATCAGATTTAGACCAATTAGAGCACAATGTCTTAAGGTTGATTTTCATGTTTAGTCTAGCACTCAACCGCTTGAGGATGTATGCATGTAATCAAAGAGGAACAAATATTTGGATGTTTAGCAAAATTCCAGGCTTGATATGTTTCAAATCTTGAAGGTAGCTTTGGTTTTTGGTTCTTACAATAATAATATTGGTTCCTTGGTTTTCAGTATATATCTTCTTTAATTTTACTCTTGGAGTAGTTATATATGTACGTACTAATATTCACGCATTCTTCTTGAAACCTTATTTTGTTCATCTATTTCCTATGGCCATGCATAATGATTGATATTCTAAGTATGTGCATGGCATTTAGTTTGTAAGATTGAATCCAAGATATCAAACTATATATATATAGTTTTGAAAAGTGTCAATTACAAAACACCCTTCTCAAGACTTTTCAAAACTATTTTGGAAAGTGTTAATTATCAAAACACCCTTATTATAAAAATACTTCTGAAGTAATATATCCAAACACAAGAATAACATAAGCGCTTAAATTACTCTCAGAAGCCTTTTTTTTTTTCAAAAGTCCTATCAAACTGAAAGGAAAAAAAAAAAACCCTTTTTTCATAAGCCAATCCAAACAAGAGAAAGGTAAACGCAATTCATGTGACCTTGCGTAGGAATCCATTGAGTTTAATGAACTTTTATTTGTTTAATGGCACTAAGAGATTAGGCAAGTTAGCAGGTAAATGTTGTATAACACAATGAGAAAGAGTGTTGAACAAGGTAGGGACTTCAATCTCTAATCAGGAGAACTGAATTGGAATTACAAGAACTAGAAGTTGTATTGGGTACGCTAGGTGAAATTGAAGCTCTAGTGAATTCCCTTTTTGGTTTAAACCAATATTGAGTTTTAGTTTTAGTATTGTTTAATATTCTATTTTTTTTCTTTTGATTCTTAGTTTTGGCATTTAAATCTACAAAATTCTAATTCTTCAAACAGCGTTAAAATTGGTAATTACAGTACTCTTGTAGGATCAACATTCTACTTATCACTATATTATTTGAATGATTTAGTGCACTTGCCAAACTTTATGCATCAAGTTTTTGACGGGGTAAAGTTTTGTTTTATCAATATTGATACTATCTAGTTTTAATTATAAGCATAATTTTTCTTAGTTCTAATTTGGATCTCCATTGGAGTGGATGCGGAGATCAAGTAGTCTCGCCTAGTTTAACCCTACTTATTCCCCAACCAAACACAATAAAATGGTTGGTAAGAAGCACTTTGGAGTTCTATTAAGTTAGGCATTATGAACCAACTCATGTTTTAAGAGAGAGACAAGATTAACTCAAGGTTAGTATTGCATAGAATTTGCACAAAAGTGGTGATATGAACCTAAAAATAGTACCTAGAAAGTGGTAAAAAAAATTAATCAACACACTTTTAAGGGTTTATCATAAAAAAAAAGTGTTCGACAAAAAAGTGACCACCAATATCTCAGATATTGAAAAAATCTGCAACCACTTGGAATAACAAGTATCTCATTCCAAGTTTTCAAGCTAGTTGAAATTTCAAGCATTTCAACAAATTTAGCTGCTAAACATGCATTCTCACACAGTCACATCCATGTGTGAAGGAAAGAAAACTATCATTAAGAAAGCCTCAAGGTCCAACTTCAATCCCTAGAGAATGCATATTATTGCAGTTAAACTTTGATATATTGAGTTTGTAACTTCAATCCCAGTCACAAATCCACAATGCTTACTTGGTAAACCAAAGCATGACTCTCCAACATTCAAATTCAATGAAGAATCAAAATAATCCATTAAACTACTGCAATTTTTTCTAGTCAGGTTCATGAATTAAACCTCCATTCTCACTAAAACCAATAATATAATACAAAAGCGAAGAAAGACAGTACCTTTGGAGGTAGGAAACTGCTTCCCATCTTTCTCAAAGAACTCCCTGATCGAAACCAGCGTCTTCCCTCTAAACTCCTGCAGCGTAACCCTCCTCTTGTTCGAAAGCTGCGAGAAACCAAACCCATTAACAAGGTATAAAATCAAACCAAAATCAACACAAATCGAGCTTCCGAATCTTAAAATCACCCGGCAGATGATGAGATCGCCATCGTCATCATACTCCTTCTCACCGTGGCTTCTACCGGCGTCCTCTTCTTCTTGATCATCCCCTTGCTGACCTGCTTCCTCTTCTCCTCCTTCTTGGGCAGCGTCGTCGGCTTCAGTCTGCTTGGACTCGAGAAAGGACTCGACGACGGAGCGGACGAAGAGCTTGCGTTCGGGAAGCGAGAGGTCGATGCCAAGGCGCTCCGCGGCGGCGGTGCGGACCTTGAACTCCGTGGTCTTCTCCATGTCAACGGTGCTCAAGATGTCCTTTACCACCTCCGAGATCCTCTTCTCCATGTCCGCGTCCATCGTCTCTCTCTCGAACGAGACGGAATTAGGAAGAAGGGTTTAGATTTTAGGGTTTATTCGATCAAAAATATTACAATTGTTATGGCAAAATTAAAAATTATGATTTTTTTTTTCGTTTTTCTTATGAAATGAAGATGTTTATTATAAAAATTCTTACCGATTTTATTCTTAACTTAACGAGTGTTTGGGTAATATAATAAAATTACTTTAAAAAAATTTATTATTATGGAAAAGTTGTTTTCGAATTCACATAGCTCATGTTTGATAGGGGGATATCCCAAGGTGGAATATCCCCAACACATTTCCCAATGAAATTTTTTCCTGCCAAAAACTTTAATTTAAGTTTAAGAATATAATAATAACCCATCCGCCAATGCATGGAAGCCACATAACTATCTTATCATTAATATCTTCACTTTAAAATTTCTCCCCAAAAAATTCAAAACTTTTCAAAAGTTATTCTTAATCCCAAGTGGGATATTCCCTAATCAAACACAAGCATAGGTTTTACAGTAAAAATCAGGGACGAAGTCTTCACGAGTTTTAAAAGTTTTTTTTTTCTTTTTGAGTATATCAAAATATAAAATTTCTATAAAATCATCCCATAAAGTTACCCAAACACCTCAATTAAATTTCTACATAATATATGGATTATGTAGGAATTAGAGGCTAACTAAACAAGCCCTAAGAATTAAAAAAATTATTTCTCTATATTTTAAATTAAATCAGTTGATTGTTTTACTATAAAACTAGTAAATGACCCTCGTGCTTTCGAAAAAAATAATAGTTATATGTTATGGGTGAAAATAGTATGACACATGACCCTCATCCAAACACTCACGTGTCCGACCCATAAGTCCCCTAGTGTGTTAATCGGAATTCCCCTCAACTCATTCCACGACCCAGAATAATATGTCGGTTCATCGATTCCAAGCTATCCGCCCGATCAACGGTTGGGAACCTTTTATCCGTTCTTCAACCTAAAATAGTTCTAGTCATTCCCTGGTTTAGCATAGTGATTGCTTGTTCTTCGGTCCAAGGCAATCTATTCATTCTTCGGCTCATGGCAGATCATTCATTCTATAATCTAAGGAAATCTATATTCGTTCGTTGACTCTAACCTTCTAGAAGATCTACAGCTGTCACCTAGCTAGCATTCTAGAAGAACTACAGTTGTCGCTTAGCTGGATGCTTAGCTGGCGCCAAGCTGGAAGCCTAGCTGGAGCCAGTCTGGCAAACACGTGTTGGAATTTCAAGCTTGCGCCCCAAGCTACCGGAGCCTATAAAAGTCAAGAGTAACAGTTCATTTGGACAATCCCAATTTAGACATCGAAACTCTGCTCCACTGAAGACTGGTCTCCATCTCCGCTGAAGATTGAGCTCTCCTTCCATTCGTTTTTTGGATCTCAATCGATCTTCTCCTCTATCTGTAAGAGATGCTTGTGATTACTTTGATGATAATGAAATACTCTCTCTCCGTCGTTTTTTCCCCAATTCTCGGGGGTTTTTCCATGTAAATTTGGTCTCTCTTCTCTCTTTGTTTTGTTCTTTAATTGATTTTCTCCTAAACTAGCCACACAAAACAAACAAATTAAATTGTTGGAGTGAAATTAGGGTTTTCTCCCTAATTTCGCATCAACATTATATAATAACAAATGCCCTTGTGTTGCTAACAACTTTCATAAATGTAGTGACCGCTACTTTTGAATTTCCTATTTGCCTTAATATATTCTCTAATGATGATTAGTGAACTAATGCTTGAAATGAATGCGAGATGAGGGCTTAAGCGCGAGGTTGAAGGTTAATGGCTCTATTGTAGTTATATGCTAGTTCAGGGACCAATGAATGATATTAATGTTGGTGAAGGGTTTTAAAGTAAAATAGCATATTTAATCATCTCTCTCTGCCTGATAAATAGAACCAAGGGTATGCATGAAAAGATATTAGAATGGAAGGGTGTATGTGCAAAATAGGGGGTGATTATAGACTACACTCATGCACAGTCCCCACGTGATGATCACTCCCCTACTTTTGAACGGACGACCAAGATGGTCTTTTAAAAGATCAAGGGAAACGATGGTAGTGAGAGCCTCTCACCACCCATCGTGTTGATGGCCATTCGATGCAGAGTAGTGAATCCGAGAGGGTAGGCGGACGTCCTATCAAGAGCACTGCTACTCGTTGACAGCATCAATGCTCCGCGATCAACGCCGGAAAAGGGAGCCGTGGGCAGCGCTGGGTCGCGTCGGGAAGCTGTAGCCTCGGGGGCCTCGACCTCTCCTCGATGGTAAAAGGGGCATGAACTGGTCTCCCTCCCATTTCACTGCCTCTTTCATTAAACTCAGAGCTGGAGTGAGACGGAGTAGATAGGGAGAGCTCCGGCTGGTGAATAGTATGTGTGTGTGCTTCACGGCGACTTTCCGACGTCGGAGGAAACTCCAGCCTGCGAGGGTGACGAAACTCACGATTGGGATTTAGAGAAACGAGAGGAAAGGGAGACGTGGGTGGCACTGGACTGCTTCTCGTCATCGCGAGCTCGTCGGAACAATTTGAAGACTGGACTAGAGGAAAGAGAGGCCGGGGAAGGAGCAAGACGGAACCCCGTCGAACCAGTAAGTTGTTGACTACTCGACCAACACCGAACAACCTTCAACTCAAGCGTTGTTGTAACGAACATCTTAGGTCTGTTTATCTGCCCATCATTGAGCTGTTCTAGAATGTAGACCAATTATATGATGTGTTGGAGGGTTTTGTTAGCTTGAGTGAAGGTCTTCAAATAATCATGCATGTATGGTTAAGAACTGGGATAAACGGTCATGTGCATGAGCCTTATCAGAGGCTCAATCGTAGTGTTTGATTTACTTCTCATTCACTGTAAAAGCCTTGGTATAAAATGGAAGCAGATCAAGAGGTTTTGAGTCTTTTGTTATGGCTGAATAGAGGTGTGGGCTTCACTTGAAGGGTTTGAGTTCAAGAGAGCCATATGCTGTCTCTCTGAGGAGTAGAAGTTGATGATGGATTTTAATTGCTTAAGTGCGATGCTTAGGGTGCTAAGGTGTTTGGGTTTAAAGGAGGATTAGAAGAGAGAGAGAGTATGGACTGCACTTCCAATGTGCTTGTTTCCCAGTTGAAGGAAGTCCAAGCCTTGTCTTGGTTCAGTGATGAATGTAAGAAGAATTATTGAGTAGTTTTAATAGATGTATGTATGCTTACGGGCATGTAGAGAGAAGGGGATTGATTTTGTCACGCCCCGACCCGGATTCCGGGATCTCGAGCACGTCAACAGACCGGCCGTATTAAAGAAGAGATAAACTCAACTCGAATACAAGGCCTAATAATGTGATAAGCAGATAACAATCCATAAAAATAAACTCGAGTTCATAAGAACATAGAGTCATTAGGGTCCATAGGCCCTATAACAGTCTGGTCCCTATACGGGTCCTACAATGATAATGCTCATAAAAGATAAAGACAAAGGATAAGGTAGGCTCCTAAAACCTCTGGTCTCCCTGTGATTTCCCCTCAGGCTCCTCTCCCTCCTAAACCTCGGAATCTGTAAAAGAGGAAAAGAGAAAACATATGAGCTTTCGAATGGAAAGCCCAGTAAGTACCCCTGCAGGTCACAATGTCATAAATAGGAAATATGACAGCCAATGATATCATAATATCAACAATATAGTCATAGGAGTCTACCACAAACAAGTCAAAGGTACGACCCCTGATACAGAAGCCCTCGGGCTCTGTAAAGAGTTTTAAAAGAACTCAAAGTTTACTCCCGGCCAGTATGTCCAGCTTTTGGATGTAAATACGACCTAGATGGTCGTTTGACCCTCCGGTCATAGGTCGGTAGAACTACCTCTCCTACGTGTTAACACGGTCAGTGTACCATGCCCACTGACAGGTAAGACCTCCAGAGATTAGCTTCTCTGGTAAGGTAGACAGGAAAGTCAGGGGGTCCTATCCCTGAACATTCCTTTATTGGAGCTTCCCTAGCTCCACTGAGTCCGGGCAGTAGAACATAGCAAACAGGGACACCAACGTCCCGAAAACAAACGTACATGCTCAACAGGATTCAAAAACAGGTATGAATAGCATGTATGGCTTTAGCAGTGCATGTAATAAGAATTCATAGCAAGTCCAAGAAATCCCGTTACCGGGTGGAAACTAGGCAAGTGAACTTACCTCTGTTTGTTGAAACTAGAAGTCTTTCTAGTCTTCTTCTTCTTTAGTGTGCCAACAACTCCCCGAGAGTATCTAGCATACAATGGTCTTTATCAGAATCATTATTCTAATAATTTTCTATCTCTCTAAGTGTTCATGCATGCCTAATGTCCTTGTTGGGCTTAGGCCCACCAACGGGTCCTAAGGACCATCTCTCGGGTTACCAGCCCTTATTTCCGTTTCTTTGTCCTTTAGTTGACTTTTAGACCTACTTTGGTCAAACCTAGTCAACTCCAGTCTATTTGTCGAGTCTGACTCTTATTCAGTCATTTAAGTTGAGTTGGGCCTATTCAAAATTGATCTTAACCCCTTTTTACCAAAAAGGGCATTTTGGTCATTTGGCAACTTTGACCCTAAAGTTTTAAGTTCCACCTTGTTTAGGGCTTAATAGTCCTTTTTGAATTTATTTAGCTTCCTTACTAAATATTTTTCATTACACAACCAATTATCCACTGTTAAGAAATTAATTAATTAATTTCTATTTACCTCACTTTAATATTTCATAATAATACTTACTTAATTATTATGTCACATAGTTATAGTTCCATATAATTACCGAAACTATACAACCATTTGATTAATAGTGTTAATACTATTAATAGAGACATTACTAGTTTAATTAGTCAACACTATAGTCTCTACTAGACGTCACACAACCTAGGTTTGAAATTACATAAATGATTATCATTTCCTCCTAGGTTAAAACCATAGTCAAATAATAAGAATTCTTTTATTACTTTTAATTAAATGTCACATGCCAAAGTTTCACAATTTAATAAATATTTGTTACTAAATAACAAAACTCATTCAAATTAACCATACCACAAATAAATATGTTACACTCTATAGTTTCCAAATTCATTACCTCTACTAGCTAATTATTATTTGTTATAACAATTTAACTAGTATCTTAGACCAAGAGAGGAAAAATAAATGGATTAATCAATATTTTGTCACACTACTAACGTTATATAAAAATAATTAACAAACTATACTAACAATTATATAAGAATTATTGTCACGAATAATCTGTTAATATCATAGCCTAATAAAATATATTAGCTAGCTAAATCCATTAGTTCAATTAACTTTACTAATATGTCACACTAAGCTAACATATTATTAACTTTTTATTTTTTTGACGAAATGTATATATATATATATATATATATATATGTTAACTGTCACACAGCTAAAATCACCACATACTATTATTATTTTATTTTATTTTTTTAATTCCACTTCTTCTTCAACCTCGGGACCGAGACCCCGCCATCGCTCCTGCAGGTAGCCGGAGCTCCTCCGGCGTCAAGTCTCGTTCGGCCGGCCTGTTCTCAGCGCGTCTCAACCACCAGTAGAGGGAACAGGCTCTTCTTCTTCTTCCCTACCGAACTCCAGTCCCCAGCCTGTCTCCCTCCTCATCTCCGGCGAACTTCAAACACACCGGAATGCATGCAAAGCTTAAGTAAGGTACTGCAGAGGAGGAGAGTTCTTACCGAAAGGGCTATCGTCGCCGGTAACCACCACAGTGATCTTTTACCCGTTCGTGTGCACCGTTGACCTCTCCAACGAGCCCAGTCGTGCACGCGTCCGCACTGTAAGATCCTCTACGTCCTTGCCCTGCGCTTCCCTGGTCGCTCCTCCCTTGACAGAGGATTCGCCGCCGCGACTGACCCCGTCTCCTTCTCCATTTGTGTTCCCACCGGAGTTTAAGAGGAAACTCACTGTTTTGGATGCCGAGACAGAGGGGCTGGAGGTCCTATTTATAGGCTCTAGGGTGACCAGACGAACCGTCAAACCGCAGGGAAAACGCCTCGCTGGTGATGGCCGGGTTCCTCGCGCGAAATGGTGAGGCGTACGGGCCTCAGCGTGATAACGCGATGCGCGAGAGAGACGGTGAGGGTGCCCCGGGATAGGGTTACTCCGATGAACGGTGGAGATCTTCCGATCTTTTCAATGGTTTTGATTAAAAGCTTTTGTCTCGGATCTGTTACTCACTAGATCAATGGTCCAGATTTAATCGGGCTCAACGGCTGGATCATCATCTCATGTCTCGAGATCCTTAACACAATTTGATAAACGCGTTTCCTCACGCCACGTGGCCTCTCAACCATCGTTATATCGCCTCGAGATCATCCAACAAGATGATCTGGTCTCAGCTTGCCACGTGTACCAGGAGATGCGAACTCTTTTCCTCGTGATCATCCACCATCAGATGGATTGGATCTTAGCTTGACACGTGGCATCTTGGGAGCCGTTTTAATGCTCCGAGATGAAGAACAGTTTAGATTGATTTAATCACAACCGTCCAAACTCTCTTTTAAGAGTATTTTCGTGCAAAATTTTCCAGAGGTCCTTGTATCTTTTTAGGTCACTTCTAGGTCCGCTTCTGTGAGAGGGAACAATTAATATTTAGTCCTCCTGACTTTCCTAATTTACCAAAAAGTCCTTCTGATCCACATAAACCCTAGTTAGGGTTTTGAATCCCTTTTAGCTCATTTTTCTCAATTAATTACCCACTTAGGCTCTAAGAAGTTAACAGATAATTTTAAGAAAAATTTTTATCACCTTTATTTCTTAAAATTTCTCGGATTTTATAGATTTCATGGTTAGATGAATACTCTTGAGATCAAGTTGTGGCTTTGTTTAAGGAATTAATAATCAGCTCTTTGGCAGCCACATGCATGCTATAGTGAATGATAAATCAAGGAATCTAATGCATGTATGGCCATGCCATGTGTAAGAGGATTATGTTAATTTTCTAAGCTAATCAAGACCCATGTTAGGGCGGGTTTAATATGAGTAAAGAGAGTTCATGTTTATGGGCTTACTAATGTGGTTTGGTGATTTAGTTAGTGGAGACTAACTGGTGTAGATGCATGGTTTGGGTTAACCAAGACTAAGTAAGGTACGGGCCGGTTTATTGAGTTAGGCACGAACTCGTAGAGTGAGTCGGGTTCGGTGCAAGTGAGTTGAGCCGGGTCTGTTTATTTGAACACACATCGTAGTTGTAGTGTTTTACTTGTATGCACGTGCGCTTGTTGAGTACGACTTATGTATGTACCAGATCTTGGCGTAGTGCGGGAAGGCGCGTCGAAGGAGATTCGTAATTAAGTAGAAGCAATATTCTCGACTCAGGCAAGTACTACCGCACTCCTTTTATTGGACATATATTGATTATCATGTCTCCTTGATGCTTGGATTCATTGTGGTGTATGTATCTGTTTCCTTGGATTAATTGTGATTCCATGTTAGTACACATACCTTTGATTCCTCGATGTTTGTTGGTATTCTGGTTATATACCCGTTGAGCATGTATCGTCAGCTATTTTGTCGTTGAGGATTCTCCTGTGGCAGTACAGATGTTCAGGGTCGAGGACACCCTGTCCATCCAGTTTTCCTTGTTAGAGGGACGATACTCTGGCTGTCCCGTATTCCTTGTCAGTGGGACGAAGTACTGGCTGTGTACCTACATGCGTGGAAGTGGCGCTACCTTACTGTCGACGGACTTGATTGCGGTTTCGACCGTGTTTGCCTAGGGATAGGACTTGCGAGTTTGTTAGTTCGCTTGTCATGATTAGCTGTACGATTTATTGCGTGAGCTTTGGATTTTCCCTACCACTTGTGATAGTGTGTTCTTGGTAGGATATAGATCCTTATCTCTTTGACTTGACAGGGGATTTCTTGTTCATGTGTGTGACCTTGTTGTTTGAGGTGATCATTTCATACCTATATTCCTTGGATATCTCTCCTTGATGCATGTTATTGTTTATGAGGCATGATTACATATATCCAGCGGGTGCTTGCTGAGTTTTCATTTCGAAAGCTCACTACTTGTTGACATGTTTTCTTTCAGATCCCGAGGAGTAGCTCTTGTGGGACTCGAAGGAGTTGAGCGTGGGTTATTAGAATTCATGAGGTTGTATCTTTTGCTTAATATGTGTGAGAACATGTTGTAGGTTCCCATGTAGGAGCCATATTATGATTATGACTCTGATTTGACTGTAGAGTTTGTGAACTCCTGGATTCATACTCGATTCCGTAATGTACTCTGATTAGATACATTATATCCTTCTATGTTTTCGCTGTGCATGATTTGTGCATTATTTGAACACTGAGGCTTCGTGCAAGGGTAGTGCCCGTCCCTGTTCGGGTATGGCCGGTCTGCCCCGTGTCCGTGGGCCTCGGGACTTTGGGGGCAGGGCGTTACAATAAAAACAATAGTTATATGTATGTCAATTAAAAACTATGGGGGCGGTGTTTAGTTCATGGAATGAGAATGGGGAGGAATAGAATGGTAGTTCATTGGGAATAGAAGAAGTAAAAGAAAAAATTCTGATAAAATGACTCTTATGTCCTTTTATGCAAATACATAATATTATATATATAATAATGAGGTGTGATGCGGCGACAAAGGGCCAAAGGTCTCAGACTCGACACTGAGATCACAAAGGGTGATGAGGAGGGAGAGCGTGTTGCGATATGGAAGGTGAGCTCCAGCATCTCCTTTGCATTCTGGGGGCAAAATTGTCAATTAACAATCTGGGAATAAGCATTCCGACCAAAATTGGGTTGATTGTCATTCCTTCCTACCTGTGTCTCTCAGACTAGAGGGGGGCACGGGCCCAATTTGGCCCGGAATCGCCCGGAAAACTCACGGGTTAATCCGACCCGGCCCGAAGTCGGGCCAGAACCCGTGAACCGCCTCGCTACAAGAAGAGCGGCCTGCTACGGTCCAGTTTTGGAACCCGAGCCCTGAGTTGAATCCGCTTCTGCTCAACCCGCTTAGGTCATCCGGGTTGAACCCCGGGTTAATCATAAAAAAATTAAAAAATTATCGAGTAGGCCGCTGGGTCGCAGCCAACGGCTACACTACAGACAGAGAGACAGAGCTCTGTCTCTCTGTCTCACACACCAACGGCTACACAGTCGTTGTTTTTTTTTTTGTTTAATTTTTTCTTCTTTTAATTATTTTAATCTTTATATATACTCCTCATCTCCTTCAATATCACTCTTCACTCACATCAAACTCTATTCTCTCCTAATTTCTATATTTCTCTCAAGTCTCAAGAATCTCAACAAGGCTCTCAACAATTCCCTTCATTGGATCGGGGTTCGGCACTTCGGCTTACTCAAGAGAAATGACATCACGTGGTGGTGGAAGCTCGAGGGGAAAGGGCATTGTCGGTTCGGCCTCCTTGCCTACTCAAGAGAGCAATGAATGGCAAGAAGAGTACGAAGGTGTAGCCGATGCACCGACACCGTCCACTGCGCCCTCAGAGACTGGAGGAGGAACAAATCCCACTTCGGAAACAACTTCAAAATCCGATATTTTTAAAGTCCATTTTACAAAAGTGTATGACAATGATGGCAACGTAACTCATGCTAAATGTAAGTATTGTACTTCTGAATTTAAGCATAGCAAGGGAGGAGGGTATGACACATTTGCTAGACATATGGAGAAGAAGCATCCGGACAAAGTAGGAAATCCTCGAAATCAATCTCAAATTCGATTGCGGTAGAAGCGAAGATGCAGGTTCCCACTCTTCTTTATTTACATTTTCTCAACCGAGATATAGGGATAAAATCATGGAGGCGATTTACGTGGAGCACTTGCCATTCAACTTTGCGGGCGTTGCCAAGTGCAAGAGTGCATCAATGAGGCGTTACAGCGGCATGCAAAAGGTATCAAGGAGGACGATTGTTTATATCAAAAAAAATAAAAATAAAAAAAATAAATAAATGCCTCAAGGGCCCCAAAGAAATATTTCATGGCTCTAAATGAAATATTTATTTTTGAAATCAAAATATAAAAAAATATATATCCGGTCATATTTCAAGATAGCCCGAGAAAAACATATCTCGAGGCAATCTTAATTCCCAAATTGCCCCTGAGAACATATCTCGAGGCAAAATGCAAATTCCAGAATTGCCCCTGAGAACATATCCCGAGGAGATCTCAAACCTCACCCGGGAACAAATCTCGAGGCACATGGGAAAACTCAAATCCCGAAATTTCAAAGTAGCCCCGGAACACATATCCCGAGGCAACCTCAAAACTCCAAGATCAGCTGAGAACGGATCTCGAGGCAATTTCACCCGAAAGCAGATCTCGAGGCGATTCAAAGAATGCAAATCTCGAGATGGTATGAAGAATACACATCCCGAGGCAAATTCAAGAATGCTGATCCCGAGGCATTTATTTATTAATTAATTAATTAACTAATTGATTAATTAAAAAAAAACTAAAGAAAATAATAATAATAATAAAAAAATTAAATAATATTTGAAAAAAAAAGAAGAGATAATCCCAAAATAAAAGATAGAGTCAAAATAAGGGATAAAATCAAATCATGGGGGTTTGAAGAGATAACAAATCAAAACAAAAAAAAAAGTTGGTAAAAAGTTGGTAAAAAAAAAAAAGAATAAAAGGGGGACGGCCAATGATAACCGGGGGAGAAAGGAGAAAATAAAAAATTCGGGGCCTTCTCTCGCGCGAGACCGGTATAGCCCACGCTCCCACCACCGAAGGCGGTCAGGCGGCAGCTGGATCTGCCTGCTCAGCCTCTCGCCCTGCGCCCGGACACTGCTCCCGGTCCGTAGCGCCCCCTGCGTTCGGTGGCCCTGCTCGCCAGCATAGAACGCTGCCGGCCACGATCTGCTCCACTACGGCGCCGACCCCAGACTGACGGTCGACTCTGCCTCTAACGCTGAAACCGCCACACCTGCAGCATAGCCGCATTCCAACTCTCCACGCTCCGGCGACATCAGCCCGTCCAGCGCTCAAGACTGAAGCTCCTGAGACCGCCTCCTCTCTCAATCCCGATCAGCGGCGCCCGCACACTGAAGCTCACAGATCGCGGCTTACTGAAGATCAAGACTGCTTCAAGGCGATTTGAAGATTAAGATCGAGCCCTCTGCTGAAGTTCAAAACAGTGAAGATCAAGACTGCTTCAAGGCGATTTGAAGATCAAGATCGAGCCCTCTGCTGAAGATCAAAACAGTGAAGATCAAGACTGCTTCAAGAAAATCTGAAGATCAGATCGTTCTACCGAAGACCAATTTGAAGATCAAGTTTGAAGATGAAGACTACCTGAAGAATCAAAATTGAAAAAGATCAAGTTTGAAGATGAAGACAACCTGAAGAATCAAGATTGAAGATCAAGGCTGCTTGAAGACAAGTTGAAGACCAAGATCAGAAGCTCAAGACGATTGAAGATCAAGAATACTTGAAGACTGCTTGAAGACATGTTGAAGATCAAGATTGAGACGCTCTCGAAGACCAATATGCTCTGCCAAAGATCAAAATGATATGCTGAAGATCAAGATGCTCCATTAAAAAATCAAAGACAGCCTGAAGATGAAGACAGCCTGAAGATCAAAATAGCCTGAAAATGAAGAAAATTTAAAGATCAAGATTATTGAAGATCAAGGCAGTCTGAAGATCAAGACGATTTAAAGATTGAAGATCAAGATAATCAAGACGTTCTGCTGAAGACCATTGAAGATCCAAATAGCCTGGAGATCAAGATATTCTGCCAAAGACACTGATGATGACTCGCTGAAGAACGGATGCTGATAGAAGAATTTGGTTGCGAATTTGGTTGCTAATTTGCTGATGCTGATGAAGAAGACACTCCAAGTGATGGCGTCAGAATCGAGCTACTGACCTTGCTGCTGCAGTTGCCAGGATGCACTTTGGATGTTCCAATTAATAAACAATGATGAATGTATGAATCATGTGTATGTTTGTATTAAAGCCGAAGCCCGAAATACAGGGAAAGTTCTGCCAAAATTTTCTTTTAAAAAAATATATATAAATAAATAAACAAACTACTGAAATAGATGATGGATCTGGTCCATAAAAAATGCATAGCAAATGTTCATAGTGTTCAAGACTGATTGTTGTAGCTGCAGAAATTACTGCTGCCGTGTTGCCACATGGCTGATGATTGAAGCTGCTGAAACAAAACTAAAAAAAAGGACAATTGAAAAATACGAAGGAAGAAGTTTCTGGCTATCACTATTGCTGAAGAAGATGATTGCTCGCTGATATCCAGTTGAAACTGCATGCCGTGCTCGCGCTGTGGTGTTGAAGACAAAAGAAAGAATACGAAATTGTTGTGTCGCGCCACTGTTACCGGAGAAAAGGCGCTGGGCTGCTGATGCCGCTGCAGCTCAATATCACTGCCAAGCTGCTGTAGAAATAGAAAAAGCAGTTTGCCGCTGAAAGCTGCCGCAGAGTTGCTGAACAAATTACTGAAATGCTGCAGAAATAGTTGTAATAAAGGGCTATATTCGAAAATTCACAACATCGACAAGAGAACTCCGATTGAGGCGAGATCTGCGGCATTAGAAAATAGACATCTAGATCTACAATAGTCATATACAACACAAACTCGTTCGGCAAACCGATCAGTGCGTATTTTGGATGGGGAAAAAGGAAAAACATTATAGCTCGGCAAATTAATTCCTGAAACCTCGTCTGATTGCCCATATCAAAAATTCATAACTCTGGTCTGAAAACTCCGATTGAGTCGATCTCTACGGCGTTGGAAATTAGACACCTGAGTCTCCAACATTCATATTCAGTGCAGATCCTTTCCGTGGTCCGATCAGCGTGGATTTTGATAAATAAAAGGGTAGATTTCAAAGATTTACTGCCGTGACCATCTTTGATCACCCAATTTCAAAATTCACAACTTTGGCCTGGAAACTCCAATTGAGATAATCTACTGCGGCGTTGGAAATTAGACATCCGGGTCTCCAACGTTCATATACAACACAAACTCATTCGGCGGTCCGATCGGTGTGGATTTTTGATAAATAGAAGGGTAAACTTCAAAGATTTCTGCCGCTAGCTATGTTGATCGCCCAATTTCAAAAATTCATAACTCGGCCAGAAAACTCCGATCAAGATGAAATGTCGTAGGCGTTGGAAATTAGATATCTAGATCTCCAATAGTCATATATAAAAGCGGACTCGTTCGGGTGGCCCGGTCGGTGTAAATTTTGACGGATAAAATAGTCAATTTCAGCGATCCCGCGCGTTGACAATGTCAAAGACTCATTTTCAAAAATCCTTCATTCTTGCACGAAAACTCCAAAGGTGGGGTGAAATCGTGGCATTGAAAACTAAATACCAAGATCTTCAATAGTCGTATATAGCACAAGCCCTTTTGGCAGCTCATGCAGTGCATATTTTGATGGAGAAAAAGGCTAATGCAACTCCTAAAGGGCGGCTCAGTTGGCGATCTGAACCTCGGTCACAAGTCTCAAGCACAAAGCAACCGGTGGATTATGGATCCCATATGGCCCCTGAGACTACGAGCAAGGCGTCATAAATAAATAAATAAACATATATCCATATGCTGATATGTAACAAATCATATTATATTGCAATAAAATCAATTATTCTTTCTCATTGTCTCTACTTGTATTTTTGCCCTTAATCGGAGGTTCCCAAGACATTGTCTGGAGTAATTAATAATAGGGGCTTGCCTCTATTCGGAATAAAAGAACCCACAAAACTAAAAAATGATATTTGTGCTTCGATATATCGTCTGGTGTCACACGATGCCAGGCGCGTATTTTCGATCCCACAACGATTCAAAGAACGATCTTCAAACAATACAAACATGGAAAAGAAAATCTTTGTGAGTATTTTCGCTCTTGTACCTCCTCTGTTTCTTTATGTTCTGATATATGGACCGATGTATTCCATGAAAATTCTTTTATGGGTATTACGGCACATTGGATTGATGACTCGTGGAATATCCAAAAGCGAGTCATCGCTTTTAGGGTATTCAACGAGTCTCATACCACCGATAATATTTATAGGATGATTCGTGGGATCATCGGAGAATATGGTTTGAGTTTTAGAATTTTTTTCAATTTCATTTGATAATGCCTCTGCTAATACGGCCTCGATTAGACCTTTGGAAGAATATTTGAGGCCTTCATGAGGGGGCAAATATTTCCATATTAGATGTGCTTGTCATGTATTGAACTTATATGTACAAACCAGATTAGAGTCACTAAAACAATTTGTAGGACCGATTAGGGATATAGTATCATATATAGGAAGGAACATGGCATTGATGAAACAATGTGGTTGTTATTGTAAAGCAAATAACATGAGGCCTAAAAAATTCCCAAAAGACGTTAAAACTAGATGGAAATCTACCTATAGGCTTCTTAATGCGACATTTCCTTATAAGACATTGTTGACTGCTTTTGTTAATGAAGCTTTGCCTAATTTTAGTTTATTTGAATACCAATGGAATATTGCTACTAAAGTTATGGAATTGCTTTCTGTGTTTAATACATGTACAAATTTATTTTCGCAAGTTTATTTTCCCACCGCACATTTATTCTTGTATGGTGTTGTTGATGTTGCTGAACAAATGTGGAACTTTAGATTAGATGCTCAATTGGTTACGAGCCTTCTAGAGATGAAGGCAAAGTGGTTGAGCTATTATAGAAATATACCTCCTATTGCTTTAGTTGCATTTGCTTTAGATCCTAGGCAAAAATTAGAAGGTTTAAATGCATATTTAGAAGCTTATTACAAGTTCTTAGGGTTTAATGGAGGTCAGGATTGTCAACTTGATGGGTCATGAGTGAGTTAGACTCTCAATGGTATGGACCGGATTCTGACAGTTTTACGGGTATTAGTGTAATTGTTAGTGAAGTTAAGTTACAACTCGTTGAACTGTATGAGAGCTACTGCTCTCGTTATAGTCATATAGTTCCACAGGTTGTAACTGAGGCGGTAGGACAGTCTAGCGGTAGTGGGGCAGATTCATTTCGACAAAGGCAAGTAGGGATGGCAATGGGGCGGGGCGGGGGCGGGGCAGGCCTCTACCACCACCGCCCCACCCAATAGTAGCGGGCACGGGCTGGGCGGGGCACCATGCAGGAGCGGGCACCACATCGCATTTAGACCATAGAATGAAGAGAAATTTACCGATTAAACTCAAATAAAATAAACTTAACTGTAATGTAAAAGCATTTTGATATACAAACTTGAGAGAAGGGTGGGAAAGCAGCCGCCAAATTTCAAAGACTCCAAACAAAACTTCATTATAAACCCTAAAACTATATAATCTAATATATATATAAGGGTATTTTTGTATTTTTTAGCGGGGCGGGGCGGGGGAGATTTTAAAGGACCTTTACCACGCCCAGCCCCGCCCCGCATTTTTCTGGGCGGATCGGGGCGGATCGGGTCGGAAACAACGGATCGGGTCGGGGGTTGCCATCCCTAAAGGCAAGCGAAGAAGAAGCCTAGGGGTTCTCAATACACAGAGGTCGACTTGTATTTGAATACCACCTTCCGGTTCTCTGAGGACGTGAATGTAGATATGACTTTTGACATTCTTCATTGGTGGCAAGGTAATGGAAATCCGTATCCTATTCTTTCATTACTTATAAAGGATATTTTTGCGTGCCCTATGTCTACAGTAGAGTGCGAGCAGACTTTCAGTGAAAGTGGAAACATGCTGGATTCAACACGTTCACAGTTGTCACCACCAAACATTGAAATTCAAGTTTGCACAGATGATTGGAAGCGTGCACAACGACGACAACAAGAAGCAGAGCTGGGAAGTCCAGAAGCGAGTGACTTCTTCTTCACCGATAACATGATGAGCACAACAACGGCCCCCGATACTGAGCAAGAGCCAGAACCTGACGCCGATGAATAGGTAAGTGGGTGACAACTCCAGTCCAGACTCCAGTTTAAGGTAAGAGAACTACGTTGGCTTTGATTCCTCTTACACCCAAGAGGATACGTAGGCAACTTAATTCGATAGGTAAACGAATTAAGTGCAAGCCGTAATTATAATGTCATAGTTTTTTTTTACATTTTTTTTTTTCCATTTTTGCATTCTATTTCTATATATCATAATATCATTAAATTACATTTTTTTGATAATTTTCAAATTACATTTTATTTTTTTAAAAAAAATGAAAACCATGATATTATGAACAACTATGAATCTATGATACCATGAGTCTATGATAGATACTAGTATGAATCTATGATTATCATATATCATAGTTTTCAATTTTTTTTACATTTTCTCATTCTATTTCTAATTTCTATACATAAAAGCATAGTTTTTTTTTCTTCATATTTTCATATTTTTAAATATATATTACACAATTTAGATTTTATTATGAATTTTATATTTTCAATTTTTTACATTTTTTCTCATTATATTTTTATATCAAAATATCATAGTTTTTTTTACATTTTTTTTATTACCTTTTTTGCTAATTTTTTTTTCAATTTTTAATGTACATAACATATTTTGTATATTTTCAACAATTAAAAACCGGGCCGCTACGGTTACCGGCGGGTTAGCCCGCCCGGTTCTAAAATATGGCTTCGCAGTCACCTTCGGGTGGCAGGTGACCACTGGGTCTGGTCAACCCGCCCGCTGGTTGATATCAGAGTCTCGGCCTGCTAGGGTCCGGTTTTTTGCGGAACCGGCGGAGTTAGCCTGCCGGGCCAGTTAACTGCCCGTGCCCATGTCTATCTCAGACCTTTCACATACCTCTCCCACTCCCATTGATGCACACCTAAACAAGGGAATGAGCCAATTAAGGAGTCATTCCCATTCCACTCCTTTGAACCAAACACACCATTAGAACGTGGCCATTGGTTTAAAAAGTGTCTAGTTGTTATGATTTTTAAAATTAAAAAATTTTAAAATTCAAAAAAAATATCTTATAAGGTATAAATTCAAAATAAATTAAGATACACTATAAAATTCAAAAAATATTAGTTATCTCTTTGAGTTAAATCCTAATCTTTTTCAAATTCAAAGAGTAAATCATAATTAAATTATAATTATTTTTATCACATAATTAAATTATATATTTAGGAATATATAAATTTTAGATTTTTTGGCTTGTTAAAAGCTTAAATCGGTTGTTTCAGCATTGTCAAGGTGATGGCAGTCTAACGGAGCAACTGGAGAACTACTTCAATAGTACCATACTGGTGTCATCCTTCTCATGCTCTCATTCATTACCATATCTATTGGGTGTAATACCTAATTTAGTCCATATATTATACTCGTTTTCGACTTTAGGTCCTCTATTATAATTTGAACCCTGGGAGCCCCTCTACTTTTATGATTGAGAAATGCCAGTCCCTCCCTTCATCACCTTAGGGGCTAAACAGGCCTTTAAATATGTCTTTAGAAACTACATTTCTAAATCATGAAAATATAGGGACCAAAAAGGCTCAAATTTTAATTGAGGGACCTAAAGTCACAAATCTGTATAATAGAGGGACTAAATTGGGTATTACGTCTATCCATTACTGTCTGCTTCTACATCGGCAGGGCATCCCCCTATTAACTATTCTTGATTCTTAGTTTTAGAAGTTCTTTTTATTTTTATTTTTTTGACAAAGGATTATTAAGGTCTCCCCAAGGGAATGTCATGGACGTGCACAATCATGACACGCTATACGGAACACCCGAAGGCTCATGCTGTACGTGGCAACCTGAGGTTCATGCATTGCATCGAATACCCAGAGGCTTACATGTGACGCATTCGTGCCTTGTGCCCTCACCTTGCGCATAGCGGGAGTCAAATGTGGGTTCTTCCCTGAACGAGCACCCTACGCAGGGGACTAGGTACCAATAGGCCAAGAGGCCATTGGTCAGTGTTGGAGTATGTGGCTCATATTTGCTGCAAGCACTGTGGCAAACATGACTCAAAAATAGGGTTGGGGAAGCGGGGGCAACGCTCCCATGGTACGGAGGGTAATTTTATAATTTCCATACATCTAGGGTTTAAAATAAATATACATAATGTAACCCTAATTTTGATATAGTGAAATTTCTGCCGCTTGCTCCCATGGATGTAGGTACATTGCCGAACCAATTAAATTCTCTGTGTGTTCTTCTTGATTTTCTTGCTTGCTTGGTCTCTTCTTCATCATTATTGCGACACAATATTCAACAGTCAGTTTTAGAAGTTCTTATATATAGTGTTTTTTTTTCAAGTAAAATAGATAAATCATATTTATTTATTCATTGCTAAATATATATACAATGCATTCCATATGATCATCGGCTATCTACTTTTTCAATCTCCTTTTCTTTTCATGCATGAATAGTTTGGATATCCTATTTGTATGCTTTAGTTACATTAATGTAAGATGGATTCCTGTAGATTGTTTCTTTTGTCATAGAGGATGGGTAATATTTTTTGTGGGTCACTTAGAGTTCAACGGGCAGTCACCCGAGGGATTGCCCCTTTGTTGACATGGACACAAGAGAAGCTACGTGGACAATCCAGTCAACATTTTATGTTTAAAAAAAACTGGGTAAAAACCCTATTTGGCTTTCCCCTTTCGTGCCCTACCTGAGAGAAAGATGTCATGCTTGGAGTGGAACCTGTGCCGGCGACCGTTGCAATCATCGACAAACAAAAGCGAGAATCCAATCTGGAGAAAGGTCCAGCCAAGTTCATATGATGACCACTGCGTCCGCCGCTCCCATCTCCCCCTTTCTCTCTTTGTTCCCAACCCTATCTTCTCGATCCTTGCTTACCAAACCCCTAACCCTAGCTTCTTACCCCCACGTTTCCTTCAAGGGCTCTCCGTACCATCAATGTGTTCAAATCCCTAGTAGGAGGGACTTCATCGGTGGCATCGCTCTCCTCGTCGCCCCATGGAGACAAGAGCAGGAGTCGGAAGCCCGGGAAGTCGAGGTCGGGTCATATCTTCCGCATTTGCCTTTTGATCCTTCCTTCATGGTCTATTAGAGATATTAGAGATATTAAAATATAGTTGCTTTATTTAGAAGATTTGTATATTCAAAAATAGTTTCTTTATTTAGATGATTTGTATAATTAAAAGATAGTTTCTTTGTTTAGATGATTTGTATAGGTAAGAATTTTAAATTTCCTAGATTAGAGTTAGTTTCCAATTTTAAATTATTGTTTTCTGATTCTCTTTATAACCTATTTATACTCTTCTACAATCAACGAAAAGGCTAAGCCATTATTTCCTCAATTCTAAAATCTTATATGGTATCACGCCATCGAACCTCCTTACTTTGAAAAATTCGGCCACCACAAACCCTAACCCACCGTATTTTTCAGCCCCACCATGACAACCGACCAACCTCCGCTTCTCCTAGCCACCGAATCCCACATCGTCCCCCTTCCCCATTCCGGCAATCCGACCCAACCCCTGCAACTCATCAATATTGCTCATCATAATATTTTCAAAATCACCTCCACCAACTATTTGTCCTGGAAGCTTCAGATGGAAGCCATTCTCGTCGGCTACGATCTCTACAAATACATCGATGGTTCTCATCCATGTCCTTCGTCTACTGTTCGCACAACAACATAGACACACACAACTCAGATTATCTCCCATGGGTTCGGCAAGACAAACTATTATTTGGCGCCCTTGTTGGATCCATCTCCTCTCCCATGGTTTTGCTCATTCAACGTGTTACCACCTCCCGCGAAGCATGGCTCACCCTTACCAACACCTATGCTCGCCCGTCTCATGGAAACATCAAGCAAATCAAGGACCAAATCAAGCGCTCCGTCAAAGGTTCTCAGTCAATCTCAGCATATATGTAATTTATCAAGTGCCGCTCAGATGAACTTGCAGCGCTTAGCAAACTGATGGATCATGAAGATCTTATAGAGAAGATTCTCGATGGTCTTGATGACAACTACAAAGCTCTAGTCGATGCTATTGAGGGTCGTAACAAAACCATATCTTTTGATGAGCTTTATGAGAAACTCATCAATCGGGAACTGTCCCTCCAACAGAGTCATTCAACCCTCTCCTCTGCACCGGTCACGGCCAACGTTGCGTCTGGCCGTCACAATGGAGGCTCACGGCCTCACCCCTCTCGGCCTACTTGGACACTCAACTCGCCATCCACCGGCTTCTCTCACCAACATACAGCCGGCCAAGGGTCTTCTCAGCGCCGTCTGCCTCACCCGTACCACGACAAGTATTAGGGTTGTCTTGCTCAGGGCCATACCATCGCGCAATGTCCTCTGTTTCAGTTGATCCTGGCCAACAATGCTTCCTTGTCTGCAACCCGGTCTTCGACTACCACCTTTGGAGAGGCTACCACATCGGGTCGCTCTCCATCCCCTCCGTGGCAACCAAAGGCGCATATGGCTACTGTATCCGCTTCGGACACATCCACGTGGCTTCTTGACTCAGGTGCCTCTCATCATGTCACTGCTGATTTGAACAATTTGTCGCTTCACGCTCCGTATAACGGCCTAGACGATATTATCATTGGTGATGGTACTGGGTTACACATTTCTCACACTGGTTCTACTTCCTTACAAACTCCCTCTCATTCTTTCAAATTACATAATGTTTTATGTGTTCCCAATATGAAAAGGAATTTGATTTCTATATCTCAATTTTGAAAAACAAATCAAGCATCCGTTCAATTCTTACCCACTTCTTTTCATGTGAAGGATTTAATGACGGGGGCAACACTGCTACAGGGACGAACTAGAGTTGGTGTGTACGAATGGCCGATGTCATCACCTCCTCCTAGCTCCAAACTTGCCTTTTCCACTGTCATAGCTTCTCCTGCTGATTGGCACCACTGCTTGTCTGCTTGGGTCATCCGTCCGAGTCTATCCTTTGACTATTGCATCTACCTTTTCTTTAGCCCTTTCTTCCTCTGTCCCTAAGCCTTTTCTGTAACACCCGCCCCGAAATAAATAAGGATTTTTTATTTTTTTATTTTCAGAATTTATTAAATTGAAATTTAATATGGTAAACGATGAAATTTGGAAAAATTATAAAGGGGCTAATTATTCCAGATTTAATTAAGTACTAATTAAATCAGATTAATTATTGAGAAAAACATACGAAAATCCAAATCCTTTGAAAGGTGGATCTGGTCGAGGACTGAGATGCCACAGTATGCCCATTACGAAGGATTTGATTAAAAGCTGATATTCTCGGATCTGGTCTGATGAGAGATAGACCCCGTGAGATTTCAATATGTCCATGACACTGGGATCATTGACCCGAGATTTTCGGATTTGGGTCGATGAATTATTAGAAATATAATATTAATGAAAAAGGTGATGGGACATCAAAGTGGGGAAATATAAATTAAAATAATAAAAGGGAATTGGAGAAAAGCTATTTTAATAGAATAAATAATATCAAATGCTTTTAATATATTTATATACATACACATCTATGTGTATGTTCAGAGAGAAACTTAGGTTTAATTTCAAATGAAAATTGAAATGAAATCGTGAGGATTGGGTTTTTCATCTTTTCTTCTTTCTCCTTCCCTACTTGCGCTCACGCCACAACTGCGCTGCCCGTCGAGCTCTCCGTGAGTTTCTTCCGTGAAGCGTAACCCCGTGCCCTCCGCCCGTCCGCCATCCTCAGTAGCTGGCTACCATTCTACCATGATCGCGCACGCCCATTTGCCGGAGGCGGCGCCGCTGCTTCTGTAGCGCCCGAGCAGGATCACGGGACCTCGAAAGCATCGATCAGCAGGCCGTAGTATTAAAGAAGAGATAAACTCAACTCTAATACAAGGCCTAATAACGTGATAAGCAGATAACAATCCATAAATAAACACAAACTCAAGTTCATAAGAACATGGAGTCATTAGGGTCCATAGGCCCTATAGAAGTCTGGTCCCTATACGGGTCCTACAAATAACAAAGCTCATAAAAATAAAGATAATGGAGACTCCTATAAACCTCTGGTCTCCCGGAGTCCTTCTCCTCAAGCTTCTTCCCCCACTTAAACCTCGGAATCTGTAAAAGGAGGAAAAGAGAGAAAACACGTGAGCTTTCGAAGGGAAAGCTCAGTAAGTACCCCTGCAGGTCACAGTGTCATCAAAAAGAAAAATGACAGTCAACAGGATCATAGTATCAACAATAAAGTCCTAGGAGTCTACCACAAACAAGTCAAAGGTACGACCCCTGCTACAGAAGCCCTCGGGCTCTGTAGTGAGTTCTAAGAGAACTCAGAGTTTACTCCCGGCCAGTATGTCCAGCTTTTTGGATATAAATACGACCTAGATGGTCGTTTGACCCTCCAGTCAAATGGTCGGTAGAACTACCTCTTCTACGTGTTAACACGGTCAGTGTACCATGCCCACTGACAGGTAAGACTTCCAGAGATTTGTTTCTCTGGTAGAACATCGGGGAAAGTCAGGGGGTCCTATCCCTGAACATTCCCTAAATTGGAGCTTCCCTAGCTCCACTGAGTCCGGGCAGTAGAACATAGCAAATAGGGACACCAACGTCCCGAAAACAGACATACATGCTCAACAAGATTCAAAAACAGGTATGAATAGCATGTATGGCATCAGCAGGATATGAAACAGGAATACACAGCAAGTCCAAGAAACCCCGTTACCGGGTGAAAAACTAGGCAAGTGAACTTACCTCTAAAGAGACTAAATGTCTTCCTGGTCTCCCTTGAAATGCCTTACGTCTCCCCTGAGAGTATCTGGCATATAGTGGTTTGTTAGAATTATTGTCCAATAATTTCCGTCTCTCTATATGTCCATGCATGCCTAACGTCTTTATTGGGCTCAGGCCCACTAACGGGTCCTAGGGACCATCTCTCGGTTACCGGCCCTTATTCCCGTTTCAGAGTCCCCTAGTTGACTTTTGGTCCTACCTAGGTCAAACCTAGTCAACTCTAGTCTTTTTGTCGAGTCTGACTCTTATTCAGTTATTTCTGTTGAGTTAAGCCTGCTTAGATTGTTCTTAACCTCTTTCTACCCTAAAGGGTATTTTGGTCATTTGGCATCTCCTGACCCTTAAGTTGTAGGTCCGATTTTGTTTAGGGCTTAGCTCTTTTAAAAACCATTAATTATCTTCTTGACCCGTTTAGATCGAGTAAACCAAATATTACTCTACAATAACTAGGACCCAACCCTTAATTTATCTTCTCAAATAAATATTAACCACTAATTATCGTCGACAAGTATATTTTTACTATTTATATTTGTCACAGTTCCTACGTTTCACATGGTTATTCAATTATGCAAAGCGATTGATCAAGGTAATGGTCATGCTACCATAGTTAGCTAGCACTTAATTACCCCTTTAATTTTGTCACATCTAACATGGTTAGAGACAAAATTATCTAGATCAAGTAATTGATTTTATTTTGTCACTCTCCTAGTTACACATTTCTATTAATCAATCACTTGTCTCACTCTATAGTTTTTTTTTTAAAACTCATTTCCTCAACTAGATAATTATTATTTACCATAATAATTTAGCTAGTTTCTTAGTCCAAGAGAGAAAAAGTACAAATTGATTAATCAATATTTCGTCACAACATTTAGCTAATTTCCTAACTAAACAATAATCAGCTAATATTCTAATCAAAGAAAAATAACTAATTGTCACACCCTATGGTCACACGTTTAATTAAAACATTACTATTATATATATAAATATATTTTTTTTTATGTCATCGTCCCCATCGCCTCTTCTCTATCGCTACGTGAGCCCGGGGTGGCGAAGCCTCTTCTCGGCGACTCAGAGCACTGCCGTGCTCGGACCCCGTTGCAGAAGATCTCACGACCACGGCCGGCTCCTCCATTGCGTCGTCGGCCCTCACCATCCCGCCGGAGGTTCTCGAAAAATTCTCGGCCAATGAGTAGTTCCCTCCGTCGAGCTCGCCGTCGTCTAAAACTCCACATGCAGACACTCTAAATAGTTCTAAAAGAGGGTTTGCGTACTTACCGGTGTTTTCTCATCGTCGAGCGGCGCTGTAAAGGACGTGACAGAGCTTGGTTCCCACTTTCCGGCGAGCTCCTTTTCCCCACATGCCGTGCGGTTTCCGGTTCTCTGCTTTGCCGGAAGCTTGGACGCAGAAGCTCCGGCACTCCACTGGAATCGCGAGGATCAACTTCCACCGAGAGCTCCTTCACTCCCACTGTTTGGCACCTCACCGGAGAAAGGAAAGCTCAGCTGCTTTGTGTCGAGACAAAGGGGTGGAGTGCTCCTTTTATAGGGCCTGGGGTAGCTAGACGAAGGGACGCCCATGCGAACAGCCTCGTCATCAAGAGGCCGGCGTCCATGCGTAACCGGCGAGGTAGACGGCGAAGCTCGCGCAGGCGTTGGCGGCTGGGGGAGAGGAGTGGCATCGCCTCGTGATCGTCTACCAGCGATCTACGGTGAAGATCACACGATGGCCATCAACGGTCCCTGGCCTGCCTCAAATTCGTCAACTCGGCGATTAAAGGTTAGGATTTTATGGGTTTTTAACGGCCAAGGTTTCATCTCCTGCTCCGTATCTAGCAACACCCTAGATGGACGGTTAGCGATTGCCCGCACGGTGAGTCCTTCCCTTCCTTGACTTTTTTTTTACATGCCTCGTATCAGGTAATGATGAGATGGATTCCATCTCTGATCGCCACGTGGCTCAATAAGAGCCTTGCACATTACATTAAGATCAGCACACTCAGAGATGGCTTGATCTCAGCCGTTTAACCATCACATTATACGAAAATTTTCCGGAAGTCCCTGAATCTATTAATTTTACAAATAGGTCCTTGTTCTGTGAGAGGGAAAATTTCCTTAAGATCCCTCTATCTTCCAGAAATTACCATTAGGTCCCTGCAGACCCCATATTTGTTTTAATTTCTATTTAATTTAAATAAATCGTTTAATCCCACATTAACACTCATCGGGGGTAATAAATAACTTAAATATTTTCCTCAAGGAAATAACTAAATATTTGTTTTCAGAAATTCATGGATTTTACATGCTCACTTTACGGTAGCGGCCACATGCGTAAGAAGTCCTCCCGGCCAGCGCTGCTGGCACTGGCCGCACTGGCCGTCTGCGCTGAAGCAGCGCCGCTTGGCTGCACCTTGTAGCGGGCCAGCGTCGCTGACACGGTTGAGTCACTGCGCACCGCATCGCGTCTGGTACTGTCAGAAGTTCTTCCTCGCAGCGTGCAGCCCCGCCACCGTCGCCGACTTGCGACGCCGCCCCGTCATCACTCCACGATTGTAAGCCCTAACTTTGAGGGAAAGTAAAAGGGGATTTGCATGATTTATGATTTGGTAATTTCATGGAAGAATTAGGGATGAAATGTGATAGTTGTATGATTGTATAAGCTTTAATGTTTCATGTATGTATGATTTATTAAATCCATGTGTAATGGATAGATCATGGAGAATGTTTGTATGATTTTCAGGGCCCTATAATTAGGGGAGGTGCCGCCGAATTTTCATGAAAAATTATAGGAGTTAATACCCTATTAACTCCTAGATATCATGATTTCATGCTTCTAGGTTTTAGAAGAGTGAACCCTTACTAAACATGAATTTAATTGGGGGTAAAACATTGGATGAAAGCATGAATGGTTGGAGGGTTTCAAGGTTATGAAATGTATAAGATTTGATGCTTAAGTTCATGTGATTCTTGAAGTGTTAATTGTTGTATGATTTTAATTCTATTGTTGTTTGTGGAATGTTTGTATAAATTCCGGATCCCGATAAACAAAGGAGGAGTTGTCCCATCTTCATAGACATTTTATGTATTAATGTCTATTATTTTCTAGTTCGCATGTCTTCAGGATTAGGGAGATTAAATTATGATTTATGTTACTAAGTGGGCATTCTATTTTAAATAGATTTGAGCTGCAGTTCAAACTTAGATTTGCATGGATAAGAGTATTAGAGACACAAATGCCAAAGAATAATGAGGGCTAGAATTTGATTGAAAGCTCAAGTGTAAGATGCAGGAATTACTGTAGCATTGCAGGACATTGGGTTTGATTCTTTTAAATGAGTTATATGGTGATGGTAATGAACCCCAATTTTGATCGAAATGAAAGTGTATATTGGGAAGATAATGTATTGAAAGTTTGGGAAGGAATAGTAAAGATTTTGGGCTTCTATTTGAGAGTTTAATTTCATGATTTAGTTAGTTACTGTAGCTATAATGAAATTGTGGAATAAGAACTTCAATGTTTTCAAAAAGACTCGGAATTTGATTCCGATCGTCCCGATAGTTCGGGTGTATCTTTAAACTAGTAAAAATGGTGCGGGCAGGTATCTAAGAGCCTGGATCCATCGATTACGAATTTAAAAGACGACATTTCGGTAAACTCACAAGTAGGGTGATTTAATGCATGTAATGCATTCCTTTTGATATGAAATGTTATGTGATGAACATTTACCATGTTTAGGACGTGGTGAGGCGGTCTAGGACCAGACTGGGAGGATCGGGCCCTAGCAGGCCCAAGAGCGAAAAAGGTAGGATATCGCACGGGTGCTGTGAGTATTTTTAACTCATAGTATTCTCTTGATTCTTGTTGTTGTTGTGCTAGATGGATGTTGGAGTCCATCTTTTGATACTTGCTCTGTCTGTCGACATGTTATGCTTGCTGCATTGCTTAAGTTGTATACTCTGATCAGATTTGCTCTGCTTTGAGTGTGATTCTATTTCTGCTTTGCTTGAGCTTTATGATATTGCTCTGCTCAGTCTGTTGATACTCGGTTTGAGTATTCATTTCTCCTACCCTGCTTGTGATTTGGTTCTAGCCAGGTAGGCTCTCGCACATGAGGTTTGTGAGTATTCCTTCCTCCTACCCCGCTTTGATTTTGTGCTCTTATTTCCTCGAGAGGTTCCCAATATATATTCGAGATGGCTTCCCTCATATGTATTGGTTTTATATCTCGAGGAGATTGTTGCTATCATGTTTTTTCTTATGCATATTTGAGTAGAGTTTACTCCTTAGATACGTATTGGCTTCCGATCTCGATGAGATCTCCGATCATTATATGTTCAAGATGTTGCTACCTTGGATATATATATATACCTGTTGTTAGGTATTAGTACTATCAATCTCTTACTTTCAGGCATGATACATCGGACGGAGACCCTGGCCGAGGGTGTATAATATCTGGCCACCAGGCCCTGGCAGAGGGCGTATAATATCTGGCCACGAGCACTTGGTGCTCCATCGGACGGAGACCCCGGCAGAGGGTGTATAATATCTGGCCACGAGCACTTGATGCTCCATCGGACGGAGACCCCGGCAGAGGGTGTATAATATCTGGCCACCTGGCTCAGTCAGAGCCGTATTTTACGACCATGTGCACATGTATGCTATAAGCGTGAGTCCGGCTTAGGTCAAGGCGATACCGATGGTGTCGTAGATGTCGTAGACATCTTAGTATCACATATGCCAGAGATTGAGTACATCTGTGGATTTATCCACATTCCAGTTACTTGTTAATTGCTTGTGATGTTGTTACTATTGCATATTTGTACTTCTTTTATTCTGTTCGGTGCCAGTGGCTTTCGCCACCTTTATTGATTTATTTGCGATCCTACTGGGCCTTTCTTTGGCTCATGCACTTGATGGATGTTTTTCTCAGGTGACAATGAGGAGTAGGGCCGGGACTAGACGAGGACATTACGAGTAGCTAGGTGCAGAACTCAGAAGAGAGCTTCCGCAGGACAACCTAGCAGCGATGGGGATATATTGAGCTGAGGTTTGCGGGCCTCTATTCCTTTCTGAGTGAGAGTTGTCATTCAGGACCTGCTAGGGTTTTGTATAAAACCTTATTTATATTTTCTTCCGCTGATTATTAATTTAAACTCTGGGTTAATTATCTGCTTGTGTTACTTAGCCTTGCGTGCTTCTAGGGGCGACCCTATAAGTACGCGGCGTCTGTCGCGTGCGTGAGGCCCGGGACCCGGGTTCGGGGCGTTACATCATTATCAAGACTGCTCTTGCAATAAAAGTCATAAATTACCTTTTTCTCACTCCACTATTGTTTCTCATGCTCCACTTCAAGTCATTTTCTCTGATGTGTGGACTTCTCATCTTCATTCTGTTGATAATTTCAACTATTATGTCATCTTTGTGGATCACTACACTCATTACATCTGGTTGTATCCCCTTACTCGTAAATTGGATGTTTCCACTGTCTTTCCGCGTTTCAAAGCCTTGGTTGAAACCTTCTTTCAAACAAAAATTATCACCCACTACTCTAACAATGGGGAGGGGGAATACACGGGTCTCAAATCATTCTTGTCCACAATTGGCATCTCTCATTTCACCTCCACATACACCTGAACATAATGGTTTTTCTGAGCGTTGCCACCGCCACATAGTTGAAACTGGTCTCGCCCTCTTATCCCAGGCCTCCTTATCTCTCTCCTTCTGGTCCAATGCTTTCCTCACCGCTATCTACCTTATCAATTGTATGCCTACTCCCACCTTGGACATGATCTCTCCCTATCATAGCTTTTTTCTTCTCCTCCAAATTATCTCAAACTGCGAGTCTTTGGTTGTCTTTGCTACCCGTGGCTTCGTCCGTACTCTCCTCATAAATTGGCCCCTCGCTCCACTACTTGTGTTTTTCTCGGCTACTCCCAGACCCAAAGTGCCTATCTGTACTATAAACCCACCACCACAAAGATGTATACTTCCTGGCATGTACGTTTTGTTAAAACTGAATTTCCTATATCTGCTTTACTTCCCCATTTATCTCGTTCGGATGACTCTACTGGTTCCACATGGCTCTCTGTTCCTCTTCTTGCTCCGGTTTCTAGCACACCATCTCCGGCTCAACCTCGCAGGACACCCTCATCAGGTAATATCTCAAACCTCATCTTAGCCACTTCACCGCGGCAAACCTCTGATAAGCCAGAAATCCGTGTCTTCCTAATTCCAACACCCAACCCGCTCCCAACCAACCACTGTCCCCCCCCTATCGGACCGCTCCCATTGTTACCCACTCTCGCAACCACATTCATAAGCCAATCACCAAACTTAACCTCTCTGCCCTTCTTGCCCAAGAGGGAGAACCCACATGTGTGACTCAGGCTATCAAGGATAACAAATAGCGTCAGGCCATGTCTGTGGAGTTTGATACCCTTGTTCGTAACTGTACTTGGGAGTTGGTTCCTCCGGATGCAGCTCAGAACATTGTTGGTTGAAAGTGGATTTTTCGTATTAAACGTTTGCATGATGGTTCAACTGATAAGTACAAAGCTCGTCTGGTTGCCAAGGGCTTTCATCAATGTCCAGGTGTTGACTACCATGAGACCTTCAGTCCTATTGTCAAGCCCACAACTTTCATCTGGTGCTTCCTATTGCGATCAGCCGTGGCTGGTCTCTCCGCTAACTTGACATTAACAATGCTTTTCTTGAGGACACTCTCACTGAAGATGTCTACATGACACAACCACTGGGCTTCATTGATACTGACCACCCCAAGCATGTCTACAAGTTGAGAAAAGCTATCTATGGCCTCAAGCAAGCACCTCGTACTTGGTTTAATGAGCTTCGTCAGTTCCTTCTCCACTTCGACTTCATCAACTCTACTGCAGACACCTCTTTGTTTCTCTTCAAAGACAACAAAGTCACTCTTTATCTTCTTGTCTATGTTGATGATATTATTATCACAGGGAGTGATTCTACTGAAGTTCAGAGATTCATTGAACTTCTAGCCAATCGATTTTCATTGAAGGATCTTGGCCCGTTAACCTACTTTCTTGGAGTAGAAGTTGTCCCTCACTCACAAGGAATCATTCTATCCCAACGACGTTATATTGATGATCTTCTTGCTCGTACTAAGATGACAGATGCCCGTCCGGTCGCCACACCTCTCACCACGACGCCCACTCTTGTTCTTCACTCGGGTTCTGTGCTATCGGATCCTACTGAATATCATACCATTGTGGGCAGCCTTCAATACCTCTCTCTGACTCGCCCGGACATTGCATATGTGGTCAACAAACTTTCTCAATTCATGCATCATCCAACCACATCACTTGAATGCTGCAAAACGTCTTCTTAGGTATCTTTGTGGAACCATTGACCAGGGTATTCTTCTCCATTCAACTCCACACTTGATCTTCATGCTTTCTCTGACGCTGATTGGGCTGGTAACAAAGATGACTTCACCTCCACTAGCGCATACATTGTTTATCTTGGTCACAACCCCATCTCTTGGAGTTCCAAGAAACAACGCACGGTTGCTCGATCCTCAACTGAAGCTGAATATCGATATGTTGCTGCTACAGTTGTCGAATTACGTTGGATCACATCTCTACTTGGTGAGCTTGGTTTCTTTTCCTCTCAGAAACCAATCATCTATTGTGATAATGTGGGGTCCACAAACTTATGTTCTAATCCGGTGTTTCATTCCCGTATGAAACATGTTGCACTTGACTATCATTTCATTGGTGAACAAGTTCAGAATGGTGTTCTTCGTGTCACGCATGTCTCCTCTACGGATCAGTTGGCGGATGCTCTTACCAAACCTTTACCCAGCACACGCTTTCATCAGTTGCTACTCAAGATTGAACTCTCCTCTCGGAGCTCCAACTTGCGGGGGCATATTAGAGATATTAGAGATATTCAAAGATAGTTGCTTTATTTAGAAGATTTGTATATTCAAAAATAGTTTCTTTATTTAGATGATTTGTATAATTAAAAGATAGTTTCTTTATTTAGATGATTTGTATAGGTCAGAATTTTAAATTTCCTTAATTAGAGTTAGTTTCCAATTTTAAATTATTGTTTTCTGATTCTCTTTGTAACCTATTTATACTCTTCTACAATCAATGGAAAGACTAAGCCATTATTTCCTCAATTCTAAAATCTTATATGGTCTTCAAAACATCTCCTAAAAACATCCCCGCGCTCCGAGCTTGTAAATTTTGGAAGAAATTTTGAGAAATTGCTTGATTTGCTTAATTTTTTATGATAATATTTCACTTCTGAACGCATATTTGCAGTTTATTTTAGAAATGAGGAACTGTGAAAAATGTTTGGGTTGTGATTTAGTATTCATATTAGGAAAACTGCATTTTTGCATAGTCTCTTGTTGTTATTTGTTTCGTCTACTCAATTATAAGAGACTATAAAGAAATTAAGATTATTTCTTTGGAGATTTACCAAGATTTAGTGTCTAAATATAGGCTAAGCCGGTGATTGCGGCAGTAGCTTTTCCATTTCTCTCGCTTTTGCTCGCCGGTGATTGCAATGGTCGCTGGCCTCGGTCCCATTCCAAGCGCGATGTCTTTCTCTCAGGTAGGGCACAAAGGGGAAAGCCAAGGGGGTTTTTACCTGAGTTTTTTTTAAACAGGGAATGCCTGGATCGTCCACGTGGCTTCTCCGACGCCCATGTCAGCAAAGGGGCACCGGAAACTCTCGGCCCGTTGAACTCAAATTAAAGTTGAATGACTGTTTTGAAACAAATTGAACTTATAACTGTAATGGCATTCGTACATAGTTTAGTGACCCACAAAAAATTTACCCCATTGAGGACCTTCCATTGTTTTCAATAAAGTTTAAAATATTCCTTATAATCTTGTTTTGAGTATTGGCTATCAAGGTAATCAAGCTTTGATCAGTCATTCGGCAATTAAGGTTTAGGTTTCTAAAAAACATATTTATAGATTATTATATTTTATTAATAAATAATTAACACTTAAAATTATATATTCAAATTAAAAAATTACAAATAAAACTTAAAAAGTACATGTTTTGATATTTTCCAAATAAATTTATGTGGATTAGATTAATTAATTTAATTTTATAATAATATATCATTTATGTGCCTGAAAATTATATAGTTACACGCCTGAAAATTATATAACTTTATATATTATGTGTGGAACCCTATAAATTATACTTAGAAAAGTAACTATATAAAAATAGTGTTTATACAAATAAAACCCTAAGAATTTTTTTTAAAAAAAATACTAAAAAATTATATAAACTTTACAAAGAAAACTCACAATATTCTTCAAATATTTACAAATAAAATTTTGTGGAACATTATAAATAAATAAAAATAAAAATTACATCAAAAAATATAACAATAATTTGAGACAGAAAAGACAAACCACCTATTATTTCAATGCCCATACACAATCAACATCTAGGAATATTTTTGTGGTAAATATGGCTCGATATACGAAAAAAATTTCCTATGAAATCTTACTAAATAAAATTAAATTTTTCTCTGAACCTTTTTATTTTATTTATATAAGATATTTATATTTATTAAAAATATTTCTTGTTAGTAAATCATCTACACATAATGGATGATTTGGAAAGGAAATAGTTAGACAGAGAAATTAAATAAATTATTTTTATGAAAAAATAAAAAATAAAAAGGAAACTGCAATATATATTTAAAAATTGAGGGGAAACCAAGTAATATCATTGGTTTCATAAAAATTCCTAAACTAAATCAATCAACAAGTCATGCTTTTGCACAAGAGTTTCATGTAATTTTTAGTTAGGTGAAAAAATGAGACATATATGTTGCATGAGTGATAAAATTTATGGGAAATGGGATTATTTTTCTTTTTCAATGAGATTTGTATAATTGTTATATAAAACCAAGGCAAAACTAAGTTTAAATCGAGATGAAAAAAGAAACAAAAAATTTACACTACAATATTTATTAATTTATTCATTCAACAAAACACAAGCAGTACAAATTTGCAAAACATTTATATAATTGCATTCTATGAGATGTTGGAGGAAATTAAACCAAATATCATTTTCAGCAAGTTCTATTCTATGGCAGCATACATGATTCTAAGATCAAACAATCCATCAATGAAACCAATTATCTGAAGGATGAAGCTTATGCTGAAGATGGTATACATAATAAGAAACATGGCATTGATCTTTGGGGTTGGTCTAATGATATGGTTTGTGTTCTGGATCTATAAAGGTTCAATTCGTTCTTTCCTCCCTTCTTTAAATCTTTTTTTGGCTCACTAGTTTTCTTATTTCTTTTTTGGCTCACTAATTTTTCTTAATTTCGCAGAATTCATCATGCATGCAGTCATCATCAGCATGTGCACTAATGGTGTCATCTTCTTGAAGTATTAATGATGTTGGAAGACAAAATAATGTCGATGAGTTAGTTCTTGGTTTTCATGATATGGTGTGTGTGTTTAGAGCTCTATATGTGTTGATTGAATGGCAATTTTTTTTCAAAAGATATTTCCAATGCTTATGATTCATATGTATGTAATCAAAGAGGAACATATATTTGGAAGTTAAGTAGCAAAATTCCAGGCTTGATATGCTTCAAATCTTGAAGTAGCTTTCTTAATTTGCATGTACAATGGCAACATTCAAAATGTGTTTCCTGGAAAGCAAGAGTTGAGTATTGCTTTGTTTTGGCTTCTGAAATTCAATTTAAATTGTTCTGCATATAAATTTGCAGAACTTATTTAACAAGTTCATATTTCTGTTAGATGTATCCAGAATTGTTGTATATCATGGACAATTGGTTTATCCTTGAAGGGTTAATTAACTGTTTCTTTTTGCATATTTTTTACTTTCCTAATAGTCCATCTCAGCAGTCAAGAAAAACTTTACTTTTTCATCACTTATTTAGATAATAAACATAGTATGGTCCAAGACCGAAAAAGGGACTAATATATTAATGAGAGAGACTACAAGGGGGAAAAAAATCTATTTATGGGTAAATTTAACTATTGATTTTTAAATAATGAACATTTAAATGAAAAATAAACCACATAAATATCAAAAGAAAAACTTCACTTGAGCCAAACAATATAAACACCATACACAAAACAAAACTCCACCCAAATTTACACAAAGTAAACACTAACATCTTACTTTTTTCACATCCCCATCTATAAACACAAATATAAGAACAACAAAAGAGTGCTCACATTATAGAACAAGCATGGGTATTTTCATCACTAAACATAGTTCTAACCTTCTCATCAATAAAAGAAGTTGAGTAATCAAGCCCCAGTTTTTAAAGCATCCATGTTGATCTCTACTTAACAATGAGTTGGACACTATTTTGAAAATCACATGAGATTTGATTCAGAAGTCCAGTGATTTGAACATAGAATACCAGCTGCAATTAGGTTCAGGAAATTTGGTGTGCAGGATATACAATGAATATGAATCCATAAATTTTACAATTGCATGAGAAAGTTCGTGAAGAGCAACGGAACCACTAGAAAGGAGATTTGCGCTATTTGAATTATAAAATGAAGTTCAATATTACTGACAAACTTACAGATACAGATGCAGAGGTGAAGCAAGTTTTAAGTAGAGATAATAGATATTGTTTCAGATGCAAAACATTCATCATAGACTTTTATTTCTTTTTTCCTTTTTTTCTTTCTTCAAATCTTAGGTTCTTTTTACACTACCTCTGGTTTTTTTCTTCTTCTTCTTGCTCTTTATTATTTATTTATTTATTTATTTAAGTTGATAATCCACATTCATTTATTGATTGGTAATGCATGAAAACAACAACAACAACTAAGCCTTAATCCCATATTGGACGGGGTCGGCTATATGGGTTTTTTGTCTCCATGTTGCACACCAAAAAAGTAAATAAATAAATAAATAAATAATAATAATAATAATAATAATAATAATAATAATAAATACATAAATAATAAAGCATAAATAATAAATAAATAAAGAATTCCATGAGGGCTTGGCATCTTAAAGCAGAAAAGTATTCTCCAAGCAAAGCTAATGAAAAAGAAAATTTTAACCGACTTATCCATAATCCCGTACTAGATGAGGTCAGCTATATGGATTTTTTGTCTCCATATCGCTTGGTAAAAACAAGATCCGACTCAATATCTAACATATGTAGGTCCTTAGACACTACCTCTCCTCTCCATGTAATCCTAGTCCTACCTCTACCCCTCTTCTTACCTTCTATAACTAAACTATCACATTATCGAACCGGAGCACCTAGGGATTTTCGGCGTACGTGTCCAAACCACCTTAAACGCCCTTCTCTTATTGTATCTTCAATTAGTGCAACATGCACTTTTTGTCGAATGTGTTCATTTCTAATCTTGTATGACCACTCATCCACTTTAACATCTTTATTTTTGTCACATTCATCTTATGAATATGTTGAACTTTAGGCCTTGCTTGGATGGAGGGTTAGGAGGGTTTCATAAAGTAAGGTAAGATAAAGTAAGGTTTTAACCGTACCTTATTTAGGGCAAAGGTAAAGTAAAAAGAGGTCTTTAAACCTTGTTGTATTTGGTTTGAAGGTAATGGGAAGTAAGGTTATATGTTAATATTACCAAAATACCCTTCAAAGAAATAACTTAATATTTATAGGAATTTGAATCTATTTAATGTTCTATACTAATATTTAATTAATATTCAATGTTATATACTAATAGATTTATTTATTTAATATTATATACTAATATTCAATGTTATATTCAATTAAACAGCCAAGTAAAATCTAATATATGGATTAATTAATTAATTAATTTAGTATTATAGGAAAATACCTTTTACTTAATTTCAAAATAAGTTTTATTATATTAATTATGTAATTAGATTTATCTATTATTTTATTTATTCCATCAATGTCCATTTTCACTGGTGTGTCCTTTGTGTTCCTTCAATGTCCTGCATTCTAAGAACAACCTGGAGACTATTGGGGCTCAAACTACAGAATTAAATAGCATGGTGCCAATGTTTGCACACAATGAGAATTTCCAGAACTAACTTGAGAAGGATAAGAACACATTATACATCAATTAAATGACAATTCGGTTTAACAATTTCAATTTGATCATCATCTATAAACATCAACAGCTTTAAATTAAATGTACATTGTTTAACTATTATGAAAAGATAAAGCAAATAGGCAATCAACAAAAAACTGAGACAAAGAAATTTCAATATTATATACACTGCAAATAATTGGATCTCGAGTAGATGTTAAACATGGTCACCACCAACTCCTTCGGGTTTCATGCCATGGATATGCAACCAGAGTTATTGCATGAGAAAAGAGAGTCCGAACGTACTTTCTTGGTGTGTCCTCTGGATGCTTTCTTTTGTTAATCACCCTTATGTTCTCCAGGAAAGGACTGTAATATGTGCATCCTGCAGAATATGATGATTAATATACATATAATTCAAGTTAGAGCATCAAGAGGATAATATAGTTATATACTGTGAAAATGAAGTCAAAGGAGGCCCATTTGAGTTCTTTTTCCCCTTCCCATAATCTTTTCTGAGAGCCAATAACTTTCTTTGCTTCTGTTCCTGCTGCTGTCAAAACAAACTGGAACACTACTTAGGTCAAATAACCCAAGATCATGTATCAATGCTATCTGCAATATCTTCTAGTCTCTAATCAGAAAATTAAGAAGTGAAGCAAAATACAGAATTTAGTATTTTACAAATCCCCTGTCCAAGTTTACAAATCCAATAATAATCTTAACTTTTTCTTTATTTATTCCCTGAGATTAGGGATAAACTACTTCTCTGTGCTCAGCCCAGAGGGACATTCTATACCCGTGAACCTGTCATCAGAAATTCTGTTCATTCCTTATTTCTTTAAAATGTATTTGTTATGCACATTACTGTAAAGGAAGTTGGCATTCAATGTAGCTACAAATCTGTAGTCATGTAAGTTTAACTAAAAAAGTCTGATTGACAACAGAGTATTTTTCAGGGGATCTATCCATATTTTTCATTGATCAATTCCTGCAACAACTTGGTGGAATGATACTATCCAATTTCATTAAATTTTGTGTTATTTTGTTTGCTGTTAACCTAGTTTCCTGAAATGTATCTCTTGTTGATCCATTTTTAAAATGAAGTGTTATTTTGTTTTCTTAATCAGTATTAAAATTGAGAAAAAATGGACTAAATGAAAAAAAAAACAGTTCTTGAATGAGGACTCAAACCTATGGTTATGCTCTCTAGTTTACAACAACAAAATTATAAGCATTCAATGAACAGAACATACACCAAATGCACAGAACATACACAAAATTATAAGCATTCGATGAACAGAACATACAAACGATTAGCATTCCAATCACACAGATTCAGGGTATCAAAAGCAAAACAAATGAAGAAATTTTTTATTTTATATAGAAACTATGCCCAAAATATGCTAAATTCTCCAACAAAACACCATAGTCGTCAGTGTGTCAAGAAAGCTTCACCTGTGGAGTGCCTATATAAGGCCATCTTCTCCCAACTATGATGTTGTTGTTCAACTGTGAGTGTTCAAAGAGAGATATCTTTGTTGTTGATAACCAGCAGTGAGTGAGAGAGCTTTGTATATCCTGTTCATCTTTTTCCTTGATTCTATCTGAAATAGAGAAGGGTGTGGGTCGTGGACGTAGGCACTGTTGCCGAACCACGTAAATCTTGTTGTTGTGTGTTGTATGTTTGTTCTTGCTCTTGTTTGCAGGTTGCTTGAGTTGTTTAGTCAGCAGCCTCCAACGATCCTATTTTCGCAAAAGAAGGGAAAGCTTGAAGGATCGCAAGTGTAGCGGTTCTGGTGTAGAGCACTCAGCCTCGGCTAACCGAGATTCCGAGGGCTCCTGTGAGAAGCTTTCCGGATTAGGCGAGTCGCCCGCCGAGCTCCTCAGTGTGAAGGTCTATTATTTCCCAACAACTGGTATCAGAGATCCAAGGTTTTGGAGAGGAGATGGCTGACGGCACCAAGTACAAACTCGAGAAGTTCAACGGAGAGAACTATGCATACTGGAGGATGCAGAACGAAGACTATCTGTTCCAGAAAGACTTATGGCGACCGATGACAGTTGAAAGAGATAAAGACTCCACAGATGATAAGTGGAAACTGCTCGACCGGACAATTCCACCAACAGTCGCTTCGAACATCTCAAAGGCGAAGACAACGAAGGAGCTGTTTGATCTCTTGGAGGAGATGTATGCAGGGAGTTCTTCAGCACACAAAGCACACCTAGTCACTAGTTTCATGGACCTGAAGATGTCTGAGGAAGAGAGTGTGGCCAACCACTTGAATGAATTTCACAAGCTAAACAATCAGCTGGATGCTGTTGGAGTGAAGTTCACTGAGGATGTGCAAGCCATTTGCCTCATCAAATCATTGCCAAAGAGCTGGAGCGTGTTCAAGACCGCAGTGTTCAACTCAAAGGGCAAGGTGGATTTGACACTGAGTGATGTGGCTCCTCAGATGCTGGCCGAGGAGATCAGGCGGAAGGATGGAGAGCCGTCCACTTCCGGGAGCTCAGCCTTATCTATGGACGATCGAGGCAGGCGTTCGCACAGAGGAAGGCAGCCCAGTCGGGGGAAGTCCCGAATGGGGCGCTCTAAGTCTCGATTCGGCAAGAGAGACAATTCTTACTGGAACTGTGGTCAGGAGGGTCACATGAAGAAAGACTGCACTGCTCCGCCAAAGAGCGAAAAGGGAGGGAAGAATGCTGTGAACCTTACCAGCAATTCAGGGTGCATGTTGTTGTCGATGGAAGATCGGTGCGATACATGGATAGTGGACTCTGGTGCGTCCTTCCATACTACATATGACCGAGGCGTCCTGGAGAGCTTCATTGAAGTGGACCTCGGCAAAGTGCACCTCGGCAGCAACAACACTTGTGAAGTTGTGGGGAAGGGGAATGTGAAGCTGCTGCAAGAAGAAGGCACAGTGTTCTTACTGAAGGACGTCAGATTAGTGCCTCGTCTGATGAAGAGTCTCATATCAGTTGGTCAGTTGGCTGTTACTGGCGTGGCTACAAAGTTTATTGGTGACATCTGGAGCATGAGCAAAGGCTCCCTTGTAGTAGCCAAGGGGAAGAAGGTCGGCACACTCTACTTGTTCTCATGTGGAGAACAATCCATTTCAGTAGCATCTCAGTCAGTTGTAAACGCCGAGCTGTGGCACAGAAGGTTGGGCCACTTGAGTGAGAAGGGAATGCAAGTTCTGACGAGCAAGGGGAAGTTGCCCGAGCTCAAGCAGGTGAATCTGGACTTCTGCGAAGAGCAAAGCAGAAGAAGGTTACATTCACCACAGTTCTGCCGAGGGACTTGACCTGAGCAGGTGAATTTGGACTTCTGCGAAGAGCAAAGCAGAAGTCGGAACGCCTGGAGCTGGTCCACACAGATGTCTGGGGTCCCGCTCAGGTCAAGTCCCTCGGCAGTGTACTCTACTTCGTGACATTCATTGATGATGCATCTCTGAAGCTATGGGTCTATTACTGTCGGAACAAGTCAGATGTGTTTGAGTTGTTCATCCAATGGAAGACCCTTGCCGAGAAGGAGACATGAATTAAGTTGAAGTGCCTGAAATATGATAATAGAGGAGAGTACTGCAGCAGAGAGTTTCAGTCCTTCTGTGACAAGAATGGGATTAGAAGACTCCTGACGACACCCCGGCAGCCAAGGCAGAATGGAGTGGCGGAGAGGATGAACCGAACGATTCTGGAGAAGGCCAAGAGCATGCAGATTCATTCAAGTCTACCGTTAACATTTTGGACCTATGCCGTAGACACAACGGCATATCTGATCAACAGATCTCCATCATACTCCCTGGATGGAGGCATACCTGAAGAGGCCTGGACTGGAAAGGAGGTAAAGTATGATTACTTGAGGGTGTTTGGTTCTGCAGGCTATGTACATGTTGAGCTTGAAAACCGAGGAAAGCTTGATCCAAAGTCGAGGAAGTGCTACTTCATTGGATATGACACTGACTCCTATGGGTACAAGCTGTGGGATGCTGAGCAAAAGAAAGTGGTTCGGAGCATTGATGTTGTCTTCAACGAAGTAAATTTGTACAAGGACCGTCAAACTTAACAAAAGGGGAAGGAAGTCTCCAAGTTTGTCGATTTTGAGGCCAACAACAAATTTCCGAGTGCCTCGGAGGCACAGGAGGATGCTGTTGAAGATGAACATGCTGAGCCAGGTTTTGCCCAAGGAGAGTCTCAGCTAAATGAAATTCGTGAAGCTGTCCGAGGTGAAGCATCTCGGCCAATAAGTCAAATTTCCGAGGAGCTGCTGACTGACATCCCATAAGAAGTTCCTCTCCAAACACCAGCTGGCTGGAAGAGCAGCAGAGCACACAAACTGAACCCACGGTATGACTCTAGCCTTGACTATCTATTGTTGACAGATAGTGGCGAGCCTGAAAGTTTTGAGGAGGCATGCAAAGTAGACTCATCTCTCGAGTGGGAGCATGCCATGGATGACGAGATGAAATCACTATCCTCAAACAAGGCCTGGGAGTTGACTGAACTGCCCAAGGGGAAGAAGGATTTGCACAACAAGTGGATCTACCGGTTGAAGGAGGAAGCAGATGGAAGCAAGCGCTACAAAGCAAGACTTGTGGTCAAGGGCTTTGAGCAGGAGCACGGAGTAGACTTCACAAAGATCTTTGCTCCAGTAGTGAAGACTGCAACCATCCGAGCTATTCTCAGCATCGTAGCGGTGGAGGACCTCTACCTTGAGCAGTTAGATGTGAATACTGCTTTCCTTTATGGAGACTTGGAGGAGGAGATCTACATGCACCAACCAAAGGGATACATTGTTGAAGGCAAGGAGAAGAAAGTGTGCAAATTGAAGAAGAGCTTGTATGGGTTGAAGCAAGCACCTCGGCAGTGGTATAAGAAGTTCGACGGGTTCATACAAACAGTTGGATTCGAGCGGTGTCACTCAGATCACTGTTGTTATTTCAGGAACCTAGGTACCTCTTATATCATACTACTGCTTTATTTTGATGACATGCTCGTTGCAGGGTCCGACATGCTTGAGATAGAGAATCTCAAGAAGAGGATGTCTCTAGAATTCACAATGAAGAATCTCGGCCCGGCGAGGCAAATTCTAGGCATGCGGATTAACCGAGACAGGAAGAGGAGAGAGCTTCGTCTATCACAGGCCGAATATGTTCGGAAGGTACTTCAGCGGTACCGAATGGCGAGTGCGAAGCCAGTTGGCACTCCATTAGCAGCACACTTCCGACTCTTCCAGAAGCAAGCTCCAACCACCAAAAAGGAGCAAGAGGATATGAAAAGAATTCCTTATGCTTCAACAGTGGGCTCCCTCATGTACGCCATGACTTGCACCAGACCTGATATCTCCCATGCAGTTGGCGTAGTAGCGAGGTATATGAGCAATCCAGGGAAGGAACACTGGGAAGCAGTGAAGTGGATTCTTCAGTATCTGAGAGGGACATCTCTGATGAGTCTGTGCTATGGTGGAGAAAGCATAAGACTAATTGGTTATGTGGATTCCGATCTGGCTGGCAACCTGGACTCAAGGAGGAGCACCACGGGCTATGTGTTCACACTGGGTAGTGGAGCAGTAGCATGGCAGTCACAGCTTCAGAAGATGATCACCCTTTCTACAACGGAGGCAGAGTATGTTGCAGCCATGGAGGCGTGCAAGGTGTTGGTTTGGATGAAGGCCTTCTTGAAGGAACTCGGCAAGGAGCAGAGTGAATGTTAGCTGCACTCAGACAGCCAGAGTGCCATTTACTTAGCAAAGAATGCAACGTTCCACTCAAGGACCAAGCACATCGACATCAAGTATCACTTCATACGAGAGCTTGTTGAAGAGAAGAAGGTAAATCTGGAGAAGATCCACACCAAGGACAACCCTACTGATATGTTGACCAAGGTTGTCACAATGGAGAAGTTGAGAACTTGCTCAACCTCCATTGGTTTGCAGGAGTAAGCAAACCAAGATACCCACACCCAAGGAGATTTCAGATAGAGACTTGAGAGCTGAAGGATAGTAAGTCTCAAGTGGGAGAACGAGGAGAAGAAGATGAAGAAGAAGACGAGGAGAAGAAGGAGAAGCCTGTCAGACTCCAAAAGGGAGATTGTACGGAATGGAGTCCTCCGGTCTTCATTGCCGAGGTCCTCTTTCCGAGCTACTGACCAAGGAGCTCGACCAAGAAGCTACCAAGCGAGTGGGAGCTACTCTTCTTCAGGTGATGAAGACATCCAAGCAGATGCCAGGGTGGGCCCAGTAGAAAGAAAGGATCAAAGCGAGAATCCCTAGGCGCTGACACTGGGAGTGGCGCCTAACCTTGGAAGTGTAAACTCTGACACAGCCGCCTGACACAGCAGTCTGACACTGCAGTGAAGTGACACAGGAGTGTTGTACAAGGCAGAGACAGAAGTGTGTCAAGAAAGCTTCACCTGTGGAGTGCCTATATAAGGCCATCTTCTCCCAACTATGATGTTGTTGTTCAACTGTGAGTGTTCAAAGAGAGATATCTTTGTAGTTGATAACCAGCAGTGAGTGAGAGAGCTTTGTATCTCTTGTTCATCTTCTTCCTTGATTCTAATCTAAAATAGAGAAGGGTGTGGGTCATGGACGTAGGCACTGTTACCGAACCAAGTAAATCTCGTTGTTGTGTGTTGTATGTTTGTTCTTGCTCTTGTTTGCAGGTTGCTTGAGTTGTTTAGTCAGCAGCCTCCAGCGATCCTATTTTCGCAAAAGAAGGGAAAGCTTGAAGGATCGCAAGTGTAGCGGTTCTGGTGTAGAGCACTCAGTCCTGACAACTGAGATTCCGAGGCGCTCCAGGAGAAGCTCCGATTCGTGAGCTGTCTGGCCGAGCTCCTCAGTGTGAAGGTCTATTATTTCCCAACAATACTCCTTCTCACCGTGGCTTCTACCGGAGTCCTCTTCTTCTTGATCATCCCCTTGCCCTTGCTGACCAACTTCCGCTTCTCCTCCTTCTTGGGCAGCGTCGTCGGCTTCAGTCTGCTTGGACTAGAGAAAGGACTCGACCACGGAGCGTACGAAGAGCTTGCGTGCAGGAGGGGAGAGGTCGATGCCAAGGCGCTCCGCGGTGGTGGTGCGGACCTTAAGCTACGTGATCTTCTCCATGTTGGCGGTGCTCAAGATATCCATACCATCTCCAAGATCCTCTTCTCCATGTCCGCGTCCATCGTCTCTCTCTCTCGAATGAGACGAATTTGGTGGTTTTTCTTGTGTTTGGTTGGGGGTGTGAGCAAATGTGAGAGGGGGCACACCACTCCTAACCCCTCATTTTCCACCCCCTAGATCGGGGTTTTTTTTGGAGGGGTAGAAAAAATATATTTTTTTAAATTAAAAAAATCACTTTAAAATACCATCTTACCCTCCACTTATTTTCAAAATTTCATTTATGTCCTAATTTTTATATAATTAATATTAATATAATTAATAATAATTAGATTAATACTAGCTTTTATACTAATATAATTAATTGCAATAAAATTTATATTGATTTAATAATTAATATTAATTAAAATTAAATTAATATAATTAATATTAATTAGTTTAATATTAGCTTTTATACTAATATAATTAATATTAATAAAATTTATATTAATTATACTTAAATAAATATAATTAATAACTTTATTATAATTAATTTTAATTAGGTTAATACTAGCTTTTATACTAATATAATTAATAGTAATAAAATTTATATTTGTTTAATAATAATATTAATTATACTTAAATTAATATAATTAATAGTTTTAATATAATTAATATTAATTAGTATTAAATTAATAGTAATACACATTACACTCTCAATCCTCATAACCAAATATTATCATTATCTATTTTAAATTAAAGGGTAAATTGGTCAAATACACATTACACTCTTTCTCACTCCTAGTCACCACCAAACAAAAAAAAAAGATTGACTCTCCTCATCCACCCATTGAGCCAAACATAAAATTTTTCAAAACCCTCCAAACTCCTCCCCTCCAAACTCCCCCTCACCCCCTCACCTCCAAATTCCTCCTTTAAACCAAACAAGGGCTTAAAGAAGGGTTTAGATTTAGGGTTTATTCGATAAAAAAATATTACAATTGTTATTGCAAAATAAAAAAATTATGATTTTGTTTAGGAAGTGAAGATGCTCATACCGATTCTATTTCCACAAAATGAGTGTTTGGATAATATAATAAAAAAAAATTACATGATAAATAATAATTATTATTATTAAAAGTTGTTTCCAAATTCAGGTCGATTCACAGTAATTTTAGAGATCGCAGAGGAGAGGCTTTATGTGTTTTACAATGTTTTTCTTTTTGGTATACTAAAATGTAAAATTTCTTACATCTCATAAAAGTTACTCAAACACCTCATCATATAATTTTATTACAAAATGTCAAATTTCTAATTAAAGACTAACCAAACAGGCCAAGAATTTAAAAAATATTTCTCTACATTTTAAATTATATCAGTTGATTGTTTTACTATAAAACTAGTAAACAACCATCATGCTTTCAAAAAAATAATAGTTATATAATAACAGATGCTCTTGTGTTGCTAACAACTTTCATAAAAACAATAGTTACATGGGATAATCATAAATATTTGGTTGGAAGAGATTAGAAGGGTAGTTCATTGGGAATGGAAAAAAAATGTGATAAAATAACTCTTATGTCCTTTTGCAAATAAATAAAATTATATATATATATATATATATATATATATATGTGTGTGTGTGTGTGTGTGTGTGTGTGTGTGTTAGCTCTAAAATCGGTTTTGATCTCAGTTAGATCTAACAGTTGAATTTATTGGATTGTAGGACTAGAACAGTGAAGAAAAGGAATTGGAATCAAGCAAAAAGAGAAAAGGATACCAAAATTACTTGGAAAACCCAAGAAATTAGGGAAAAACCACGAGACTCTCTTGGGAGAGTAAATCCACTAGATGTTGGCTAAGTTTACAAAGAGAATGAGCCATTTGGAGAGTGAATTGAGAGATTACAAAGTGGAGAAAAGGAGGAGAGAACCGCTAGAGAGGCAGGGCTTCGCTGCTTCCAAAATCCGTCCATTCAAATGGCGCTCTCTTTCTCCTTTTATAGGCTTTAGGCTCGAGGAAACTTGAGGCCCAAGTTTCCATCCAGTTGGCCCACTTGTGCGCCAACTCATCTCCAGCTCAGCTCCAAATCAGTGCCAGCTAATCTTTCTTCTAGAGGCTTCTAGATGCCAGTTGGATACCAGTTCATCTCTAGCTAAGCTTCAGTTGTCAGGTCTTCTAGAAGGTTAGTTGGGCTTCTAAGCACTCCCCGGAGTTCTCTTTTTTTGTATGGTTTAGTATAGTGTTAGAAAGCTATATATCCAAGTGAAATGGGTAGGATCCTAATAGAATTTTGAGCAGAAAATACTCCACAATAACCCGAATCAAAAGTGCTCTGCAGAGATCCGAATAGAAACTGCTATATAGGGACTCAAGTAGAAAGTGTTATGCAAGGATTCAAGTAGAAATTGCTTTGCGGGGATCTGAATAGAAGGTGCTCTTTAGGGATCCGAATAAAAAATGGGTTCGAATAGAAGGCGCTATATAAGGATCCGAACGGAATTAGATTATGTCCGAATAGAAGGACTAGAGGCTTTTCCACGCGGCTGGCTGCCAAAACGCCACGTGCCTTATCACTTTTATACCTATCATCAGTCCCCATTCAAGTATGCTTGCGTTGAGTTTGAGTAATGAAGTTATAGTCTTCGGTCAATGGTCGACTCAAAAAGCTAAGCATATGATCAGTTGAGTGACCTGTCTTATGGCGAGCATTGGGCTTCATTCTAGCTCTTCTGATCCGGTCAAGAGATTTTGGGGCTAGTTTGATACAGGGCAGAGGAGATGCATTCCGAATGTGGGGTTTGAATCTTAATTTCATTCAGCATGTGCTCCGTAAAAGGGACTAGATTTTTCCGGAGTATACCGAGCAATATATCTCTGAAGTATAGTTTTCACTGAGTGTCAACCGAGTAGGTGATGCAATATACTCATAGGTCATAGTGTTCGCCACACGTTGTGACTTTCGAATCTTGCACTTTAAGTTTCATAGGATGAGCATTTGATGTTGAGAGGGGTGGCATTTAATGCAGGACGCCATTTTGTCTTCTTGCACAATTTCCCAAAAAGAACTTTTGAAAAAAGGTATGGCGTGGAGATATGCAAGTGATGATGGACATGCCTCTCGATGGTCCACGTGGCAAGCATCTGCCGGGTCTTTTGTTGCATTTTAACCCGAGCCGTTAGATGTAAATCCACGTGAGATTTTGTGCCTTTTGTGCGGATCAATCTGAGTTGTTAGAAAAGATTTAGGCCATTCGGTTAATGTGTATACTATTTTGTTACCATTTCAAAAGAAGATATTATCGTTTTCTTCTTGGTTCTGTCTTCTTCGTTCAAAGGTGTATGAACTTTCGCCTCCCCTTTCTATGCTTTCAAATTCCTATTCTTACTTCTTGTGAAGGTATGACATCTTCCACAGCTCCTCCTTTATCTATGGTCGATTCGAGATCCATTAGAGAACCTAAACCTTGCTATGATGCGTTTCCAAATACCCGTAAGGATGTAGAGATCGAAGCCATAGTGAAAAATTATAAGATTATCGGTCCCTGTTTTTCATATAGGATTCCCCTCACCTTGTGTGAGTAGGGGTTCAATCCTGGGCTCGTCCCAAAAGAACACACCCCATCCTACGCGAGGAACCCGATACCAATAGACCAAGAGACATCAAGGTTTCTCTTTTAAAGGATCTAGCTGCTAAATGTCACTTTTCAGTTAATTGGTTGATTCCCTTGTCAGTTAATTAGTTTCAAAAATTGTTAATTGTTTATGTTTGCATGATTAGTTAACTGAGCCTTTGTTTGATCATCACTAACTGATCTTCATGGCTTCTGTTCTTGATAAACCATGGGTTTATCTATAGTTATATGATCAGAAACTCTAGTTGCTTAAATGCCAAAAAAATGACAACAATAACTTGGATATGCAAAAAAAAGAAGAAGATTTTTTTCCTTTGAAATCTTACTAAATAAAATTAAATTATTCTCTGAACTTTTTATTTTATTATATAAGATAGTTATATTTATTAATATATTTCTTTTTAGTAAATCATCTAGACATAATGGATACCTGGAAAGGAAATAGTTAGACAGGGAAACTAAATAAATTATTTTTATGAAAAAATAAAAAATAAAACGAAAACTGCAACAGATATTTAAAATTTGAGGGGAAAACAAGCAATATCATTGGTTTCATAAAAATTCCTAAACTAAACCAATCAACAAGTAATGGTTTTGCACCAGAGTTTCATGTAATTTAGTTAGGTGAAAAAGTGAGACATATATTGCATGAGTGATAAAATTTATGGGAAATGAGATTATTTTTCTTTGTCAATGAGATTTGTATAATTGTCATATAAAACCAAGGCAAAGCTAAGTTTAAATCGATATGAAAAAAGAAACAAAAAAAATTTACACTACATTTATTAATTTATTCATTCAACAAAACACAAGAACTAATTTGCAAAAGATAATTATATAATTGCATCCTATGAGATGTTGGAGGAAATTAAACCAGATATAATTTTCAGCAAGTTCTATACTTCTATGGCATGTGGTAATTATATATTTAAGACCATATTTTGTAGTATTTTACACAGAAAATTTTTTTGGTAGGTCACCTAACTATGAACTTATTTCATCATGGGGTCCAAACTTCAATTTGCAGTAAAATGGTCACGAACATGTCCTTCGCCGATACCGCAACCTCCCCATCCCCTCCCACCGCTTCTATCTCTGGGCTATCCAACACCCTTCCAACCTTTGCCAATCTCTCTCCCCATTCTCACCTCCTCTCTCCTCTCCTCCTTACCCCCTCCTCTGGTCCTTGCTCTCCGAACTTCCCCATCCTCCCAATCCTAAGATCTTCCATCTTTTCTTCCACTCCTACGCTCGCGCCGGCCTCGCCTCCGATGCCATCTGTGCCTTCTCCAACATGCCCAGGTTTAGACTTTCCCCGACTATTAGGGCTGACGTGGATAATCCACGTGGACAATCCGGCGACTACGTCAGCTAATCTTAATCGGAATCCATTGGGTGACTGTACGATAAAATAATTTGAAGATGGGTGATTATTTTGCTTCAAATTAAAATTTGGACCCCAAAATAAAATAAATTCATAGTTAGGTGACCTATCAAAAAATTTACACGGCACAGCCAACGGTGTCTATTCTTTCTCCATTCTAAGCACTCACCGGCCCCCATCTCAGCCATCATCATTGCCACGATGCTCAAACCTTTATGTTCCCGGATTGAAGCGGCCTTTTTAGATAAGGGTGCGTTCTTTTCCCCGAAGGTAAAGTACGTAAGTGCGGAAGTGCTCCACTTCCAGCACTTCGGGTGTTCTTTTTCCCGAAACTCCCACTTCGGCCCACTTCGGGAAGTGACCACTTCCATCAAAAATATACTAAATCGACTTCGGCCCATTTTGAACCGAAGTCGCCGAAGTGAGCTTAATACTTAAGGCCACTTCAGCCGACTTCGGTGTCCCTTCGAAAGTCGCTGAAATCTGACGATCTCTCTCGCGAGAGACTCGCGAGCCACTTGAACCCTAGATCCGAATCTCACCGGCGACCACCTCGCTTGAAACCGCCAGATCCAGACCACCTCGCCGGCCGACGGTAAGGCTTCGTTCTTTTCCCCAAAAAACTCCGGTGAGTTTTAGGGCTTTCGATTTTTCCCCCTTTTCCTCACTAGACCGGTGATTTTTGGGCAGATCTGTGCCTCTTGTGTTCATCCGGACCTCTCGTCTTCTCGGACAACGACCATCTCACTCGGCTTCCACTTCAGGTCTTGTTCATTGTGAGATTCTTGGATGTAAATTTTTTTCCCTTCTTTCTCACCAATGTTGTCTACATCTCCCAGATCTGGGACGAGCGACCTCGAGTTTTCTTCTGCTTATCACCAGACAGGTATACTTCCCCTTTTCAGCTGTGATTTGGATTTTTTGGGATTTAGGTCTGCTGCTAGAATGAGATCTCCTCCTTTTGTTTCTTTTTATTTCTTGAATGTGATCTTTCTTTTGGGATTTAGGTTTGCTGCTGGATTTAGTTTATGTGTTCTTTTTTTCATGTTTGTAAGGCTATCTTGTGTTTTATGGTATTCGATAGTTTTAGTATATGTGTTTTATGCTATCCTCTGGTTTTTGGCATTAGATTTGATGTGGTTCAGTTCTTGTATTCCATTGTTTTCTTGCAGGGTTGTTGTTTTTGTGATGTTAGGCTTTGGATTAGTGCCATGTTATTTTTATTCCATTGTTCTTTTTTGGAGCATCAAGAAATAAATTGATATCCTGTCAAATAGTCTTCCAGCAGTTAAAATTGAAGAAACAAGCCATTCAGAATATAAACAGTAGAGTGATATTGTGTTTGGTTAATGGATAATCCATAGATTTGTTTTGGCTTAGATTTTAACAAGACCTCATTTTCACATCAGTATAAAGATTGAACAAACCAGGTCCATCATATTTATCCAAAAATGAAAAAAAAAATTGTTATCCATCCACCAAACACAATCTAAAAGCATTATATATTTAACATTGTGATCCATCACTTGTAACTCCTACTTTTTCCCAAACAAACAAAGAAATAACAGAGAAAGAGGGGTTGAAGCACACTAATGAATAAACATATCTGATAGTACATGATTCAATAGTTCAAGATATGGCAGTGAATTCTTTTTTTTTAAAATAACATCAACAGATAATCAGAAGTGGGAAACAATTATAGGCAACTCAGATATCTTTCAATGATCATGCTCTAGTAAGAAAATCCATTTGCATGGTATGAAAAAAAAGTGTTTTTTTTCCTGTATTAGTATAGGGATAGATGGAGAAAATTTTTAATATTGGATTCATTAGCAAAGCAATTGGCTAGGAATGCTTGTGTACATCCAGTCGTGTACACCGATAGATAGCTGGACAAATTGAGAGATGAAAGTGGTGTTATTACATTCATTTTTGTGAACAATGTGCTTTATGTTGGTTGATGAGTATGGAGATTGTTAGAAGAACTACTACTGTAATGCATCTTTATTGGAATACATGGGAGGGGTCCTGTGAACTGTTTGAGTTTAGATTTTCAGCTTGAGATCTGGATAAATTTGAACTCAAAACATTTTTACTGTCTGAGTTTTAGTGACATATCCCTATACTAATTCTTCTTCTTATAATTTTAGGCTGGTTTTTGAATTTCATTTGAATTGTTCTGTTATTTGGAATTACACTAGCCATGTGGTGTGCTTACAAGTATTTCTAGTTGTTCTCTTCGCTCTACACTCTATTGTTCAATTGTTTCTAGCATGTTTTCAAATTTCTTTGTCACGTGATTTCCTATTCATGGTGGCCTGTTTGGGAAGGTGCTGAATTTCGTTTTAATTGTTTTGTTTTTTGGGATACAATATGTTGATCTTTACGGAATTTCATTGATAGGGTTGGTAATGGATGCCACTGATTTGGATGAGTTGATGTATGTCGACGTACCAGTTTATATGATTATAGTGATAGTGATGATGCTTGTAGGCATTCAGAATCCGCTATGTCACGCCTATGGAGCATGACCGCATTTGAGACCATCATAGAAATGGACTAATGCGCCGTATACTATATGGTGGGCAAAACAATCAAGGCCGAAAGTACATCGTAATGAATCCGCCACATTCTTAAAACTTTCATCAATATTATGCATAAAAGGCCTATTAAGAGATACAATACATCTCTCCGTGGAAGAACAGGTTGCGATGTTTCTCCACACAGTTGGTCACCATTCTAGGAATCGGGTAATGAAAATCGTATTTCGTGTCGATCAATCATAGTCGATATTTCAATGCAGTCCTTCGAGCCATTTGCGCAATCCGAGATGATTACGTAAGACAACCTGGTACTAGCACAGAGACACACCCCGATATCTTGAATAACCCAAATTATGCACCATATTTCAAGGTATAAATGAACCATAAAACTATAGAATAAAATAGCATGATGTTTATATTAATCGTTTAGGGTTTATTATTTTCAACAGGATTGCATTGGGTTCCTTGATGGTACCCACATTGCCGCTAGGGTCCCATCCGACCAGGCTGCTAAATTTCGAGGTCGCAAAGGCATTACACAAAATGTACTTGCCGCATGTGACCCAAGTTTAAAATTTGTCTATGTGCTAGCAAATTTTGGGAAGGTTCGCAAATGACTTCCTTGTGTTGAAAGATGCATTATCAAAACCTTATCCTACCGCTACGAAGTACCGTATAAGGTTATCTCTATGTTCAATTGAAATATTAATTTTAATTTTAATCAATGGAAAATAGGAATAACATACTTTATTCATATATAGGGAAATTCTACTTGGTCGACGCCGGCTACACGACTATGCCAGGGTTTATATCCCCTTATCGCAAAGTCCGGTACCATTTGAAGGAACACGCTGGCCGTCGACCGGTGGATGCGAAGGAACTATACAACCTAAGGCATTCACAACTTAGGTCACGAGTGGAAAGAGCATTCGGACTCCTAAAATGCCGATTTAGGATATTGGATTTCCGGCCATTCCACCCACTGAAGACACAAGTGGATTTGGTCCTTGCTTGCTGCGTCCTTCATAATTTTATTTTGGATGTCGACCCCGATGATGAGATGTCACAGGAGGAATTCGAGATCGAAGATGAATGTGCAACGCAAGAGGCACCTGTTTGCAACACAAGGGAACAACGAGCCGGTAGAGAGCGTTGGCGATTGATACGAGAAAACCATGCTAACTCCATGTGGCGTGTTTACAATGGCCATGGGGCGTGATTAGGACAGCTGGAATTTAGTTGTGTATTTTTTGTTCCAACTGAAAAATGCTTGTTTGACTCTTTGTTGTTGTGTGTTTTCATTCAAGCTAAAAAATTCTCGTGCTATTTGTATGTTTTTCTTCCATCTGAAAAGATGCTTGGATTTATATTTTCTTAATATTGTTTGATATTGGTGCTGATTAAGATAATGGTTGGGTTCTGATTTATATTTTCTTAATATGAAATTGATCTATAAAATGGTTGGGTTCTGATTTATATTTTGCTGCCCAGCTTTTTGTGGTTGTTAATTTGGTATTTTGCTGCCCAGCTTTTGATTGGAACTGGTTGGAGTTAAAGATCAGAGTCTGCATGAGCTCAAGAGGGAAGGACCGTTGGAATTGTATCAATTCGGTAGAGGTTGTGGCTTGATTACCGTGTGTTTGAAGGTAGAGATGTACTAAATTGCCAATATTAATTCAAGATTGTTTGAGAATAATGGTATGAAAACATAGTTAAATGAGATTAGTTTGAAATAGCAGTAATGGATATCTTCTAAGTCTGAGAGCATTGATGTTGTCTTTGAGAATTTTAATGGTTTTCTTTGAAATGTATAATTGAGAAAATCCAATGTATATAGATATGTAATGCTGGTGCTTGGAGAGTCTGGTGTTGTTGGAGCACTGCCAAAACACATCGGGAACTCATGCAAGTTAAAGAGATTAGATTTGAGCAGCAATTTTATTAGTGGAGCAATTGATGATCTTCTAAATTGTCTTCACTTCATCTCTCTTCATATTCATTTGTGGGTGTTTTAACTGAATCTCATTTTGTTAATCTGGCAAACTTGGAATATGTGGACTTCTCCTACAACTTGTTGCAAATGAATGTGTTCAAAGCTTGTTTATATTGTTAAGGAGAAAGAATGCAATGTTATAGTTTTGCTACTTATGATTATATGTCCAAAGCTTGCTATTGAATTAGTATATGTTCAAAGCTTGATTTACAAACTGAAATTTCACATGCTACTTATGATAAAGGTTAGAGCTGCATGCCATACCCTTATATTGTTTAACAAATGTGTTTTAAAGTTATAGAACAACAGTTTTGCTTTAAATATTTTGCTAATTTGAGCTGGTATAGTCTTTAACAATGTAGAACATCTTTAAAGATATTGATACACATGTTGTCTATATTAATAGGTACAATGTCGAATTTGGGAAAGAGGCCTATGACTACAGAATCAGGTTCAAGCTCAGGGGGTTCAAAGCGTAAGGGTAAGGAGACCCCGAACAGGAGATGGACAAAGGATATGGATGATGTCCTCATCCCATGCCTAGCTGATATGGCACGAGCTGGTTTAAAGGTTGATAAGTCTTTCAAGAGGCAGGCCTTTGTGGAGGCTGCATCTATTGTCAACAGGCGCTTCCCCAGCGAGAAGATGGAAGCGGACAATGTGGAAAACCATATGAGGACACTGAAGATACGGTACCAAGAAATAAAGAAACTCATGAATCTCAGCGGTGTTGGGTGGAATGATGAACTAAAGATGCTAGTTATGGAGGAGGAGACATACCGTACTTACATTGAGGTATTCTTTCAACACTTGATATAATCAGTTTTTGTGTTGTCTTATACATAGTTTCAGTTTTTATCATTTCCCAACAGTTGCAATCTTGCTAATGTTATGTATTTTTAAAAATGGCAGTCACATCCCAAGGCGCGAGACTTGTTGAACAAGCCCATTCACAATTTTGAAGAGCTGAGATTGTTTTGTGGGGATGATCAAGCGACTGGGCAGTTCGCACGATCCATATTCGAACAATTTGGTGTTGGGGACAATGAAGAAATCAATGAAGGAAACAATGAAACAGATCCAGGGATTGAGATTATGGACACAACACCAAGTGAGAATGAAACCCAGCCTCAAGAGACACAACGTGTTAGTTCGACAGCCCCAAACAACAGTCGTGGCAGTCGATCCTCAAAGGCAAGCTTCGACATCACTATGGAGGAAATAGCGAAGGGTGTTGGGGATTTGAGTTGTACCTTAAGGGAGGCGAAGAAGCATTGGATTGAGTCATTGTCCGCTGTATTGTTTGCCATGGATGATGAGTTCGATGAGGATGATCTTGATAGGGCTTTTGAAGTATTGTGCCACGATGAACACAGTGCGCGTGGGTTTGTGCACCGCAGGCCTACTATGCGGAGAAGATGGATGACAAATTTCCTTGCATCACATAGGACTGGTCTGTGAATTGGTGTTGATGTCGTTACATCTGATGCTCACCGTGACTGTTCTGCTATGGAACATCTTACTACTGACTGCTATGCTGGGTTTATGTTTTACTATGGACTACTTTTAGTTTTCGCTACATTGTGGTCTGTTGTCTGTTGTTAAAACCTTAAAAATACTATGTTTGCTGTTTGTGGTCTGTTGTTTGTTGTTAAAACCTTCTAGTTATTATGCTTTTTGCACTTGAATGAACAGGCATCTCCTAACAGATGCAATGCTTGAAATGTATTTTTAGTTTGAGTACTTTGGAATACACAAACAGGTTTAAACTTTTCTCTAATCAAACATGGTTTTTTGTTGAGATTTTAATTGACTAGTTGTCTTGTTTCCATATCAGGACTCCATGAAATCAATCAGGAAATATCCATTAAAACCTAATATTAACTAGTTATTTGGAATACAAATATCTTAATCAATTATAGTTATTAAAAATAATTGGATAATCAATTAGGAATTAATCGTTAAAAATAATAAGCAATTAGGAAATAATCATTAACTAGTTATTAAAGAATAACTAACAATAACTTCTAAAACTAATAACATGCCCAATATTATAACATACCACAAAAAAAATTACAATAGAGAAGCATCTCTATACTTAGCCATATTTCCAATGCACCATCCTTGCATACTACCCCTCACTTCCCAACTTCCCCCTAAAAGAACAAACCAGGGAACTTACGTTTGGAAGTGGATACACTTTCTTCAAAAAGAACACAATACATTCCAGAAGTGGCCACTTCGGAGGCCCATCACTTCAGGCAAAAAGAACATCACACCCCTAAATTCGTTAACCACTTCAGCCCACTTCGGGAACTTCCACTTCCGCCTCACTTCTGGGAGGTTCCACCTTCGGGGAAAAGAACGCACCCTAAATCAAGCAACTGATGATCTGCGGTTGGCTTCACTCCTCCCTGACAGGCGAAAACCAGATCGACCTCACTGGCGCAACAGTGGCGCTTAGTTTTGCTAGAATCTTCAGGTTCAGTGGCTGCACTTTTTTATGTGTTTTTTTATTTTTTATAATACAATGTGTTTCATGTATCTTAGTTAGGAATATCTTCTTTAATTTTCCATCTTCTTTGCTTTCGTGCATGGATGGTTTGGTCCTTCTATTCACATGCCTAGTTAATTAGTCCCATACCAGTAAATGACCCTTCGCATTACTCAAGATTTAAAAATACTCCGGCCCATATAACCCCACTTAGCACATATATTTTTAAAAATTTAAAATACTCCCACATAGATATACTTTTTAAAATTAAAACAACCAAATTTATGGGAAAATTTCAAAATCTCAAATTTTTTGAATTTTTAAAATTAAAATTATACCTAATCAATAGACTACCATAAATATATAGATAGATTTTTTTAAATTAAAAATAATCCCACTTAGTAATGTAAGATAAATTTTTTAAAATTAAAAAATCTAAAATTTTTGATAAAATTTCAAAATCTCAATCTAATTTTTTTGATTTTTTTTTAAAATTAAAATTATATAGACTCCTATAGATATATAGATAGATATTTTTTTAATTAAAGTGGATAAACCACATTTTTTTTATCTAATGGTTAAGTAAGGTTGTTACAATTGGTGCTCATAGTTGAGCCCCCCAATTGGTTCCCCTCCCCGGGATCCCTGGTTACATAGAGTTGGTGTTGGTGGACCCTTCCCGGGTTATCTCCCGTGTGAACTCCTCTTCGAAGTCACTACAGCCCCTTCTTTTTTATCCTTGTGGTAGGAAAAATATTTAAAGATACATGATTCTAAGATCAAACAATCCACCAATGAAACCAATTATTTGAAGGATGAAGCTTTTGCTGAAGATGGTATAGATGATAAGTATGCTTATGTCCAGATAGTTTTCCGAGAACTCTCTCTACTGATTGTGGAACATCGCATTGATCTTTATGGTTGGTCTAATGGTATGGTTTGTGTTCTGGATTGTGAAGAAGTTTTACATCCCAATCACAGAGAAATGATACTGATATACAGGTTCAATTCATTCTTTCATCCTTTCTTTAAATCTTTTTTGGGCTCACTAATTGTTCTTATTTCTTTTTTGGCATTTCGCAGAATTCATGCTCCTTCATGGTGGCCTGCTTGAAGTGAAACCCCAGCATGTATAGGAATGGTGGTGTCATCTGTTGGAAAATATATCAATGAAATAGCATGCAAAACAACTCAGAACTTAAGCAAAATACTACAGAAAAATCAACAAACAAAGGAATAATGTTCAAGAATGATCTGGCCTAGGATTGGCGTGCTAGGTATTGTCTTAACACAGATTTAGCCTCCCTCGTGCGAGATTGATGGCTTCACTCCCTGTGCTAAGGTACACAAATCCATGGCAACAAGATCTTGTCTCCCTGCTTAGCACATTCGGCGACAAGATCGTTCAAGTATCACCCAAGGTTAAGAGAAAGAATTGCAAGCAAGGAGTGAGATTATGATGGCTGAAATTTGCTTGAAGCTCAAAGAAGGCAATAGTTGTAAGCTTTGGAGGAAGAAAGAGTGCAGGTGGTAATGCTCAATGCTCACTGTTGGTAACGGCTAGGGTTTCCCAAGACTTAGGGGGCGTTTGGTTCGAGATATGAGATATGACCACGATAATATGATATGCCTGGGAATGGAGTCGGGAATGCTATATGCCTAGGAAGATTGTGGTAATGTAATATGACCATGTTTGGTTCATGTTTGATTGGTCAAGGTAATCAACTTAGTAATGTTCCAAATTTCCCAAAATACCATTCTATATAAAATTTTGAGTAAATTTAAATTTAAATTAAAAAAGTTTAATTTAATACCAAAAATTAATTATGGCACATTTTTTGAAATAAACTTGCATCTAAAATTTTGATCAAATATAATAATAATAATAATAATAATAATAATAATAATAATAATAATAATAATAATAATAATAATAGGATGAAGGGCAAAATGGGGATCCACATTACCATCAACTTGGTAATGTGGATAGACACTTATTTTGATGGTAATCCATATTACCACCAATGTGGTAATGCGGAGTAAGTTGGTAATGTGGATTACCAACTTATTCCCACTGTCACCTTTGCCAAACGTGGTAATGTTTTCACATTACCGCCTCATTCCAGGGAATGTGAAAACATTACCCCCAACCAAACGCCCCCTTAGTATATATAATGAACTCTACACCAAATGGAAATCCAATCGTTGATATAATCCAATGGTCAGATTTTAATGTAATAGAAATAAGGGATATAACGTAAATAAGGCTTTGTTGTTTGGGGTTATTGAAATGAAATGGGGTGAGCTAAGGCCCACCCACTTTATTTCCAACAGTCCCCCACTAACCCCATAATCAAGCAAAGCCACTAATAAATATGATATGTAGATAGCTCAAACTCCAAAGTTTTAAGATCATAAGGTATATAAAATCAAAAGTTGTTGTTAAGTACATTGGGCTTATATAAGATCACAAACTAACGAAGTTCGAAAAATTTTTGACCAACAAGTTTCAAGGAAATAGGTACAAGAAGTTTGATTCAAATACAAAAAGGACATAAAATGATGGAAAAAGGAACTGATGAACAAAACACTGAAAATAAGGAAAACAGAACCTTGGGTTTTTATAAGATCAAGCTAAGGTGTCTTTAGAGACTTGAACATTAACCCTTCACTAAAGCTTTCAACTGATAGGGATAGTAGTGAACTAGGTCTTGAACTACAACCCTTTGAATCAAAATTCCACTCTAATGAAGATCCTATGTGATACTTGAACGAAACAGGGTTGGTGCATTATTGGCCATGCGCTCGATACCATTTTCATGGAGATTACTAGAGAGTTTGCCCTAATACTAGCATAGCTGCTTGAATACACTCTGAATTGGTGTTCTTATAACTGCAAATCTGCCCAGTAATTACTGATTACCTGGAAAAACTTAGCCACTGTTTAGATTTGTTCAGTTTAATTGTTACTGAAGTTTGACTGTTTACATTTATTACTGAAAATCAGTTTAATCTTATTGCATTGAGAGATTTCACTTCATCAGATGACCTCTCTGTTTAATCAAATAACACGTCCACCGGAGTGAAGTCATTGTTCTGTTTTCACTGCTTCCTTTAATCAGCACTAAAGTTAACTTTGTGAAAGAATCTCATCTGATTTCATCACTGCTGTGAATTTACAATACAAACCTTGACTGATTATTCCAACAATCTAAAAACCGATCCCTTTTTTTTGGAAAAACTCTAATATGTTCCCTGATCTGACTGTAATTGCAACTGTTTTTTTTACTGATCTATTCGCTAACCTGATTGTAGTTCTAAGCTGTTGGTTCAAAATTCGGATCAAGCCCCAATTTCGACCGACACTTGAATTTGTATTTGAGAGGGAAGAAGAAGAATAAGAAAATCAAGGAGAAGAACTCCAAAAAACATAGAACACCCAAGAGTTAACGTGGAAAACCCCAAAAATGGGGAAAAACCACGAGCCCCTCTCATGAAGGCGAAATCCACTAATTCTCCTTCAGATCTACAAGGTAGAGCTCCATTGATGAGCTCCAAAGAGAGAAAATGGAGGTGGAGAAGGAGGAGGAGAAGATGAAGGGGAGCTCAGCTCTCCAGCGGAGCAGGGCTTCGCCAGCGCTTCAATTGGTTGCTGTTGAACTGGGGAAAGGGGGGTATTTATAGGGTCTTGAGGCTGGGGTGAGGCTTGGAGAGCAAGCCACTTAATTTGAGCACGTGGGTGCGGCTCCAAATTTCAAGAATCCGGCCAAAGATCCTTCTAGATGCTTCTAGATTCCAGGCTGGCAGCGTAACTATCTAACTTTCTCATAACCGTCTAACCATTTCGCCAACTGACTAACTAACTGAGCTTCTAGAAGATTCTGGAAGAGGACCTCAGGAGGGAGGCTGTGGGAAGAAGAACTATACTGAGGGGAGCTTGCCATGGCGGATGAGGCGGAGGAATTCATGGAGGAGCTCGGCACCTGGGTCAATTTTCCGTGGTGGTGAGGACCTCGGCCACATAAGGGAGTTCGACGGTGTTTCATAGAAATGGTCACGTGACGCCCACGTGCCTGGTTTTCTGGCCGCCACGTGTCCCTCTTTATATTCACCCCTATCATCAGTCCCCCCTCAAGTATGCTTGCGATGAGCTCGGAGGATGAACGAATAATTTCGTGAATCATTCGGCTATGTTAGTTAAGCATACCGAGTTGCTGAAGATTCCATTCCTTCATATAAACACTTTCCGAGGTGTTGTGGGTGGACTGGCAGCAGGTGTTATCTTCGATACATAGTAATTGCATTTAATGCTTGTCGTCTGCATGATTCTCAATAATCCCCTCTTTTCTAGTGGCGGTATGGCGTGCAGTAATGGGCAATGATGGGCGCGTCTTTCACGGTCCATGTGGCGTTCATCCAGGGCGGTTCTGCAAATAATGAGCCCTGTCTGTTGGATGAAGAGGACAGGTGTCAGATGGAGATTATCTGATTTTTGAATGGTTTCATCTGAGCCGTTGGATAATCCGTGTGCCCATCAAGTCCACTTAAACATCGCGCCGGGTTTTCTTTCTTCATTTCTGTTCATCTTCTTCTTCCTCAAACCTTGACGGAGGAAAGAGCGACTCTTTTCTCTTGCAAGTTCTTTGTTTTCTGAGAGAGATTCTAAGGTATGGCATCTTCTTCTTGTGTTGTTCCTTCCACTAGCGACGTAGGTGCAAAACCTAGCAAAAGGAAGTTTCCATGTTCTGATTCATACCCCAGTATTCTCCAACAGGAGGAAGTCGATGCCATAGTCAAGCATTATAAGATTAGATATAGGGATTTCCAACCTGAGGTTAGGTTGCCTGGACCTTCTGATCAAGTAAGTTCTGGTAGAAATGGTGAGCTTGTTGTGTATGTAGATGCGTTACTGGGAGGATTTCAGCTTCCATTCTCTCCTCTTTTTCTTGAGATTTTAGAGTCCTTCAATATCTGTCCGTCTCAATTGACCCCGAATTCTTGGAGATGCCTCTGTGGATTCGTGATCGTATGCCTCGATCGTGGTGTTACTCCCACTCTGTCTTTATTCGAGGCGCTGTTTTGCCTCAACAGGGAATCCAATACGGACTGGTATTTCTTCTGAGCCAGGCCGGATAGGCGTTTTCTTGGCTCTGTGCCGACCTCCATCAAGAGATGGAAGGAGAGATATTTTTTCATCTCTATAGAGGGGGGTTTCGGAATTCAGACTGAGTGTGTAAAACCCAGGGTTTTTATGAGTTAATTGGTGCTTACTTTAATTATTTGAAATTTATTTGAAATAAGTGGAATTTAATTTTACTTGGAGATTTTGAGGATTCCAAGGATCGAGTTGTAAATTTAATCTTTGTGGGGACTAAGAACAAATTTTCATACACTCTGGAAAAAGGACCTGCAGGGAATTATAATGAGTTCAAGGGACTTGGAGTAAAGATTCCACTCTAACTGAATTTGAACTAGAGTTAATTAAAAAGAAGTTCATGGGTACTTACGCAAATGTACACTCATTCATGCACGGAAGAGCTCGGTTATGGATTGGACGGCTGAGATCGTCCAACGTTTTCTCTCATAAGTTATCCAATGGTCGTTAGCGTGTCTGGAGATTAATAGAGCGGGATTAGCCTCCGTCGGTGAACCGCGTGCGCCACCGTGGTCGGTTATGATCTTATCACCATGATGTTGTTGAGTCGTTTCACCAGAAGAGCGATGAATGCGCGCCCGTTACCATTGAATCTGGAACCATTTCATATTCATCCCCATCCGCGACGCCGAGTGTAAGAATACGAGCGTTCTAAGAACCCTAGTCGCTCGGCCGCCTGGGAACGCCCGCCTGTTGAGGAAACCAAGAGAGAGAGAGGCCGAGAAGAAGAAGAGAACCAACGGGAGGTCTCTCAAGCACGGCTCCAAGAACACCTCCGGGAACCGGCCGGGCCACGTGCACCCTACCTGAGTCTCATCGGATCTCCGAGGTTAAAGGGGAGGCAGAGATCATTCACTGTCGCCGGGGTACCACGATCCTGGTGAGCACCTCTCTTCCCTCCAGCACTTGCATTCCTGTTGAGAATTCATATAGAACTAGTGATGCTAGTTGGGACCTGTGAAGAGAGTGAGGGAGAGGGATTGGTCTTGTTGTGTTTCTGTGCATGAGTAGGAGCTAAGGTAGTTCTTTAAGATCGGAGACTGTTTATATGGGTTCATAGCTTGAGAGATGTGTGTTTGTATAGGCCTTGGTGGCTGTAGGCTCTGGTTCTCTGAGAGTTTGTGTGTGTTGTGTTGATGAAAGGATTATGGTTGTTTTCTTTTGATGATTAAATGGTTGTAGTGGGGTTGGAAGGCCTGTGTGCAGGTGTAGGTGTGGTGTATGCGTTCTAAAAGAGAGTATTGATCATGAAAAACTTGGATGAGGACTGGTGATGTTCAGGCCTATGATTTTATGTGGAGATGGTGTCTTGTTTTCTGAGAGACAGTTGGCGTTGTTCAGAGTGTGATGATTCTAAGATGAGGAATAGCAAGTAGGGGTTTGTGGGCATTCATTGGATGAGGAGTTGATGTTTGAAGATGCTTAGTTGGGGTATTTAGTGTTATTTTATGTGGATGAATGTCTGTTTTATGGCTGGGTAGTGTTATAGTTTGGAGGTTTGGTGTGGGTTTGAAGAAGCCTGGAAGATTAGATGTTGAAGGGATTGTTGATTCTGTTTTAGTTGAGGTTTGTGATTTCATGTAGAAGATGATACAGTGCATTGTTGTGGTTCTCGTTGAGGTTTTAGAGATGAAGGGGAAGTCTAACTAAGTAGATGAGTAGAGGTTAGATTTCTTGAAAGCTCTCTTGAAGTTTAGTCATGAGTGCTAGAATATGGATCGCGTGGCTGTCTTTGAGATGGTATATGATGTTTTGTTTCTGGAGAGTTGGTTAATGGATTGTTTTCAAGGTGTTTTAATGGCTTTGTTGCTGTTATGAGCAAACATTTTTCTCAGGTTTACCTGGGCTTCATTGAATCTGAGAAGGTGAGGGTGTTTAAATTTGATGGTGTTGCATGAGTGGTTTTGAGGAAATGGGGCCCTCTGAGTTGCTTGTGGAGTTGATGAGGGTGTGTGTGGGTGATTTACAGATGAAGATGATGATGGTTTGATTGGTGTGAGGCTGTGCTTTGGAGATTCTATGAAGTGTCATGGTGGCCTTGATTTAGAAACTGTTATTTTATGTGTTCATGAAACTGGGTCTGGATGCAAGTGTGGCCTTGTAAAGAGCTGTTTGAGGGTTAGATTAATGAGGAACCAAGTGTAAGAGATTGTATTTCTGTAGAAGCTGAATGCTGGGTGTTGAAAGTTTTATCATGTATGTTTGATTTGAGTTGAGAGTTGATTAGTTGCTGCAGACTGGATGTCCACTTCGGGGGACAACTGGGCAGCCTAGGAATGTCCGATTGTGTCGTGTAAGGTACCGTTGGAAAGATAAGGAAGATATCTTTCCAACGAGTCTTGGATCAGCCCGATCGGATTCCTGCATCAAAAGTTATGGGATATTCTTGGGGACTGCGCGATAGGTTCAGAAAATTCTGCATTAGTGTCAGTAGGCATTCATCGTAGAACTGGTTGTTCACGAGCATGTACGCATTGTTTTGTGACTAGTTTATGGTTTTCAGGTGTTGACTTGGAGCTTTGAGCGGCTTCAGGAGGGACGCAGGATCGTCAGCGAGATTTGCTAGAGAGGTAAGTGCCTTTGCCTGGTCCCACCCGGTTTCAGGTTTTTCTTGGACTTGTTTTTTATTTTGATTATTGATATCATACTTGTTTATGATTTGGGATACATGCATGTCTTTCATGAGTTGGTTGGATTCTGGTGCCTGTATGTTTGTTTTCGGGATATTGGCATCCCTAGCTTTTGCTTGTCTTCCGCCCGGATTCAGTGGAGAAGGTGAGCTCCGGATTTTGCGAGAGCGTTGGGGACGGGACACCCTGACGTTCCGGCATTCCATGCCAGGGGGATGATACTCTGGCTATCCCTTCCAGTCAGTGGGGCGATCACTGACCATGTCGACATGAGAGAGAGGTGGCACTACCGTGGGCGACGGATTTGTCGTCAGCAGCAGATGTTGTGGGATGGTACTGACCGGGGGATGATCTTTAGAGGGACACAGATAGGATGGGGTTTTTACCGTTGATGTTATCTTGGTGGTAGACCCCTAGGATTCCAGGATACGGGACGCCGGTCCCACTGTTTGTTGACTTTGTGTTGTGTTTGTTCACATCTTATTCCTTGTGTTCCTTGCAGGGTGCTTACTAAGCTTTGCTTTCGAAAGCTCATTTTCTTGTTTCCCTCTTTTTCAGGTCCTGAGGAGCAGGAGGCTTGAACTTGAGGGGTAGCGCGTGGGCTGGGTATTGCTGAGGTCGAGGATCTCATCTGATGGTTCTTTTGTGAGAGACTATATTCTAGGACCCTTGTAGGGCCAGAGTTGTTGTAGGGCATTTGGACCCTTATTATTTTATTACCGCTGTGTATATTCTGACATTTCTTATTTGTGATATTGAGATATTGTGGATTTATTTGTTATCTGCTCTTATTACTTAGGCCTTGTATCCGAGCGGGGCTCGTCTCCACTCGGGTACGGCCGACCTGTTGACATGCTCGAGGTCCTGGGATCCGGGTCGGGGGCGTGACAGAGTGGAGAGTACCTCGGACCCAGGTATTAAGTAGGGAGAAGCTCTCCAAAAAAGAAATCCACTACCTCGAGAAACTATGAAAATGTTCCCAGATTTCTCCTGAGCTTTTTCTGAGCAATAAAATCATGCGGAGAAGTGGGTTGTTTTTAGTGAAGGGTAGGAGCTACCATACCCTTGTTGTTTTTTCGAGTTGCTTTCTTTCATTGTTTACCGAGCTCCTTCTTTATGTATGTTAGGCGAAGGCATGGATCCTGCTAAGTGTTCCAAGTCTTTACTGGATAAAGCCCGGGCTCGTGCTGAGAAGCAGAATACAGCTCGTCTGGAAAAACAGAAGAAAGCCGAGCTTCGGAAGAAAGCTGCAACTGAGGAGCGAGGTACGGAGAGCGTTACTGAACCTGCCGCAGTTGAAGAATCTTCTACACCATAGAGGCACGAAGAGTTCTCCGCCCCCCCAGGAGGCAGAAGCTGAGTTGCCTTCGCAGGCTGAGGTGGTCTCGAAAAAGAGAGCTCGAGATCCTGATGAAGTAGCTGAGGATGAACCCGTTCGGAAAGTTGCAAGCAGAAAGAAGAAAGTGATGTCCAAGGGAAAAATTAGACAATCGGAGCCAATGGAACCACATTCCGTGGAGAGCGCTTTGGTAATTTTTCCTTTATCTACTCACGTTCCGATGGAGAAGGATGTCTTTGCGAGCGATGATGATACTGAAGCTCGCTTCAATAGAGAAGGAGGAGGTCCTTAGGAGCAGAGGGGCCCGGTTGGACATTTTTCCTCAATTCCTTCTGCAGCTGGAGATGAAGAAGAGGTATTTAGGCGCATGCTTGACCTCGCTGAGACTGTTAGGGATTTGGACGATGACTATGTTCAAGTCATTGGTGTGCCGAGCGACTAAACGTTGATCCCATCATCAACTTTGAACCGGTCCTGGTTCGGGTTACTCGAGAAACTCAACCTCCTCCAAGCTTTCCAACGGGTGGTGGGGAGGTTTCCTTGGGACGATCTTCTTATTTAGCTGGTCCCAGTTCCTCTAAAGGGTTCTAGGTCGTTACATGTAGACCCCAAGGAGGGGATCTTGGTTAGTGATCCCAAAACGGCAGCTTCCATGATCAAATCTATTCTGCCTGGAGAGATCCAACCTAGACTGGATCGCTTCACGAGGCACGATTTGGCCGAGCTCCTCCTTCTTCAAGGGTTTTCTGTAAGTATCTTTCTTCTGTGTTTACTGATGGCTTTGCTTGTACAAATCCTCAATTTATTCTGGTGTGTATGTAGAATCTGTTCCTTAGTCACCGTGCTGCAAGTATTTTAGAAGAGGAGGAGGAGAGCCGGATGTCGTTGCTCACTGAATACATCAGGAAGAGCCGGGAACTGGAAGAGGAGGTCGCCCGATTGACCGCGGGGTTGAAGAGAGCCTCTGAGGAGAAAGATTTAGTCCTGGCCGAAAAGAGCAAACTGGATGCTGTGCTCAAACAATCCAATGAGAAGGCCCAAAGACACATGGAGAAGGAGCTCAAGGCGAAGGAGAAGGCTTCGTTTTTGGAGAAGGAAATTGTTGTTCTGAAGGCAGCCAATTCCGAACTGCTTAAAGATAAGGAGGTTGTCGAAACTAATTGCTCCTTTGTTGAGAAGAAACTTTCAAAGGCCAAGGAGGAAGCTGAAGCTCTCTCTCTAGAGACGTCTTCCATGCGTGCAATTGCCGAGCTCCTGGAAAAGGAGAATGGCGAGCTCCTCATACAATTAAAGGTGAATGGATCTCTATTGATGGCCGCCTCTTCGGAAAGAGATGCGCTGAAAAGTGATCGTAAGAGCATCTCGAGTGAATTGGAAGCTTGCCGGAAGTCGTTATCCGAAAGAGGGAATAAAGTGAATAAATTGGAGGAGGCGTGCTAAAGCATCTCGGATAACGGAATCTGCTCTTGAGGAGGCCCGCGACGAAGGAGAGAGAGGAAAGCTTCCCTGTTTTGAAGGAATTTGTTATAAGGTTCCCCGAAGCTGATTTTGCAACTTAACTTAACGTCGGGGCCTTGGAAATCCTTGCTGGCGTGACAGGTGACGTCGACGTTGGGGTTGGGGCTCCTGCTGAAGCAAAGAGGGGAGAAGTTGTTCCTGATAGTACCGAGAAGCTCGGTGTATATGAAGACACTATTACAGCTACTCCATAAGACAATGAATAGTCCTGTTTCTGATGCTTCTTGCTTAACTTGTATTTTTCTTCTCTTAAAGACATGTAGCTTTCATTGTTTTGCCTGTCACTAATGTCAATGTTAGTTTGGAAAAATGAAATTCATTTTTACCTGTGCATGGAATGGATCTCTGAGTTTTTTGCGACGCTTCTATTTCCCGCTTTTAAGCTTTCTGTTCTCCTTAGGTTCCACCAACTGAATTATTTGGTGAGTGTTCTCGCTCAAGATGATTCGAGCCTAGACCCGCTATCATCTTGTTTGGAGACTCGAGTGGGAGGTTTTCGTTTTTGACTTCCGAGGTCCTCTGCGAGTAGTTCGGACTTAGTAAACAAGTTGTGGAAGAGCTCCTTAATAGCGTGATGCTTTCAGTGGATTATCCTCATAGGCCAGTTGCCAACGTATCGCAGCTCGGGCCTAGACTCGCTGCTATGTTCGCTAGCTAAGTGCCTTTTGAGGATTTTTCTAGGTTGCTTGTTATTTTTGTCACAGCTCGAGCCTTGACCCGCTGCTGTGTTTTTTAGCAAGTCCCCTTTCGGAAGTATTAGTTGGAGCTTTTTTTGTATCATGCTATGACTCGAGCCTTGGCCCGCTGTCTAGCTCTAAGTGTGCCTTCAGGGGAGTGCGGGGTAACTGGTGAGCTTTCAGTTGTTTCCCTCGATTCCATGGGCGTTTGTTGACAAAAACTTGGATATATTGTAGAACATATAGCTTTATTGATAGTACTTCTTAATATGTTCGGAATTGTATGGGCGTTTGAGCCTCTTTTCGTCCATCTTGGAGAGCCAATAAGTGTCAGGATTTACAATCTCTGTTACAACATAGGGGCCCTCCCAATTAGGGTTAAGCTTTCCTATTCTACTCTTTTTGCCTTCAAAAATATTCTCCCTCAAGACCAGATCTCCCACTTGAAATGTCACCTCTTTTGCCTTGGCATCATAGTGGCGCTTGACCCTCTGGCGATATGCAGCAGCTCGGAGAGAGGCTTCATCTCTTTTTTCTTCCAATAGGTCGAGCTCAGCTCGGAGTAGTTCCTCATTACTTGTTGGATCAAAGGCCTGGATCCGTGGAGTTGGGATTTCAATTTCGGCTGGGAGAACTGCTTCTACTCCAAATTCGAGGGCAAATGGTGTTTCTTTAGTAGGAGTTCGGCTAGTAGTTCGGTACGCCCATAGGGTTCCTGGTACCTCATCCACCCAATTGGATTTGTTTCGGAGTACTCTTGTCTTGAGGCTGTGAAGCAAGGTTCTATTCATTAGTTCCACCTGCCCATTTGCTTGGGGTGAGTAACCGAAGTGAGCCTGTGTTCAATTCCGAGCTCCTCACAGAAACTTTTGAATGTTGTGTTGGCAAACTGTCTTCCGTTGTCTGTAATGAAAGCCACTGGGATTCCAAATCGACAGATTATCGATTTCCATAGGAACTTTAGGCACACCTTTTCAGTGATGGAGGAGAGGGGTTCAGCTTCTACCAACTTGGTGACGTAATCAATAACCACAATCAAGAACTTCATCTGTCGAGCAGCCTTCGAAAATGGACCAAGGAGATCTACTCCCCAAAGTGCAAATGGCCTGGTACTCACAATAGGGGTGAGTTGTGAAGCTGGACGCCGCTGGATATTAGAGTAACGCTGACATGCATCGCACCTCTGGACAAATGCTTTTGCATCTTTTAGCAATGTGGGCCAATAATAGCCTTTCCTGAGAACTTTGTGGCAGAGTGCTTTTTCACCTAAGTGGTCTCCAGCAATACCTTCATGAACTTCATGAAGGACATAATTTGCTTTACTTGGGCGCAGACATCTTAATAAAGGAAGAGTGAAAGACCTCTTGCAAAGGCGCCTATCCAGAACAGTAAAGCGGTTGGCTCTAACTTTGATCTGGCTTGCCAGATTGGGGTCTGACGGTAGAGATCCATCTCAGAAGTAACTCAAGATTGGATCAATCCAACACGGCTTCTCAGTCCCTTCAAGAAACTCCTCCTCAGGTCGACAATCAATTGTCTTCGCTGGCAAGTACTGAACATTAACGGGCCGTATTATCTCACCCTTGGAAGAAGCGAGTTTCGAGAGGAGGTCGGCCTCCTGATTCTCCGCTCTTGGAATCTTTGTAATGGAAAGCTTCTGAAAGCTCGCAGCCATTTTTTACACCAAAGCTTTATACTTCACCATATTTTCTTCTTTTACCTCAAAGTCTTCATTCATATGACCAACGACTAGTTGGGAGTCTGTGTTAGCCTGCAGATCCTGGATTCCAAGGCCTTTGGCCAGTTGTAAGCCTGCAATCATGGCCTCATACTCAGCTTCATTGTTTGTTGCCTTGAACCCGAACTTCAAAATTGCCGAGGTGCTCCAACCAGAAGGTGATTGCAGCACTATACCAGCTCCAGAATTTTCAGTATTCGCCGAGCCATTTGTATGCAAAACCCATTGTGTCAGAGAGGGGGAGCATAACCAGGGTGATTCCATGGAAGGAACTTCGCCAGGATATGTAATTGTGAGCTAAGCGATGAAGTCGGCTAGGACCTGGGCTTTGATGGCCATGCGAGGCTCATAGGTAATGTCATATTCTCAAAGTTCTATAACCCACTTCGTCAATCGCCCAGAGGCATCTGGACGATGGAGGACTTGCTTCAGGGGTTGATCTGTTAGCACCCTGATCTTGTGTGATTGGAAGTAAGGACGAAGTTTCTGAGCTGCTGTGACCAAGGCGTATGCAAGCTTCTCAAGAGGATGATACCGGGATTCGGTATCAGTGAGAACTTTGCTCATATAGTAAATCGGCTTCTTGATTCCGTTCTCTTCCTTAGTAAGAACCGAGCTCACCACTAAATCTGAAATCACCAGGTAGATGCCGATTTCCTCTCCTGGTTTGGGCTTGGAAAGCAGAGTAGGTGATTGCAAGTACTCTTTCAACTGTGTGAGGGCCCTTTCACATTCTTCTGTCCACTCTACTCTCGGAGCTTTCCAGAGCGCCCTAAAGAATGGAAGATTCTTCTCCCCCGATCTAGAGATAAATCTTCCAATGGCTGTAAGTTTTCCATGGAGACTTTGTATTTCTTTAATGGTTCTTGGAGACCTTGTCTCCAGAATAGCTCGGATCTGTTCCCGATTGGCCTCAATCCCTCTCTTCGTGAGCATAAAACCCAGGAACTTGCCTGAGCGGACACCAAATACACATTTGGTGGGGTTGAGACTCATTCCATGAGCTCTAAGCGTCTCAAATGTCTCCTCGGTTGTCGGCAAAGATGGCGCCTCAAGGCCAGGTTTCTCACTTAGGATGTCATCAACATAGGCCTCAACATTCCTCCCTATCTGTTTTCTGAAGACTTTATTTACCAGCCTTTGGAATATAGCTCCCACATTCTTCAAACCAAACGGCATCACCTTGTAGCAATATGTCCCGCGGGAGGTAATGAAGGTTGTTTTTTCTTCATCTTTCCTAGCCATCTTGACTTGGTTATAACCAGAGTATGTATCCAAGAAGCTGAGCATCTCGTACCCTGAAGTGGAATCTACCAAATTATCTATTAGAGGCATAGGGTAGCAGTCTTTAGGGCATGCTTTATTGAGGTCTGTAAAATCCACACACATACGCCATTTTTCATTGGCTTTCTTTACAAGGACATCATTGGAGAGCCATTCGGGGTATTGGACCTCCCGGATGAACTCTGCCTTAAGCAATTTGCCGACCTCCTCCGCAGCAGCTTCATTACTTCCCGTGGTACTCCCGGCATTTCTTTGGCTGTCCATACAAAGACATCCGAGTGGGTCTTGATCAATTCAAGTAGTTGCTTCTGTTGATCATCACCGAGTCCCGCCCCAAGTTGCACGGTCCGCTCTAGTAAGGCTTCGTCGAGCGGCAAGATGGTGAGCTCCTCAACTGGGGTTGGCCTACGAGCTTCCTTTTTCTCATCTTCCTGCTGGAAGTCTTCTATAGTGAGAGACTCGGTCGTTTTGCTAGATTCTCGAAGTTGTCTCTTCAAGGTAGCAACATAACACTGCCTTGAGGAGGGTTGATCACCCTTCACTTCTCTATAGCCATGATCTGTCTGGAACTTCAGTTTCAGATGATAGGTTGAAGGGACAGCTTCTAGCTTGTTGAGAGAAGGTCTTCTCATTATAATGGCGTTGTAGCTCGAGGGATGACGTACCACCAGAAAATTAATTGGAGCTGTAACAGTTCATGGGGGAGTACCAATAGTTACAGGGAGAGTGATAATACCTTCCAGATAGACCGGATCTCCAGTGAATCCGGCTAGGGGAGACTTGCATGGCTTAAGGTTCTCTGCTCCAATCTTCATCCTCTCCAAGACATCCCAAAAGATTATATCTGCCGAGCTCCCAGTATCGACCAACACCCTGTGTATCCTGAAGATTCCAATATCAAGGACCACTACAAGGGCGTCATCTTGTGGCTGGCATATCCCCTTCAAATCTTCTTCCGTGAATTCAATTGGAAGAGAAGTCCGGCACCTCCTCTGTGGGGCAAGTTCCTGCATCGTACCCACCATACGGGCATAACTTCTTCTAGAGGAAGAGGTTTCTCCTCCACATCCTGGTCCTCCTGCAATGACGCTGAGATCAATCTTCTTCACAGGGGGCTCCGGTTGGGTCGGGTGCTCCTCCTTCTTGATGGGTTCTTATTTGAGGAACTGGCCAAGTTTCCTTTCTCTGACGAGATCCTTTATTGCATCTTTAAGATGGATACAATTTTCTGTAGTATGACCTCGCACCTTGTGATAAATGCAGAACTTGCCGCTCTTCTTTGTTGAGGAGGTTTCTCTAATGGGCTCTGGTTGTTTGAGGATCTTCTTGTCATGCTCCCTGGAAGCATTCATGGGGGTGTAGTTATCATACCTAGCGCGAATGCGGGGTCTATTTGGGTCCCGAGCGCCTCGGTCGTCAGAGTGAGGAGGTCGGTAACGGGCTTGATCTGCTTCCCTCCGTGGTGCCCGTTCACCTCTTCTAGTCTCCTCTCTGCGGAATTCATCCGCTCGCTGGAGGGCCTGTTCCTTTCTCCCAGCTTTGAACTCATTAGAGGCTATATACCTCTGAGCTCTGCTCATCACTTCAGACAGGTCCCTTAGAATATCTCGAGTCAAGGAGTCGAGAAATGGACAATCTCTCAGTCCATCTAGTACAACACCAACCACCATGATAGAATCGAGATCAGACATCCCATGTGTCTCCTCATTGAACCTGTCGAGGTAACTCCTGAGAGACTCCCGTTCTCTCTGTTTGCATCTCAGTAGCATAACAAGATTTCTCTTGTGCCGTCTGCAATTAGCAAAACGGCGGAGGAACGGGTCCGTGAGGTGGTCGAAGTAGGCTATGATGCCTTCAGGTAGACTTCGAAACCAGTCATATGCGGTTCCTGACAACGTCTTCGAGAACCCGCTGCACAGGACCACCTCGGAAGTACCGTTCACCGTCATTTCGGAGAAGTACCGCTCCACATGCTCATATGGATCTGAGGTACCATCATAGTACCTGATATTTGGGGGAATGTACTTGTAAAGACCACCTCTATTTGGTACTGTAGGAATTTAAATTTTTGAATGATTAATTAGTATTAATTTTTGCTAATTAATTTTGATATGGAAATACCATAGAGTGGAGGGTCTTCAATGCAAAATTGAAAGGCTTACATGTAAGAGATGGATATCAGGATTCATTATGAATATTTATGGGTGTCTGGATTGTAAAAATTGTAAATGAGAAAAGGTGAGTTTTGAACAATGACATCATACCCCACTGAAACTCCATTAACGGTGCTTTTGATTTGCATGAAATGTAAATGGATTAAAGGGTTGAGAAATATTAAAGGATTTTGGGCAATAATATATAAGTAAGCCAAGGGCTGAAGTGCTGGAGAAAATCATGCATTTTCTTTGAATGGTTTTCAGTTGGATTCATTAGTTTTACCAAAACCATATCATCACTCGGACTTCAAATCTTTTAGCAATTCAAGTTATTTCATATGTACCAGTGGATCTCCATGAATATTTCAAGAAAGCACAAGCTAAATAACTTAGCTATTGACCGGGATTCTAGCTACTAGTCCACCTAAGGTGCACGATAAAGAGTGCATGCTAAAGGACATGGCATTGAATGGAAGCCATTACCTACCCAGTTCCCCAGGCAGTCACACCCTCCTGTCTGCTCAACCATCACGTGATATTGAGGGGCTTTTGAATATCAATTAGAAGAGGGGAGCTTGAGATTCATTACTAGCTTCTTTCAGCTGTCCCCAGAGAACCCAAAACTCCATGCCCTCCCATGAACCTCGCACCTACACACCCTTGAGAGTTGGAGGACCCTGGCTGAGCACCCTTCTCCGTGGAGCTGTGAAAACTTGCTGGATGGATGAGCTATTGTTCTGCTTTTGAGAGAGGGAGTACCCATTCATCACATCCTCCTCTTCCCTCAACCGGTGACCCATGGCCTGAACAACGCAGGCGAACTACTTAGAGTGGAGGTGCATGCTGAGAAAAGATCTAGAGACCCTGGCCGAAATTCGTGAAAGTCGCGTCTAACCAAACTGTTGAAGGGGGCACAGGTTCGGTGGTATCGAGACATGCGTGAGCTTGCCAAGTTGCTTCCAAAGAACTTGTAGGTTGCGAAGTTGGTAAGGAACCTAACTCCAGTCCATTCCTTGGGTCGCTTAATTCTACCATTCTTTAGTACTATCCTCTATTGAATTGCGATGGAACTAGAGAGTGTATGAGGGGCTTTTAGATCCATTCAAGGATGGAGTTTGATATGATCTTGTTAGTGCTCAGTCCAGTCACAACAATGGTCTCCTTGTGTATAAGTTTATTCTTAAGCTTCTTATTAGTTGTTGCTGACGTATCTAAGAAACTAATGGCATGTTAAATAAAGAGGTCCAGTGGTCTTAAGGGTGTGTGTTGTGCTGGGAATAGGTATAGTAACTGTCACTCATAAGTAATGAAACCAATGGAGGGATGAAATCTCCATGATCATTGGAGCTTGCATGACTGATTTAGCATTCATTAAGTGTCAACCTATGAGGTTTAGAGGGGTGCTTATGGTTGCTAAATATTGATAACCAAGAGTTGACGATAAAGTCATTTATACAAGCTATAATCAGCATACATATATGGTGATGCACCTTTGAGAATTAATTAACTAAGTAATGGTGTTTAAGTAAAATTATAGAGCTGTTTGGCTCTGTAAAGTATGGGAATCATAGTTTCCTGGTTGCATATACGGACATGTTCGTGCTTGTAAATATGGAGTAACCATAGAGAGGGAGTGTGCAATAGTTGAGAAGCCGGTTATGGCTTGGTTTAGTGATCCATGTTAAGTTGTTAAATGGTGACGGATACTGAGTATGGACTTTACAGATCAGAAATCAACGGGGAGCGTAGAGCTGCGTCGAGAGGGATTAGTAGCTGAGTCTGGACACTATAGACACAAGTAAGTGCCTTTGCCTACTGTTTCCCCCACTTGTTGCTTGAGTGGTTTTCCTTGATTGGATTCTAGCATGATGTGGCATGTTTTCTTTGATGCCTGACTATTGATGACTTGTTGTATGCACATACTTATTGTTGATCTCTTTGGATTATTGTCTCCATGCTTATGTATGTGCATTGAGTTGTTGGCATCTGTCGAATATATGTTTGTGCCCACTGAGCATGTCTTCCTGTTGACCGGCACGTGGCCGTGGAAACACGTGAGCCCGTGCGCTGGCCGGGGAGAGGTGCATTAATTGTTCTTGATCTCTTCCGCCCGGATCAGTGGAGTGTGGGTGCTCCAACATGGGGCGTCTAGGGCTGAGGACACCCTAGCGTTCGGCATTCCATACCAGAGGGATGATACTCTGGCCATCCAGCCTTGTCAGTGGGACGATACACTGGCCATGTCGACATGCGTGAGGGTAGCGCTGCCAAATTCCTGACTACGGGATGATTCCAGCTGAAGCTGAAGGCTGATCGGGGGAATACTTTGATAGCTGGGGAATACTTCGATAGCTCTTCCATTGGATGATCTTTGGGCTTTGAGGCCGTAGTTGAGATTAGGAGTCCTCGTCATTGCTTGTCTCTGAGACTCCTAGATTCTTGGTTGTGCGGGGTGTAGCCCCATGTGTTTGCTCAGTCATGTTTTATTGATTTGTCTTATTTGCTTATCACTTGACATTCATGCCTTGCTCACCCACCATGCGAGGTGCTTACTGGGCTTTCTTTCCGAAAGCTCATACATTTGTTCTTATCCCTTTTCAGATCCCGCGGAGTAGCAGACGTGAGTAACCAGGATCGTACGCGGGGCAGGGTTGTAGCTAAGGTCGGTGACCTCTTATGCATTTTATTTATGTGTGAGGACATTTTATTTGGATCCGTATAGGATCAGACTGGTATTAACTGATAGGGTGCCTGTACCTTAGGTTCTTATCTTCTGCTGATATTATACTCTAATGTATGTCATCTGACTTATTATTATTATCCCGCTGCACTCGTGTTGTTGCTTTATGATCACTTAGGCCTTAGCGGGGATTGTCTCCGCTTAGGTACGGCCGGTCTACTCGCGCGCCCGAGGCCGGGGACTTTTGGGATCGGGGCGTGACATATATGTTGCATGAGTGATAAAATTTATGGGAAATAAGATTATTTTCTTTGTCAATGAGATTTGTATAATTTTCATATAAAACCAAAGGCAAAGCTAAGCTTAAATCGAGATGAAAAAAAAAATTACACTATATTTATTAATTTATTCATTCAACAAAATACAAGAATTAATTTGCAAATGATAATTATATAATTGCATCCTATGAGATGTTGGAGGAAATTAAACGAGATATCATTTTCAGCTAGTTCAATAACCTCACATGAGAGACGGTTGATCATCTACAAAATAATAATACACAATTGTGTGAGACTGTTGATAAACTACAAAATAACAATAAGGAGTTCAAAGAGTTGCATGAGATAAGGGTGGAGAGAAATGAGTATCATGAACAAATGAAACATTGGCGGATATGATGAAGCATTTCGAGACCAGGCTGCTTCAGCACTCACAGCTCACGATTCAGGACTCGCAGTCCTTTAGTGATGATCATGATATCGATCACCTAGATGACTTGTAGTTTATTTGTTGTTTGTTAGTGATGATCATGATATTTATTGTTTGAACATCTATTACATATATGAATTAATGGAATTATCGGTTGTGATCATTGTTAGTTGAACAAATTTATTGTAACATGTTTTATTTCTATGAATTATCAAAAAAATTATTTTATTTTATTTTTGGTTTTAGGGATTTAGAAACAGATTAGAAATAGATTAATTTATTTTAAAATATATTTTTTTATATTTTTTTTAAGTTTAGAAACCTGTTTGAAACTAAATCATTTCTGTTTCTAAAACTAAAAATAAATTTAAAACATAATATTTTCCGTTTGAAATCAGTTTCTAAATTCTGAAACGGATACAAAGTTGTTTCAATTCCGTTTCTAAATTTAGAAACGGAGTTGCAACGGAATCTATTCGCTTCTAGATTTAGAAACAGATTTAAAACAGAACGTATTTGTTTCTGAATTTAAAAACGGGTTTTATTCAGTTGCTTTTCTAAATTTTGAAACGGACTGCTACTTCCGTTACTAATAAATTAGTAACTGGCATGAAAGGTTTCCGTTTCTAATCCGTTTCTAATTTGAATTAACAACGGATTAGAAACGGAAAATGTTGTTTCCGTGGCCTAATTTAGTGATCGACGCTTAGCTTTGCTAGAATCTTCAGCTTCAGTGGCCTAGTCTTAGAGCTCTTGGATGCTGATGAAGGTGCCATAAGCACTATCATCACATGTTTTTTATCAGCACTTTTGGATGTTTTTTTTTTTATAATACAGTGTGTTTCATGTCATCTTAGTTAGGAATATCTTCTTTAATTTTCCATCTTCTTTGCTTTCACGCATGGATGGTTTGGCCTTTCTATTCCCATGCCTAGTTAATTAGACCCATACTAATAAATGACCCTTCGCATTGCTTAGGATTTTAAAAAAATTATAAACTTTGATTGAATAAAACTCAATGAAAATATTGATTTGATTACGTTATGAAGTGTTATCCAAATTGAATAAATGAAATCTCCTTTCTTTATGTATTCTTTTGTTCTCACATTTAACCACAAATAAAATAATCAAAAATGGTGAGAAAGAAGAGAATAAAGCAGTTAGGAATGAAAAGTTGTAGTAGATAAACTACAATATGTTTGAGGTAGAATTAATAAAATTCATAAATTTATTAAACTAAGGACAACATAAATCGATCAAAAGAGGAGCATAACCTAGGATTGCCATATCCTCCGTTTGTGTAAGGGTGGAGGCAAAGATGTGTGGGTAAAGGAATAAAAACAAACATGTAGTTTGTAACACCCCGGTTTTTCTAGTGATCACTGTTTAAATTTCTGAAAAAAATAAATAGGATGTTACTAGTTCATAAACAAGAATTTATGAATAAAGACAACAAAATGGAACGGGAATGGGCCAACAAATCTGGCTTGGGCCCAACTCAAGCATAAGCGAGTGATGAGATTAATGTTACACATGATACTATTTACTAACTAATTAAATAGATAGTATATAAATATTTATAAGCTCTTATGATAATCGGGTAAATATGGAAATATTTGTGACAAATGATTAGAAATTTAAAGCATGGTTTATTTAATAACCAAGTAAATAAGTAAATAAATTAAATGGGTGTATTTAATTAGGACATAAGAATTGTGATAATTAAAGTGGTTAATTAATAAAGCATAGTTGAGGATTTAAATGACTAGTGGCAAGTAAAGCTTGGTTGTGACAAATAATAGGGTTGATTTAAAAACCCAATAATGAAGCTTCACTTAGTCATGCATATGTGTGACCATCAATTTGATTAATGGGCATGTGACAAAAAGCATGGGGGATAATATAGTTAAAAGATTTGAAAATATTCATAAAGTGAGAAGAAGATAAGGGATTTTCTCTCTCTCTATGATTTTCTTCATCTCCTTCATTCCTCTCTCTTCTCTCAATTTCTATCATGCCCTAATTAAAACCTACGCCTCCATTCCCTCTGATTCCTCCGACGACCACCACCTCCTCCGGCGAGCCTTGGCGCGGTGACCCCCTCTCGACGAGCACGCCGGCCTCCAACCCTCCTCCGGTAGGTTGAATTCAAGGCAACATTGCCGGTTATATCGGATTTAAGAGCAAGGATTTCAATGGAATTTGGGCATGAGATTAGAGAATTTATGAAACTAATGAATGTTTACATGCTTGATTTCAAATTTTAGAAATGAATATTAGAGAGAATGTCATGACCAATGAATGCATGTTTGTATAACTAGAACCTTCTAGATTCATAGATGTTATGTTCTTGTTTTAGGAATGAGTATGCCCATGTGGTGTTTGATGACATGCTAAAATGATTAAGCCTTTAAGGAATGTTATGGGACATGTATGTGATTGCCTCTAGAGCATGTTGTTGTAAATTCAAGTGGTTATCAGGCTGTTGGAGTGTGGATCTGTGATATTTATGACGTTGCACTTTAGATGTTTGTTAGAATGCCTCAATGAAATCTATGAGTCTCTAAGCCCTTGTTTGGTTCAAAGGGGGAGTTTGGAGGGGAGGGGTGAGGGAGAGTTTGGAGGGGGGAGTTTGGAGGGTTTTGAAAAATTTTATGTTTGGTTCAAGGGGGGAGTGAGGAGGAGGAATCTTTTTTTTGTTTGATGGTGAGTAGGAGTGAGAAAGAGTGTAATGTGTATTTGACCAATTTGCCCTTTAGTATAAAATAGATAATGATAATGTTTGATTATGAGGAAAGAGAAAAATTATAATATGTATTATTACGATTGATTTAATACTAATTAATATTAATTATATTAATTTAAGTATAATTAATATTAATTATTAAACCATTACAAATTTTATCACTATTAATTATATTATATTAGTATAAAAGCTAGTATTAACCTAATTAACATTAATTATAGTAAAGTTATTAATTATATTAATTTAAGTATAATTAATACTATTATTATTAATTTAATGTGCATTATTATTATTAATGTGAATTATTAATATTAATTTAATTCTAATTAATATTAATTATATTTATTTAAGTATAACTAATATCAATTATTAAACCAATACAAATTTTATTACTATTAATTATATTATTATAAGTATAATTAATATTATTATTATAAATTTAATGTGCATTATTATTACTAATGTGTATTATTACTATTAATTATATTAGTATAAGTATAATTAATAATATTATTATTAATTTAATGTATATTATTATTAATGTGTAATATAATTAAAAATTAATGTGTATTATAACAAGGTTTTATAATGGACTTGTTTGGAACAATGAAAGTTGTTGGAGGGTAGAATAGTAATTTCAAGTTATTTTTAAATTAAAAAAATAATAAAAATACAAGCTCCCCCAAAAGACCCCGATTTGGGGGAGCTCATTTTGAGGGGTGAGGAGGAGTTTCTCCCCCCCCCCCCCCAATCAAACAAGAAAAATCCTCCAAACTCCTCCAAACCCCTCCAAAATCCCCCAACCAAACAAGCCCTAAAGCCTTGAAGTTGGATTTTCATGTTTAGGATCCCTTCATGTGTATTTAGATTTCATGTTAGAGGCTATTGATATGAGTATGCTAGGTACGGGGGTTACCATGGTTGTTTCTCTTCATCGTCGAGTTAATATTTTCAAGTAGGTATGCCCAGTGACAGACCTGCAAAAAGCTGTCCCCTTCGAGGGGAAGCTGCTCCCTGTACACAGCTCTGTTCGGGTTGTATTAGACGCCGTTGGAAAGATCTTGACGTCATCTTTCTAATGACCATTAGATGAAAGAAATCTGATTTACGGTTTAAAAGATATGACCATTTCTTTCCAGCTGCGCAGGATTGGCAGAATTTTTGCATTTCTGGTTTGGGGCCTGCAGTCCTGCAGATTTCGGTCTCCTTTGTGGGACAGCTGGGACTCGTATACTACTCAGTTCAGAGTGTGTAATACGCGGATAGAAAGGTCAGGGAAAGAGCATTCTAATGAATTTTAAATTGGCCAAATCGGAGTTACGGAGTGGAAGATATCAATGTTTTACGGAGACTGCGCTAACCTTCAGATTTCTGCCGATTCCCCTTTCTCATATCTGAATAGTAGAAGCATGAATTAGAATGCCCTAGTACTTATTTAGACTTTAATTTCGAGGCATGAGCTAAAGAAATATTAGTAATATCTAACTTAGACAAGGGAATGCTTTAATTAAAAGCTTCTTGTTCCTAATTGCAAGTTATGTCTGGGAGAAGTAAGATGGAGTAATTCTTCATGAAATGAAAAGCAAGATGTTAATTAGAGACATGTTGATTTTGTGTAGAAGCGTGCGACTATTATTTTAGAGTGTAATGCTAATGTTATGGAAAAGTATGTATCATTAATGGGAAGAATTAAGCTCACTAGAGGTTAGAAATCCAAGTAGAGGGTTTCTGCAGGAAACACTGTAGCATAGCAGGACACCAATTTAATTCCATTCAAAGGGGTGATTTGAGAAGAAATAATGAGCCCCAACTCTGGTAAAAATGAACTATAATATTTGAAGATGATGTGTTAAATGTTTGTGGAGGAATGGGGAAGTAGTTGGGCTTCGAATTGATGCTTCAACTCCAAGGAAACAATAATTATTGTAGCAGAAGTAAATGAATGTCTATGTAAAACATTGGTAGTTATACAAATACATGGAATCCAATTAGAATAAGTTAATTGATAAGAACATATATGTAAACCATTCTCGGGGATAAAGCTAAGTGTATATTAGAAACCTTATTATTGAAGATTAAGAGTTGGTCATAATACTTAAGAAGTGTTAAATATGAAGTAAGAAACAATTAAGGGTAATCTTACTCCAGTGTTATTATAATCGAAATTAGAGGGTAGTTAAAACCTCTAAAACAATACAAGTGTATTAAATACATTTCTTATACTTGTATAGGATAGGTTCGGGTCAAGCTAAGATAGCAAAGGACCTCACGTGAGTGATTACACTATACTTGGAATATTTTCTGATCGTGTTGTTTTATCGTCGGATTTGTTTGTACGAGTTTTGTATCGGTTTTGTGGTTGCCGAGGCATTTTTATTGCTACGTTAGTATAGTGATTTTATGCCTGAACAAATGTTATATGACTAGAAATAGCATGATGAAAGTAAAAAGGAAACCTTAATTGGTATTTATGATGATTGCATGTATCGTATGTTGTACCTTAGTTTGTGTTGTATGAGGAATCCAGCGGATGCAGGCTTGATGGTTATGTACTGTATACCGCTGACCATCAGGCCGCTTGACGGTTATGTACTGTATACCGCTGACCGTCAGGCCACTTGACGGCTATGTACTGTATACCGCTGGTCGTCAGGTGAGGTGCATGCTTGGCGGTTATGTACTGTATACCGCTGACCGTCAGGCCACTTGACGGCTATGTACTGTATACCACTGGTCGTCAAGTCCCGGGTTCATGTACTGTATACCGTTGTCCCGGTTATCAGGATTATGTACTGTATACCGCTGATCCTTGATGAGTTGCTGGAGTTGTTCCGAATACATTCGAACTAGGGTTACATGTTCCTACGATATGAGGCCTCAATATATATACAATTGAATGTGATAGGCTTGTGATGGTTGGAAATTGAATATTGTTTATTGGGTTTTCGGATTTGCTTGGCATGATATCCAGATAAAAAGGTAAGGCATATGATTAGCAAGATTTTGGTAATATTATATCTAACACTATAATAGTATTTCCTTGTATAGTGAATCTCACTCAATGAAATGTGCAGGTGATCGAGGATGAGTAGTCCTGTAGATGGCTCTAACATAGCAAATGAGGATAGAGTTATTGTATTCGATGTTTAAATTTTTAGAACGGCTCCGCAAGATGTGTAAACCTTGTATAAGATTTTAACCATTTTATTTATCACTTGTGATTATTAGTTTGATTAGCATTGATATCAGGATGTAAATTAAATGCCTTATGGATCTGGTGCACTCCCTACCAAATTGGTGTGACATCCTGCTCCTTTTGGAGACTAAAAGTTAAGCATAGTTATTATACTTAAGCCTGTGCACTGGAGCCACCTTAACGCGCCTAAGCCGCATCTTGGGAGAGGGAGGATTCAAACCCGGGTTCGTCCCAGAGAATCCCAACCTCTTAGCAAGGAACCTGGTATCAATAGACCTAGTTGTTGCTGGTACCTATAGATACTTTAAAAAATTAAAAATACTTCGCTTAGTAATATAGATAGAGCTTTTAAAATTAAAACATCCAATGAAAAAATTTCAAAATCCCAATCTAGTTTTTTTTTTGAATTTTTTAAAATTTAAATTATATGTACCCAATAGGCTCCAATAAATATGTAAATAGATATCTTTTAAAATTAAAAATACTCATGCTAAGTAATGTAGATAGACTTTTAAAAATTAAAAAAAAATCCAAATTTTGATAAAATTTCAAAATCTCAATCTAATATTTTTTTTTTCAATTTTTTAAAACTAAAATTGTACTCTCATAAATATGTAGATAGATAGATACCTTTTAAAATTAAAAATACTCATGCTTACTAATATAGATAAATTTTTAAAATTAGAATTAGACTCACTCTTGTTTAGTAATATAGATAGATAGATAAATACTTTTTAAAATTTAAAAAAATCCAAAATTACAATATATTTATATTATTTAAATTTAAAATTATAAGAAAATTTCAAAATTTCAATTAATTTTTTATTTTTTTTAATTTAAAAAATAAAAGTATCCCACACATCTTCTTTCGTTATGTAATATAGATAAATATTTTTAAAATAGAAAAAATCTAAAATTCTGAAATTTTTTCGAAACCCCATTTTAATTTTAGGATTTTTTAGATTTTTTAAAATTAAAATTAGATTCTTTTTCGTTTAGTAATATGAGGTAATTATCATAATCCTGACACTATGCTGCACTGTTTTGCCTTTACACCCACCCCACCCAAAACACTATTTATATTAAGCCCCTAAACACCCCTGACTAGGGATCATATGGCAAATACTTCACTATCCTTGAATAGTGATTTACCTATAGTAATAGGGTAAAAATCTTGAGAAGTCACCAAACTGTACTCATATTTCACTTTGGCTACCAAACTTCAATTTGTATTTTTTTGGTCACCCCACTTCTATTTGATTTTAGCGGAAGGGTACCCGAGGAAAACCGACAATAATTATCTGACGTCGCTGCTTGATTAGCCACGTGGAGGGTATTGAAATCTTAATTTACAAAAATTCTAACTAATTGAACAACATTTGAACCTTGATTTTGAACGTTGTTCGTTTAGACTTTGTCTAAATCAAGGTTCAAATGTTGTTTTTATTTCTCCAAATGTTGTTCAATTAGTTAGGATTTTTGTAAATTAGGATTTTAATACCCTCTATGTGATTAATCTGGAGGCCACATCATATAATTTTCGTCGGTACCCTCCCAATGAAATCAAATAGAAGTAGGGTGACCAAAAATATACAAATTGAAGTTTGGCATCCAAAATGAAATATGGGCATAGTTTAGTAACCTCTTAAGATTTTTACCCTATATTATAGATATATAGATATATAGATAAATGGATATTTCCTGCCAGTTCAGTTCTTGTACATCTTTTCTTGTCATACAGTGCCTTGCCTTCCATTGTTTTAATAAACATTAATAGCATCCTTAATTTTTTTTTCTTCTTTTGAATTCTGTTTCTCAAGGCAATCAAGTTCTAATCAGTCTTTTCAGCAATATTTAATAAGGTTTATAATCAAGAGTTGAAAGAAGTTAATTAGAAATTAAAAGAAGGTTATAATTAAGTTTGTACAGATGCTATTTGAAGAGTATATACGAGTGAATTACATTATAAATCATGTATTTTAGTATTGATTTGTCACTAACCCCTAAATTTTAAATTTCATTGGCAAAACTTTAAACCATTTATATAGAGGATAATTAATTAATGGTCCTTGCGATAGTGCCCAAATAGTGGGTAGGTGTGTTTGGAGGTGTAGCAAATAATTGGGGGAGGTCCCTGATTACTGTTTCCAGGGACCTTTTGTTAATTTCCCTTTTATATAGTTACAATTTATATTGTGTAACCAAATTAACCAGCATTTTTACTTTGTTCATTTTTTTTAACAACATTTAAATACTTGGAATTAATGATATCTAATTTGAAAAATTTACAATTTAAATAAAGATCTCATCCTTGTTCATTTTTTTAACATAGCGAAAAGTAGCAATGAGGATTCATTCGTAATTTTAAAATATAAAGAGTGCTCTTAAAAAAGATGTAAAAGCAATGTAAAATATGAATTTTATGGGTGTATTTACTAATTTCTCTTTTTCAAAGGGTATATAAGCAAAGTTTTATTTTAAATTTATAATTATAACGCCATTATTGTTAGCCTATAAACATCATACTTAATTATAAACATCACCTTGTTGGTTTACGCCATAATCTAATTTTGCTTTTTCTTTCTAATTTACATATATTTCTTACTTTTGATGTTGTTTGATCATAAAAACATGGTGATTTGTTAGAAAATTAAAGATGCATGACTTGTTCATAAATATGTTGATCCTTCAAAACATTTTTGTTCATAACTATGGTGATTTGTTCATGAATTGTGTCATGTCGTGACTGTGCATCATTGTAACTCTTCATCCTTAGAGAACTACAATTAACCAAATGCTACCGTTGTATAAACACACTATAAATATTTGAAATGGTTGTGTTTTTTCTAAAAATTTCTCAATATATTTTTAGATAATTCTAACTAAAATTTACAAATGAGCACTATTTTTTTAAGGATAGGACGTGGGAGGAAACCAAATATTACATTTAAATTTAATAAAATAAAATAAAAACAAATACTCCTTATGTTGGATCCAGAGAAAGAGTGAGGATAATATTGAAGAACACACCAATTTTTTGGCTCATTAATTTTTCTTAATTTCACACAATTCATCATGCATCATGAGGTGCCTCCTTCTGCTTTGTTGAAGAGTTTTAGGACAAAATAATGTGGATGAGTCAGTTCTTGTTTTTCATTTGATGATATGAGGAGTGTGTGTGCATGTCTTAGTTAGAGCCCTATATGTGTTGATTGAATGGCAAAAAAAAATTTCAAAAGATATTTCAAATGCTTATGATTCATATGTATGTAATCAAAGAGGAACATTGATTTGGAAGTTATTAAAATTTATTTTACTCATATTTTTAATATCAATTAATCTAATTTTTATAAATTTAATTAAATAATTAAAGATAATTAGCAAATGATCCTTCACGTTGCTCAGAATTTTAAAAAAATAAATCTTAAGTAATATAATAATTTATTTATTTATTTACTGATGAAGAATGAGTATACGATAGTTTTACTAGTATATATTAATTCAATCAACTATGCCTCAATTTCAACAAATCTTAAATCAATGTGAGCAAATCAACTATAAAACTACATATTATAAATTTCAAAAACAATAGAAAACTAAAAAATCATAAAATAATTTTTTAACCAGGGTTAAGTTTCAACTATATTTAACTCTAAAAATTCTAACATTGGCTAATGGTGACTAACAATAGGGGTGTGTGTATATATATATATATATATATATATATATATATATAGAGAGAGAGAGAGAGAGAGAGAGAGAGAGAGAGAGTGTGTGTGTGTGTGTGTGTGTGTGTGTGTGTGTGTGTGTGTGTGTGTGTGTTGATGTAGCTTCGCTTAAAGATTCTGCATACTGTGATGCAAATCTAACTGCATCAGCTCTCTATATGAGCATTTGAAGTATGGGCCCATACCTATATATATATTGTTGATGGGAGAAAACCCTAATTCCACTCCAGCAATTGAATTTGTTTGTTTTGTGTGACTAGATCAGGAGAAAATCAGTCAAAGAACAAAACAAAGAGAGAGGAGAGACTAGATTTACGTGGAAAAATCCCTGAGAATTGGGGAAAAAACCATGGAGAGAGAGAATTCCACTAACATCAAAGAAATTCCAGACATTTCTTATAGACGGAGATGAAGATCAATCGAGATCTCAAAATGAATGGAGAGAGAACTCGTGTAACGCCCTGAAAATTTTCATGATTTAATAAATTATTTTCTGGAGAAAAACCATGGGATTAATTAACACGTAATTAGATTAATTATTTTAACAAACTAAATTAAGGAAAATCAGGAAATTAAGGAACTAAAGACCGAACTCGCAACCAATTGGGCCGAGAAGGTCAGATTTGGCGAGCCAAATTGGACATGGAATAGAAGGAAATAGAACAGAGAGATTAATTACGGTTGATTAATTATGGAGGATTTAATTACAGTTAATTAATCTCAATTAATTGGTCGGGGATACGGGACAAAAATACGAGTCCCGATGAAGTAAGATCGGCGGGTCCAAAAGCCGGAAGAACGGGATCTCGGTCGGGAGCACAGTGTGACCCGTGAGGTTACAGTAGGGTCCGTGACCACTGAAATGACATAAAGAAGACTTGATCAATAAAAGAATGAAAGAAAATAGTAACGTTATTATCACCGCCCGCGAACTACGGATCTGGTCGGGGTGTTAGTTCGCTCCCGTGCTCAAACAGTAAAAAGAAAAACAAATATAATAAAATATAAATAATAAATAATGATTTCTTTAGAAAAATGATAAGGGCTTCTTTAGTAAAGTACCTTTATTAAAGTAAAAGCATTTTCTTTTATATAAGTATGCAGGAGAAAAAGAGAGAGAAGCTGAACTTCTCATCTCTCCCTCTCCTTCCTCTTTGAGTCGGCCATCACTGCGCCTTCTCCTTCTCCGTCAACGATCATCGCGTTCACGGTGAGATTGGCGGCTACCCTCTCTTCCCTACGCGCGTGTGCCTCTTCTTTCCCCCTCGCCGGCGACCTAACTCCCTGCAGGCCACCCACGCGCGGGCGCCACCACCTGCCACCGCCTGCAGTCCGGTCGCAGCTCCGGCCTCCACCTCCGGCGGCGCCGGTAGATGGACGGCGCCTGGCCGGCCACATAGCCACCACGCGCTCGACCAGCTCAGGCACCCTCTTAGCGTGCGCTTGTAGACCAGGGGCGGTACCAGTTGTCCGCCTCCTTGCTCACCGCCAGCGACGGCACCATCACGCCGCCATCCCCAGGTGGGTACCCGATCCACGGGTTGTCTTCTTCCTACTGCTCACCGCCGATTTGCAGCCCTACGTCGACACATAGACCCGTTTTATCCAAGTAAAACACTAAGCTCGAAGTTAGGAATTATAAATTGATGCATGACTTTAAAGGGAATTAGGGGCTGCTAAATTGGGGATTAGAATGTGGATGAATGAATTTACATTTAATTTCATTAACTTGATGAATGGTTGTATTAATTTCGGAGCCCTAAAAACAGAGGAGACTCTGCCAAAATTTCGTTAGATTACATGTCGGGCTGTCCCTTTCTGGGATGAATTCAGCCCCCGATGCTTCCCCGATCGGGGAGTATTTACATCGTTAGAAAGGTCATCGAGAGACCTGCGTAACGAATACTTGATCGACCCGATCGGGCTTCCGGATCGGAAGTTATGAAGGGTCCAAGCGGACTATGTTAAATCTTTAATGGAACAAATCCGTATTTTTCATTCTTTAGAAATACGAGGTTGTATCAAGAGAATTATACTTTAAATGTAGTTGATAAAACCTATCGTACTCTTTTGAGCTTAAATAAGAATACAAGTTAAGAATACGGGTTCGTATTCCTGAATATCCGTATTTTGTTCTCTAGGACAAGGGAAGGGCAAGGGTCAAGTTACCGCTGCCGAAGAGCCCGACCAATCCTAGGGATCTACTATACTGAGGTGAGGGAACACAACTGTACATTTACCGTATTTTCCCGTATTTTGTTCGTATTGTCTTCATGAGAATGCATGATATGAGTTGATTAATTTTCATAAATACTGTAAGTTTCCTAGTATGAAAGTAGAGATCATGTTCAGTATTTTCAGAAAATCCATTTATGAAATACTATAAATTTTCAAGCATGAAAGTAGAGATTATATTACATAGACATATTAGTGCACTACACCGTACTCACATACACGCCTGCGCCAGAGGTGGCTCTATGACAGAGTCAGAGAGTATGATACTAGTTAGGGAAGGGGTGATTTCTATAACTCTGTTTTTACTAGCCAAACTATATGTTTTCAAACCATTCTGATTTTCTAGAAATAAAACCCCCTTTCCGTACTCTTCGAGTGCTTAGTATACGTATATATATTTATAGCTCACGGTCGTTGAGTTGGTCCGACCGGAGAGCTATCGAGTGTTGAGTTGGTCCACTCGTTTTCACTCTGGTTCCGCTGTATGAAAGTAGGGGTGTAGAGTCACTAACATTTATGTTGATGAGGAATTGATTCCATGGCATGTCACTTCCACGGTTGTTGAGTTGGTTCAACCGTGAAGGCTACTGGCTTTGAGTTGGTCAGCCAGGACATATGTGGAAATCATTCCTCGACCTAACGATAAAAGATTTAAATAAATATTTGAAGGTATGTCATATGACTTCACTAAATATTTCCATGAGATATATTATGATCAGCATGTTAGTGTCTTTTCATGATTTAAATATCGTTAGTTCTTGTATTTCTCTTTCGATATTTCATTACTTGATATGGAAGACTTACAGGTGTGCGAACCTGATAGTAGTGTTGTACCTCACTGAGCTCCTGTAGCTCACCTTTTATTGCTTTCTTTTGCAGGTAGTAAGTAGGGTCATGGCCCTGCATAGATTGGAGTTAGGTTTGGGATTCCCCTTAGTTGGCTCATTTGCTTGGCCTCATGACAATTACCTTATCTTATTGTGTTGTATTTGAGGAGTATGTTAACTCCCCTCTGAACTTGTCTGAGACATCAAACATTATGGTTTGTAATAATGCAGCATTTGGATTTATATTTGCCTTAATATTAGTTTGGTTTTGAGTATTTAATGTCTTTATACAGCATTAGGCCGGGGTTCACTCCCTGACCTGGCTGGTGTGACACCTGGGTCCTAGAAAGGATTAGGGTGTTACAACTCGATCTTCAGCTGAAATGGAGGCCAATCTTTAGTGAAGCAGAGTTTCAGTATCTGAAATGGAGATTGTCCAAATGAACTGTTATTCTTGCCTTTTATAGGCTCCGATAGCTTGGGGCGCAAGCTTGGAATTCCAACACGTGTTTGCTAGGTTGGCTCCAGCTAGACTTCCAGCTCAACGCCAGCTAAGCATATAGCTAAGCGACAGCTGTAATTCTTCTAGAATTCCTACCAAATGACAGCTGTAGATCTTCTAGAACGTCAGCCGAATAACAACCGTAGATCTTCAAGAAAGGTGGAGTCGAGAACGGATATAGATCTTCCCGAGTTGTAGAATGATTGATTTGTCTTGAGCCGAAGAATGAGTAGGCTGCTTTGTACCGAAGAATCGAATAATTATTGTGTTAAGCCGTGATTGACCAAAACTGCTTCATGTTGAAGAGTAGATAAAAGGTTCCCAACCGTTAAACGGGCGGATAGCTCGGAACCGATGAACAGATGTACTATTCTGGGTTATGGAATGAGTTGAGGGGAATTCCGATTAACAAAATAGGGGACTTATGGGCCGGACACACGGGTATTCGGATGAAGGCCACATGTCCTACAATTTTTACTTTTTAATTGAATATATACTTTGGTGATAAGATGTATTAACTGTTATTAATCCAAAAATCTTAACTATAATTAAAATTAAATTATGAAGCAAAAAAATATCTTTTATATTCTTTTTTATTTTTTTTAATACCAATATTTTTCAGGTATTTATAAATTTATAATCAACTGCACTTTTCAAGGGTATATATGTAAGAAGTATACTGATCTTTTAGTACAACTACTATGTGTGAACTTATGAACACATGATGTTAACCCCTATATGCACAATAAAACCAATAACATGGGAGTATGCACCAAATTATGATTTTTTCAGAGGTACATACACAATTTTGATCTGTTTCAGGGGCATAATAAAATTCATAAATTATCATAAACCTTCTAAATATGTAAAACAATGTGGTTGAAAGTTTTATGGATGATACTTATACTTTTTAACATATTAATATTATAAACATATATATTTCGATTTCAAGATCAAATTTGGCTAGTTTTGATCTTAACCCTGTAAATGGGTTAAGTCCCATATATAAAATAAATTTATTAAATAATTAGATACAGATAAAAAATAAATACTAAATTGAATATGTTAGTGCGAAAATCGGTGTTGCTTTGAGATTAACCTTGATCTTTCCATCAACCGTTAAATTTGTTTTTAATTGAGGGACTAGATCGCAAAAAGGAGAAGAGCAAGCATCCAAGCTAGATGAAAAACATGCGATGTACGTGGAAAACCTCATAAATACGGGGAAAAACCACGGTGCCAGGTCGAGAGGAAAAATCCACTACGTAGGGAGTGATTTATAAGAATAAACTATACAACTATCAATGATCTCCACGTAATAAGGATGAGTGTGGAGGAGGAGGGTTTTGAACATCTTGGTGGTGGTGGTGGCCGGAGAGAGATGCTCGTCGGCGAAACCCGTCGGAGAGGATGCATGAGGGCTTTGGGCTCGTTGGAGAGAGCATGGAAGCTTGCCGGGGAGCGAAAGGCTTGGAGGTGGAGGTGGCCGGCCTTCTTCTCAGGTTGGAGGATTCTTTTTGTTTTTCATGAATAGATGTCTCCCGTCTTCCTCAAGAAGAGATGTCCTTTTTTCGAAGAAAATTCAAATTGATGAGAAAATCTCACTTATCTCTCATGGTTTCGCACCATCACCACAAAATCTGCCCCCAATCCCGCATGTGATCCGCCTTCCAAGTTTATCATGATCTGCGTATTATCATCCTAACGAGTCATATGTCACCATCTTAGCTGCTGAATATTTTACCCACAACATAATACAATCAAATACAAATTATTTTTTTCATTTTATTCTATTTTTATTTTTTTATTTTGGGGCACCCAAACAAGTGCTTTTGCACAAGAGTTTCATGTAATCTAGTTAGGTGAAAAAGTGAGCCATATATGTTGCATGAGTGATAAAATTTATGAGAAATGAGATTATTTTTCTTTTTCAATGAGATTTGTATATTTGTCCTATAAAACCAAGACAAAACTAAGTTTAAATTGAGATGATAAAAGTTAAAAAAAAATGCACTACATTTATTAATTTATTCATTCAACAAAACACAAGCACTAATTTGTAAAACATTTATTTAATTACATTCTATGAGGTTGGAGGAAAATAAACCAGATATCATCTCTACTGATTGTGGAACATAGCATTGATCTTCGTGGTTGGTCTAATGATATGGTTCATCTTCTGGAACGTAGTGATGTATTGTAGTACTGATGGTTAATTCTATGGTTTTGATGAGTATCCTCTTTGTTCTTGGAGTGAGTACGTAGTGATGTTACCATAATATTCATAAAATATTTTCTGGAAACCTTTTTTGTTCATGTATTTTCTTTCGCCACGCATGACGATCTAAGTATGTACGTGGATGGTATTTTGTTCATGTATGAATCTTGCCATTAATTAGAGTATTACAACTACTTTAATTTTATATGCACAACTATATACATATATATTTGTTTATCGTATACTACATGTGATCAGGTGTGTGTCTCTGTATATAATCACTAACGGATGTATGGGAAATATATATATATATATATATATATATATATATATATATATATTTTTAAATGTAAACAATAGTTAGAAAGAATCATCAATAAAATAAAAGCATATGGTTCATCAATAAAAAATTATAATCTTACTTAAAAATTTATTAAAAATTTATTAAAAATTTATTAAAAATTTATTAAAATTTATAATTATATAATTTTATTTGGTTCATTGATTTGTTTGTTTATTTATTTTTTTGCAAGATATTGACTAGCATCAAAGAAAAAAAAAATCTCCACAATGATAGTTTTTCCTATCTTTATTATTTGAGGTAATTATTTATTAATCCCTGACACTATTTGGTACTATTTTTCATCCAAAACACACACCCAAAATACTATTACACTAAGCCCCTACACACCCCCCTAAAGAACCCCAAAGGGAAAAAGCAAACAGTGCCAAGGACCAAGAGTTCATTATCTATTATTATTTTCTCAAAAATTTTAGGGGCCATTTGGATTAGCTTTCTTTTTGGGACCTAAGTGCATTATAGACCAAATTTGTTTGATTAAATCACAAGAAGGAACATCCAAGTATATAAGAGGAAACCAAATTTACATGGAAAACCCCATTAAATTAAGGAAAAACCCCCGACGCTCATGGGCAAGAGCAAATTCACTATGTGTTGGGGATTTTACAATGGCTTGGAGTCATGGGAGCATAGGAGAGAGAAATTATAATGGTGAAAAAGGGGAGAGAGAGTGCAACAGGATGTATGGTTCTCCCAATGTCCAAAAGTCCTTGAAATGGTCTTCTTCTCCTCTATTTATAGCTTGAGGTTGCTTGGCGTCCAAGTTTCGCCAACTCAGCCATAGGGGAAGCTTGGCTCCCAAGTTTGCCAGCTCAGCCCTAGGAGAAACTTGGTGCCCAAGCTTATCGCCAACTGTTCTTCCTTCTAGATGAACTTTTGGCAGAGTGTTTTGGAAGAGTATCACATGTAGAGTAGTCTTGATTGAGCAGTGGACTTGGATAAGTAGAACATGTAGAGTAGTCTTGGCTGAGCAGTAGACTTGGCCGAGTAGAACATGCAGAGGAGACTTGGCCGAACAGTCTTGGCCGAACAATACATGCAATGGAGACTTGGCCAAACAGTCTTGGCCGAGCAGCAGAGTGCAGAGGAGTCTTGGCCGAACAGTCTTCTATGTTGGGTGGGTGATGGGTTTGTAAAATCCAAGATTTTTAATGAAATAAGGATTTAAATATTTCCTCTAAGTTAATTAATTAATTAATTAATTAAAGTGCTAAAGGGCATTCTGGGGATTAGTAAAAGTCCCAAGGGCATTTTGGTAAAAATGGGCATGAAAGAGTTCAAGAAGAATAAATAAATTATTTCATAATTTATTTAAGCAAATTAGTGATTGATTTAATTTTGGAAGTGATCAAATTAATTAAACTTGGCAACCCTTGGTGATTTATCATGATTGGATTAAGAATAGAAATGGGTAAATCAATCAAGTTTGATTAATGAAGGAAAATCCTAAGTTGGAATGATTTTATTAATCAAAAAGGAAAGGGGGAGAATAATTTAAATTATTTTGGGGCTGCCAAGGACCTGTAGGTGATTTTGGAAAAATTGAGGACTGCAAAGTAAAGATGGTTGTCTCTGGAAAAGGACCTAGTTGCAATATAGAAAAATCAAGGGGCTTATAAAGAATGTGTGTAGCTCTCACTGCACAAGGACCAACTAGCTATTTATAAGAAATATAAGGACGTTTGCGCAAAAGACCAAGGCTGGTCTCTGTACAAATGGCTAGACGGTTGAGATTAGATGATCTGAGATGGACTGATCCCAAGACACAGATCCAACCGCCCAAATCCTTTAGCATATGTGCCAATGCACATGACCGCACGGTGGGGTGCATTTTCATCCGTCCATCTGGGAAATCGACAGATCACGAGGCAGGCCACCTTCGTTTTCCCTCCGCCAACGCCAGCGCGCGTGATGCCGCCTTGCCAAAAACGGCTGCATGTAATCACGAACGAGAAAGGAAATACCGGGGATGATTGGCGCGCGAATCCTCCTCGCCAGTCGGAATCGATCCCCCTCGAATTCTATAAAAGGGACGGGGGCTGAGCTTTGAAGGCACACAACACCGCCAGCCCTTCCACTACACGGTGAGAAACGGAGGGAGAGAGGAATCAGGTTAAGGCGCTCGCTTGATCGGAGGCGGGCACCGGGAGTCTCGTGGAGGTTCTCGTCAGAATCACTGCTCTCCAGGGGCGCGTCTGCACGCCGGTGAGTGCCCCTCTCCCTTCACTGTCTTTTCCGGCAAGTGCCACACATGCATGTAGCTCGTAGTGTAGACATTGGAGGAGTTAAACGAGAATTCTCGGTTATCTGTCGCGAGCCGGACGCCAGGGAAGGAGGAGCTGCAGGTGCGCTGGTCTTCTCCGGCGAGGTGAAGGGGAGGTTTGTTGGATCCTTCCCGGTCGACAGCGACCTCAAGGCGGAAACGGCACCGGTCACCCAGGTGCTGACGGTGATCACCGGGACGGGGTCAAAACCTCCACTGCACGGTCATTCCATCCGCCGAGCACACACATAGGGCTCCGTCATCGTCATGAGGAAGAAGAGATAGAGGGAGGGAGAGAATTATTTAAATGAGATATAATAATTTAGTTTATTGTTAACTATATCATTAGATAATACTAAATTAGTTATTTTATCTAATAACTAATTGGTTAGTTAATTAATTATGATAATTAATTAATTGAATATTTGGAGGGCAACTAATTGGATAATTAGTTGATAATTAGTTGATTTTATTAACTGGTTCTAATTAATTGGTTTTAATTAATTAAAAAGGGGATCAAGTATGGTGGAGATTAATCAAGAGGAATTAAATTTATTATAAAATATTTCCTTGATTAACCAGATTAGTTAATTAACTAAATTAACTAATAACTACTTAGTTGGATAACTAACTAGTAAATAATTAATTAATTGGGTAATTAATTAATTAATTGATTTGAGCCGACTAGTTAAGCTAAGTAGATTGAGTCCAATCAATCTATGGTTGAGTCCGGTTCTGGTAAGTCGGCTAATGGATGACCAATTAAGAAAATTAATTGATTAGTTAAATTGGTAACTAATTAATAAATCAGATTAAAAATAATTAGCAGTTTAATTAACTTGGTTAGTTAATTAATTGGCTAATTGATTTATTCAGTTGATTTAATGAAGATGGGTTCGAGCAAATAAGGCTTAAGTCAATCAAGTCAAGGTTTGAATTCAAAGTTTGGGCTTGGTCAAGAAACGAATAGTAAAAGAAGTAAAGGGTAGTAGGAGAGGTGGTTTGAACTAGAGACCCCTCTCATGGGCTTGGTAGGCTCTAACCACCAGAGCCCAATTTCTTTGTGATAGAAAGAAACCTGGAATAGTTATAAAAGCTAGACTAATCCGATTTTACAAATGGAAATAGATAAACATGGTCATTTAAGGTATAATGACACGGAAACACGGGGGAAGGCTCGCGAGTGAGACTTGGGCCATTAGAGCATGTATTATAGATGCTGTTACGCCCCGACCCGAATCCCGGGACCTCGAGCGCGCGCACAGACCGGCCGTACCCAAGTAGAGGCGCACCTCACTCGGATACAAGGCCTAAGGAAATCATAGCAGAAAACAAATAACTCAAAATTTAATAATCAATTAATATTAGAGTCACCCCGAAAATGTAAATCAATAAGGGTTTACATACCCTACACATGGTCAAGGCCCTATAAGGGTCCTACAATTATACCACCTCAAGAACAAGTGTGACCTGAGGCTCTCGAACCTCTACAAAGTCAGCCAGCCCCTCGTACAACGCCCAAGTCCGAGTCACCTACTCCTCAGGACCTGAAAAAAGGGAAGCAAGTACATGAGCTTTCGAAAGGAAAGCTCAATAAGTACTCTGCAGGATCACAATGAACCACACACAATGATAAAAGGTATGTCAAAATATCAACTATCATCAGTCAACAGCTAGGCCACGCCTCACACAATCCAAATCCCTAGGAGTCTACCACAAACATCATCAACGGTAACGACTCCTGTTCAAAAAAACAGCCCTCGAACTCTGAAAGAGAATTCCAAGAAAAGCTCAACAAACAATTCCCCGGTCAGCAATAATCAGCCTCAGCTGATCATTAATCTTAGTCACATCCAGACACTCAAGTCCGGTAGCGCTCCTACATGTACATACACGGTCAGCGTATCATCCCACTGACGGGTGGACAACCAGAGTTTCACTGCCCCTCTGGCACGGGATGCCAGAACGCCGGGGTGTCATCGTCCCCACATGTCCTGCAAACCGAAGCCCCCACGCTCCACTGATCCGGGCGGAAGAACAAACTCAACCAACGCACACCAACCCGACCAACACAAATACCGCGTGCCTCCATGGTCAAGTGTCGGACGACAGGAGGCTATGCTCAGCGAGCCCGCTCACTCCACTGAAGCATACCTACCCAACCTAAACACAAGCACCACGAATCTCCACAGCATCGCCTCGATCACATGTTTGTATGCTTAGGGAGCATTCAACAAACAGATAGTGGAACTACACACTCCTATCCGGACGGAGCACAAGCTCACGTGTTTCCATGGCCACGTGCCGATCAACGGATGGTTGTGTTCAGTCAACACTACCTCTAGCTCATCAACCACACACATACATGGAAAGAAAGCAAGCAACAAGCAGGTATGTGTATGTAACCAATAAACAGAGTGCATCACGAAAGAACAGGCATGCTATCAAATAGCCATCATCAAACACAAGAAAACCCAAAGATGGGTGAGAGCAAGGCAAGAGTCACCTACACAAGTATCAAAGATCAATCAATGATAACGGTACTAGGCAGAAGCACTTACAGAAATCATGATCACAACATAATCAAGAAGTACCCAATCAAGAACCGATAATCAATCAGCCAAAGGTAGAGGTACTAGGCAGAAGTACTTACCTCAACTGGTAACCAACCGACTGGTCCATGTCCCTCCTAACGCGGCTCAATGCTCCACGTCGACACCTGGTAACTATAAACTAGTCTCAAATAATGTACACGTGTTCATAAACTACTAGTTTTACGATGCATGTCAACTAATACTATTAATAGCACTAATGCAGAATTTCTGAATTTGTCGCGCAGTCTCAAAGAACAGCTCATAACTTTTGATCCCAAACCCGTTTGAGTTGAACCAAAGCTCGTTGGAAAGATCTTTTCCTCATCTTTCCAACGGTATACTATATGTCTCTATCGGGGAATCACAGACTACTCAACTGTCCCTCGAAGTGGAAAGCCAGACTGCAGGCCCTTCTTTGTTTCCATCTTGACCAATCTTGGTCCATTAAACTTAATTAGTCTTGATTAAGTCATTTTGATTTCACAATGGACCCAACTCATTGGGTTTGATCAAACCTAACATGACTAAACCCCAACCTTATTTAATCTCACGACTTGGCTATTAAACCAATTCGGGTTTAAAGTGACTTAACTTAACCCATTTATTGACCTCTGCATGTATAACCCTTTAACAATAACCAAGTTCTCTATCCCTCTTATCAAACAACACCTATGCTAATCCTTAAATCGTTCCCATAAACCAGCAACCTCAAGTTACTCATGTCCATGCTTTCATGTACCTTCAAAGATAGTGATAGATTGGTTTTACACTTCTCATGATCATGTATATAAATTCAATTCATGAAACCACCCATGGAGGTCAAACTCCAACCCTTGGACCAATTATTTACTCATTCAGTCCCCCATCTATCCTTATAACCCATGCATGCATGCATAAATGAATCCTCATATTTATCACCACACACAGCTGAGATGCAGGAATTTTGAGAAACTCACCAAGTATAGATGTCAACAGACACTGAAGATAAACTGACCGTCCAAACCAGATCTCCACCATTCATATTGGATCAGGACAAGTCTTCACTGCACTCACCAAAAATTAGCTCAATCAGAGTAGGAATGATCATCCAATTGAAGCAGATGATGAAACTGGTCGGTCTCTTGAAAACCAAGAAATGATAGGTTACTGCTTTTTACACCCAGAACCCTACTCTCCCGGCCACCAAAAACAATCTTCACCGTTCAAAATGAAGAATGAAGAGTCAAGAACAATCTCACCAAAAATCAGCACGATCCAACGGTGAAAAGGGTCGGAATGGTAATGGACATAGAGCATGCTCAACATACCTTTGAACAAAAAATCCAAGTCTCTCAAGTTTTTCTCTTTTCTTCCTTCCTCTCACCTCTCTTCTTGATTCCCAATGGCCCATAAACTTTCTCAAACTTGTTATTGTTCTATGCCAAGCTTCAAGATTACATGCCTTATATAGGCCTTACAAGTGTAACTTCTACAACCCTTCCCATTCTAAACCTCCCTCATAAACCTCAAGACAACATCAAATTGATTCCAACCTTTCAACTTTATAACCCCCATGGCACCTTTCCCATTCTAAACCTCCCTCATAAACCTCAAGACAACATCCAATTGATTCCAACCTTTCAACTTTATAACCCCCATGACATTATTTCATATTCCATTACTCTTCTCAAAACCACCATGGATAGAAAATAAATCCTTTGGGTGTGACCAATTTGATCCACCTAAATTAACTAGCTTGAATTATTGAACCTAACCACATAGGGCAAGCAATCAAATTCAACATAATTAAACCTGGTCCAAATCAAATCCCTTGGACTCACTTTGTTACTAGTTGGTTGAACCCAACCATGAACCCAAATCTTGATTGATTAGACAAAATTAACCGACTTATCAACTTAATCGATTAACTAATTAACCTTTTAAATCAATTAGACTTAGTCACTTGGCTAGCCCAACCACATTGTGCTAGTCTACTTGATGAGGTTTAACAGGTTGAGTGAGCCCAATTTAATTAAACCTAGTCAACTAATCAGTTTGACCTAACCAACTTAATTAAATCAATCAAGCTCACAATCAACTGACCCAATCAACTCATTAGGTCCGAACCCCACTCAATTACTAATGGTTTGCCAAAATCAATAGAATTAATTTAGATTTAACCCAATTTAAACATTGATTCACCCTAATTGGTTGAACCTAACCATCATCACATAATGGTTCAATCTAATCAGCTAAACTAAGTGAATCAAACCCCTTTTAAAATTTGATTGGGTTTAGCCAATTTAAATCAACTTAACTTAATTATATAACCAATTTAATTAATTAAGTTAGCTTAAACTAATTACTCAAATAATCATCCCTCTAATCTCTCTTCTTCTTCTTCTTAGCCGAGCTCACCGGAGCCGCCATCGGTGAGCACACAGCCCACCGGGACTGGCTTTCCATGCCTCTACGATCACGTCAGCTAGAACTCCCTCCGGGGGTGGCGACCGACGCCTACACCTACTCCAAAGTTTCTCAGTCCCGGCTGAGACCTTCTCCCCCTCCGTCAAGCTTAAGTAAAACGTCGGCATGCATATAACTAAGTCCAAAAAGCTACAACGAGGAGGAAAACACTTACCAGAAGGTCTCCGCTGACAAACACCGCCACTTGAGAGCTCCCTCAGCGGTTACAAGCGCTCTGCCTTCTCCGGCACACGAGGCTGCACTAGTGACCAACTACCACCACCTTCTCCTTCCTCTCTCGGCCTCCCCTCTAACCGAAAACGCCGGCAATGGACATGGGCGCTTCAAACGCTGGCAGATACCTCTTTACTCTCTCCAGCACAGCTCGTCAGAGCTCCACTCCCACTATGGCTCATTGACCCTTGCGTTCGATGCCCCCTCTCAAGTCGTAGCTGCCACCTTTATAGGCTGAGGGAGTGAAGAGGAATCGCCTTACAAGGGGCAAGGCTGTTGGCGACGCCCGGCCTTCACGCGTGTAACGGCCGGGGAAGGAGGCGAGACGCACAGTGGCGTTCACGGCTGGTTGAGGGAGAAGGCGGCCTGCATCGTGATCGGGTTTCCAGATGGACGATGAAGATCACCCAGATCCATCCAACGGCCAGGAACACGTCCATATACCTCGTATCATGCTCACTGCTTGGTCAGACGGTCGTGATCTAATCGTGATCAACGGCCAGATCTTGCCTTCCCGTCTCGATCTTGTGAAAATCACAAGATGAGCGGCTCTCATCAACTCGCACCGTGAGACCATTTTACTACCACTATCACCAAATGCCTTGGATCCAAACACAATCAGATGGATCTAATTCTGGACCGACATGTAGCCTCACCGTGGCCACTATAACGCTCCGCGATTTACAACGATTTGAGATCATTAGATCTCAGCCGTTGATTTGCTTCCATATGGACTTTTCTCTGACAAATTAACTAGAGATCCCTGCTTCTTTTTAGATTACACTTTAGTCCACATCTGTGAGAGCGGAAAGTTTCCCTAAAGTCCTTATTACTCTACAAAATTACATTAAGGTCCTTCTGACCCTCCATTAACCCTAATTAGGGTTTTAATCCTTTTAACCCTTATTTTCCCTTCTTAATTCAATCACTAAATACATAGGGAACCTTCCTTTTAGTTGACTAAATCAAGAAAAAATTTACTCCATAAAATCCTCGGATTTTACAGATGCCATACTCATAGACATGTATACTTATTGAAGATAGTATTATCTTCATCAGATATTGACGTGGATGCGTCGGGAAGTCCCGTGGAGTACGAGACTCTGCGATTTTAGGTAATTACCCTTGCCTTGTTCCACTCTTCGGAGTTTTCTTGACATGTCTTTATTGTGACATATTGCTTGGTATTCATTCATGCTTCCATGATTTATCGAAATATTTATTTAGCATGTTTGATTGTTTTGGGATGTTGGGATCCCTACTTGTTTGTTCTTCGGCCCAGATTCAATGGAGCAGGTGAGCTCCTTTGCGGACGTTCAAGGACGGGACACCCTAATGTTCCAGCATTGCCATGTAGTGAGGACCGATACTCGTTGTCTTGCCTGGCCGCTGGGGATGATTCACCGCCGTGCTGACAAGTAGAGAGGCTAAGCGACATACCTGACCCGAGGGTCAGAACGATCGGATGGTCGTGTTTTATTGAGTTCACTGGTGAAAATCACCGGGGAGACATTTGTGGAGCTTCCATTGGAACTCATAGCTAGGAGTCATTACATTGCTTGTTTTTGTGGTAGACTCCTAGGGATTGTTTTGAGGGGCGTGCCCCGAGTTTGACTCTTGATATTCTTATTTGTTGATATCATATTTTCTTGAACCCCGCAAGGGTACTTACTGGGCTTTCCATTCTAAAGCTCATGCACTTGTTTTCTTCCTGTTTACAGATCCTGAGGTGTAGAACTTTAGCACGCAGGAGCCGATCGTGGGTCGGGAGGATTTGCAGAGGTCCAAGGACCTTATCTATCTTTCATTTTGTGTGAGGCATTTTATTTTGTAGGACCCTTATAGGGCCTAGTATTTGTAGGGTATATGAACCCTTTTATGATTTTCCGCTGAACTCTGTTACTTTTGAATAAATAAGTTATTTTATTGCATTATCTGTTTTACTCACTTAGGCCTTGTATCCGAGTGGGGCCTGTCTCTACTCGGCTACGGCCGGTCTGTAAATGTGCCCGAGGTCCCGGGATCGGGTCGGGGTGTTACAGGGTTCTTCCATGGTCATGGGGAAAGAGTGGTGGAAGAGTAGTCTGCAGCTTTTCCATGGGCATGAGGGAAAAGTGGTGGAAGAGTAGTCTACAACTCTTCACTGGGCATGAGGGAAAGTGGTGGAAGAGTAGTTTGCAGCTCTTCCATGTGGAAAAATACCTTGGATCCGAGTAGAAGAATACCCTAGATCCTAGTAGAAATAGTTTATGATCCTTCCAGGCGGTTGCCTGGATAATCGCCACGTGTCTTCCCACATTTACCCCTATTATATATATATACACTTAAAAATACTCTCTAATATATAGATAGGTTTTTTAAATTAAAAAATCTAAAATTCTCATAAAATTATAAAATCTCAACCTAATTTTCTTCTTATTATTATTTTTTTGAAATTAGCCGACAAGCGACCCTACAAGGGATTCAAAGGACGGGCACAACTGCATGGAGCAAGCCTGCTGCGTGATCAAGCTCAGAATCTACTCAACCCGGTCACGGGTCCCGGCAAGACGGTCGGGGCGCAAGGCTTATAGGGTCGCCTTGTAGAAGCACGCAAGGCTAAGCAATACAAGCAGATAATTAACACAGGGTCTAATAGAGTAAACAGCGGAAGAAAATATAAGTAGGGTTTTATACAAAGCCCTAGTAGGGCCTGAATGACAACTCTCACTCAGAAAGGAATAGAGGCCCATAAAACCTCGGATCAACAACATATCCCCATCATCGCTAGGGTCGGCCCCATCAAAAGCTCTCTCCGGGGTTCCGCTCCTAGCTACTTGTCAGGTCCTCGTCTAGTCCCGACCCTACTCCTCATTGTCACCTGAGAAAACATCCATCAAGTGCATGAGCCAAAGAAAGGCCCAGTAGGATCGCAAATGAATCAATAAAGGTGGCGAAGCCACTAGCAAAGAAATAATAAAGCAAATACAAATATGCAGTAGTAACAACATCGCAAGCAATCAACAAGTAACTGGAATGTGGATAAATCCACAGATGTACTCAATCTCTGGCATATGTGATACTAAGATGTCTACGACATCAACGACACCATCGGTATCGTCTTCGACCTAAGCCGGACTACGCTATAGCATACATGTGCACATGGCCAGAAAATACCGCTCTCGAGGCGGGTAGCGGATATTATACACCCTCTGCCGGGGTCTCCGTCCGATGGAGCATCAAGTGCTCGTGGCCAGATATTATACACCTCTGCCGGGGTCTCCGTCCGATGGAGCACCAAGTGCTCGTGACCAGATATTATACGCCCTCCCGCGCACGGTGGCTGATATTATACACCCTACTGTGGTCCGTCCATGTATCATGCACGAAAGTAAGAGATTGATAGTACTAATACCTAACAATGTATACATATATATCCAAGGTAGCAACATCTTGAATATACAATGATCGGAGATCTCATCGAGATCTAAGCCAATAATGATCTAAGGAATAAACTCTACTCAAATACGCAAAACATGATGATAAGAACAATCTCCTCGAGATATAAAACCAATATATATGAGGAAAACCGTCTCGAATATATATTGGGAACCTCTCAAGGAAATAAGAGCACAAAATCAAAGCGGGGTAGGAGGAAGGAATACTCACAAACCTCCCGTGCGAGAGCCTACCTGGCTAGAAGCAAATCACAAGCAGGGTAGGAGGAAGGAATACTCAAACAAAGTATCAATAGACTGAGTATAGCAATATCAAAAAGCTCAAGCAAAGCAGAAATAGAAAATCACACTCTCAATGATCGAGTAAATATGATCGAGAATACAACTTGAAACTTAAACGCAAACATAACATGTGAGACATGACAGAGTGTATCAAAAGATGGACTCCAACATCCATCTAGCACAACAACAACAAGAATCAAGAGAATACTATGAGTTAGAAATACTCACAGCACCCGTGCGATATCCTACCTTTTTCGATCTTGGGCCGACTCGGGCCCGATCGTCCCAGTCTGGTTCTAGACCACCTCACCACATCCTAAACATGGTAAATGTTCATCACATAACATTTCATATCAAAAGGAATGCATTACATGCATTAAATTACCCAAATCGTGAGTTTACCAAAATGTCAGCTTTTAATTTATAACCGATGGATCCGGGCTCTACAAACACACCGCCTGCACCATTTTTATTAGTTTACATACATCCCGAACTATCGAGAAGATCGGAATCAAATTCGAAGTCTTTTGGAAAATTGTAGAAAAGTCGGTCCTTGGGGTTACTATAGTCACTTTCAAAGTAATTCCTGAAGAAATTCCATTCCTTGGAGTTCAAACCTCAACCACGCTTTACAATTAATCATACATTTGTTTGTTCCACTTCAACACACTGTATATCTTCATTAGTATCCCTCTAGAACAAAATAGTCACGGCCAATTTGGCTTTATTCATGAAGTCATACAACTTGAGAATAATCATACCCTCAAACGAACAACTCCATGTGCCCTTGAACACTAAAGCCATATAATACCATATTGGAAGAAAAGGTAAAACTCTGTCTAGTTTCAAATTAGCATGGTTCAGTTCTTGATTTGACCCATTCATATTAACACCACAAATGGGGTTGATAGGCAACAAGCGATACATGGAAATAGCCAACAAGGCGTACTTCCAGAACAGATTATATAAATCAGATTTCTATTAACCTATCCTCGTGGCTCGGGATACTACAACCAACAAGGTCCTTTACTCCCATAATCATCACGGAAAAATATAAAAATCAAAGTATTCTCGAAACCAAGTCAACAAGCTACACAAGGGAGAAAGGATCACACTGATCAACAGATTAAATACTTGTCAAGTTTCATACAAGGTCCAAACATCATTCAAATTCATATGCTAACAATGAATTTACAGGTGATTGATACAACAATGTTGCAACCATATCAAAAGGGTAGTTATTAATCCGAATCCATTAATCACTATAGATGGGAAGCTCACAAACTATATTCATAAACTAAGCAGCTCACACCTTCATATAACAAGAAGAAATACAGCCCCATCCAAGGATCAACACTCGATTTCTACGATTAATATCATTAGACAAAAATCCGGCAACATCTCTTCTAAGCCCTTAAATTTACAACCATTCATTCCTTACGCATGCTTTTGGAGGTTCACTCAACTATATTCTACTTTAAGATTTCTACGAAGATTCGGCAACACCTCCTCTATTTGGAGGGCCCCGAAATCATACAATCATACATCCATAACCATACATTTCATACACACGTTCTCATAGCTGAAAATTAAATCATTTCACAGCCTCAACCCCTAACCGCCTCTTAATCCCATCCATCCATAAATTGGGGATTTATAGTTCAATTCATGCACTAAATTAACCAATTAAATTCAGAGTTTTCTCCAAATGAGTGCTCACAGGGGGTTTACTTGAGGTTCTCGATGCTACTGTGTGGGCTTTACTCGCCGACCTTGGTGTAGGGAAGCTGGCCGGCTAAGGCTCGATCCGGCCGCGTCGGACACTGCATTAGTGTGTGTGGATGGGAGGTCGCCAAGACACCACGCAGGACGCAAAGGGGACGCCAGCGGTCAAGTATGGCGCCGACAACTAGCCAACAACCAGCGGCTGGCCAGAGTAGCGAGGCTTCTAAGGCATACCGGCCCCAGCCACCAGGAAAGGCTTCTTAAGGGAGTCCACTCGACCAGCGGCCAAAGGGGCTCCTAAGGGCCTGCTGAGCACCTCACCGAGTACGGGTGGCTTAGCGGGGTTCAAATTGCCACGTGATCAAGGGAGGGAGAAGGGAAAAGAGGTGCAGGTACGGGCGAAGGAGAAGAAAGAAGGGGGAGTCTCCCTTCTAACATGACAGAGAGAGAGGGATTTAAATCTCTCTTCTAATATCTATATAACTTAGGATGAATAAATATTCATTTTATTCATTTAAACAATAATATTATTCTTCAAAAATATCTCTAACTAAAATCCAATTAGCATGATTAAATATTATCTTTCCACTATGCCGTCATGTAGTGACGAATCAACCACGAGATTTGTCCCCATACCAAGCCCGATCCATTTTTCGTGGCTTTTGACCAAACCTGGTTTACTTTACCGGGACCCGAACATTTGTCTGTTTTCTTTTCTCAATAATTAATCTGGATTAATTAACATTTAATTAATCCGGCTCGATTAATACATAAAAAATTTCCCAAATTTCATCATTTACCATATTAAATTTCTATTTAATAAATTCTAAAAATAAATAAATAAAAATCCTTATTTATTTCGGGGCGGGTGTTACAGTACCCTTACCCTATGCAGAGGAGGATTCTACCGCCGATCAAGCTCAACGTGCCGAACACCTCTAAGTAGGGAACCTTTCACTACCTTGTGCGAGTGGAGGCTCGACCCTTTCTACCCACCGACGCGTCAGGAGTGCATCGCCATAGGCCAAGAGGCCTTTGGTAATTATAATTTTAGATTTTTTTTTTAAAATTAAAATTAGACTTACTTTTGCTTAGTAATATAGATAGATTAGGGTCAATTGTTTGGACCTAATTAATTATCAAGAGATCACAATTGTGAGTTAATATGATTGAACCAACATGATCTTGTTTATTATGCCATCCAACTTGTGTTAACCTTGTACAGATTTGTATGAGATAAAAAGTGATAATTATAATTTGATTATGATTTGACTTTTGAATTTGAATTGGATCAAGATTTATCTCATAAATAAAACGTTTACGATTTACCTCTATCTCAAATATGAATTAGAGTGAGACTAGGACACTCTCATCTATATAAGGAGAGATATAAGAAGAGAATTGATATATAATTGTGCAAGAGAAATTGAGTGATTTCTTGAGGATTCTTGTCTTTTTGGGTTTTGCTTTAGTGAGAATCAGCCTAAGTATTAAGAGAAAGAGTTTGTACACTTGTGCAACTTGAAGATCATCAGTTGATTTCAAAAAAAAAGTTTTCAGGAGAAGAAGCGATTCCAAGTAAGTATTCTCTAGTTTATTTAACCAAACAATATATATGATATATTGTGATTAAATATTAGATGTATTGGACATACAAAATAGGTTAATTTTTTTTTTTGAAACCTAAGGTCCTACCCATGTGGAAAAAAGTGTTTAACCCACTGCTTCCAACACAAACTTGGGCCAGTACATCGTATTTTATCATTACTGCTTTTTCAAATTTCAATTAGTAAAGAATTTATGAGTGTGTTTATTAAACAATATTTTTTTTTGTTTTAATTTGTGGTTATTAATATTTATTTTACCAAACTTTTTTAATAATTTCTAAGTTGATATAATTTATTTTACCTATATCTTTTAATTCCAGAAAATCTAATTTTTACAAATTTAATCAGATAATTGAAGTTAACTTTATAAGAATTTTTTTATAAAAGCTGTAAAAAATTTAAAATTTTAAAATTATTAGAATCTATTTTGACCATACCGTAGTTATTTTTATAAGATAAATCCTACTCTTTTTCAAATTCAAAAGAGTAAATAACTATTGGTATTAGGTTCTCTTACTAAGAGGTTGAGATTCTCTCGGACAAACCGGGATCGAATCCCCCTCTTGCAAGATGGGGCTTAGGTACGTTGAGGTGGCTCCACCGCAGGCCTATCATGAAACATGTAAGTGAAACATGGCTTGTAAAAATAATAATAATAATAAATCATCACATTATTATTATTTTTATCTTATAATTAAATTATATATTTAGAAATATATAAATTATAGACTTATTGACTTCTTAAAGGATTAAAATTGTGAAGGTGATGGCAGTCCAACAGCTCGGTTTGGAGCAGCTCACTGGTCCCATCCTTGTCATTCTCTCATTCTTTTTCACATCCATTGCGGTCTACCACATGTACTGCAGGTGCTCAGAGATGCCTGCTATCCTTTTTTTTCTCGTTAGTTTATTCTTCTGGGTCCTGGCCATTATCTATGACGATGGGTTGTATGGGCGCCACCACCTTGATGCCTGCCGCTCATGTCCACCAGTTTGCATGCAAGGAAGGCCATACAGATATTAGAATAAGATTGCTATATATATATATATATATCTGCCTCATTATAGTGGTTTTTATATATATATTTTTAAATAGAGTGAATAAATCATATTTGTTTATTGATTTTTAAGTATATGAGCAGTGTTATATCAGATGAACAGATCCCAAGAAGTGATCTCACAAAACCGTTGATGATATCTCGGGATCATCAACGGTTTCGTATTCACATTTCGTGTGATTTATTCATCATATATACAGGGCATTCCATATGATCATCGGTGTATTCAGTTTGCTCCTTTCATTTGTTTTCAATAAACTTTAACATATCCTTTCTTTCTCAAACCAAGATTTGATCATTCTTTGAGCAATTAAAAAATTTAAATATCAGTAACAAATAATAATTATTATTATTAGCATGATAAAGTTTTAAAAATTTCAGGTTCAAATGTAGTAGGAGGCCTCCAATAGATATTAAATTAAACTTTTTAAATATTAATTTATCATACAAATAATTATTATAACTACAATAATAAACTTTTAAAAAAATTTAAAATTTAAACTTTATATAAGGTCTCCAATAGATATTAAAATTTAAATTCAATTGTTTAAATATCAATTTATTATAATAATCTATTATTATAATTATGATAATAATATTTCAAATTTTAGAAGATAAAAAGTAAATACGGTATACTCTAAAATTTTGTGACCCAAAGTTTATTGCTTTCATCCTGATTTATGACAACTTTTACAGCTACCACATTTCCCCTTACAAAAGTAAACTTCAAAGTACGCTTACTACATACTTCCAAGGGCCTGTCCACATTTATCACAAAATAATATAAAAAATAAAAAACAAAGAATGATGAATCAACAATGAAAAAATCATCTTTACTGCTGCTTTAGATGACACATTGTATAATTAATTATTCTTAGAAAGAATGAAATATAAGATGCAGATTTGATGCAAATTACAACCAAATCTTATAAATAACTAAAAAAAGCCATTTTATTACTGGAAAGAAATTTATTATCATTTACAATTTACCTGATAAATGATATACCAGATAAAAAATGATGAATCAATATTATAATTTCACTTTTTTCAGTATCTAAACAAATTATCTCAAGATTGGAAAACACACCCTTAATTGGTCCTATCAGTGGAAAACCAAATTTGTAGTACTAACTTCTATACAGTGAACTTCCAAGTGACTTCAAACCCAATAGGCACAAATACTGAATTATGAGCTGAAATTGGCAACAATTGATAACACCACCCAAATTTGATTGAAATCAATGATGCCAACTCTTGTTTAGCATTACATACCAAAATTAATAAATAAATAAACAACTCTTGTATGATATAGAGGTTATTTTTATAATTTGGAAGTTGTCTCCAAATTCAAGTTTGTTTACTAGTTTGAGTCATATTCTAATTATGATTAGAGATAAGATTGAGTTAGAAATAATGTTTAAGTCCTATTAGAAATAGGATTGTTTCTTAGAGTATCTTATTGGCTCTAATAGTGAAATTTTCACCACTTGTTCCTGTGGATATAGGCACACCGCATAACCACGTTAATCTCTATGTGTTTTTTTTTTCTTGCTTTCATTCATCATTATTGCTTCACCAATTCACAACATAAATAAATAAATAAATCTAAAATTCGAATTTGGGAAGAAAAAGTCAGGAATAGAGTGTTGGCCTTTGTTTAGCCAAAAATTTGGTTTCCAGGGTTTGTGTTGGTGGTGGAAGAGGAGAAGGAGAATAAGATCAAAAGACTCACTGATTTCACTCATTCATTTTTTCATTAACTTGTTACACATATCTCCAATTTGTATTAGTCCCTATATGGACCATAACCAACAACCACCACACATTAATAATTCATCAAAATACTTCTAACCCAAGCCTAATGCACATATCAATAATAAGCCACTATTTCAAAACATTATATCAAAATACTAACTCAATCATCCACATACTAACAAAAGCATTACATTTTAACATAGAGAAGAGTGAAGAGACAAACCAGTTGAACACCAAAACCTTCTTATGAGTATCCCTGTAATAACTAATAAGTAAGCAATAGCCACATCTAGAGCTGATTGAATAAGCCTCGCAATCAAGAAGGGAAACAGGTTATGTGACTATACTGGTGTGATCATATTGAACCTTTTGGTGGAAATATTTGAATAAGAAAGATGAGAGTATGAAAACATTGTCTTATTATTCAATATCTTTTCAAATGAAAACATGTGCTTGCACTTGTGCTTCCTTCATTTCGATTTGTTGTCAAGAAGAGAAGAATTCTCACCGTCATTTTGATTGCTTGCATTTGTGCTTCCTTCAACACTCATTCTCTCTCTCTCTTTGGCAATAGCTCGACATATTTACAGAGAAGGAATTATAGTAGTTTATGTTTACTTTTTATTATTAGTCAATGATAAAGTTAGGAGCCGTTTGGTTTGTTTTCCGTTTTATGTTTTCTAAAAGATGAAAAATATAAAAAAAGAAAAGAAAAAGATTTTCTGTCGTGTTTTCAGAAACTAGAAAATGAAAAAGCTGCTTGATTTGGTTTATTGGAAACTGTTTTCAGAAACAGAAAATGAAAACCGTTTGCAAAAACAGAAAATAAAAAATGACAAACATAATATTTTTATAAAGTTCAAAATATGAAATATAACAAACATGATATTTTTATATATTTTTATAATAACAAAAGTTCAAGAAAATATATTTTAAAAAATAAAAAAATATATTTTTATAAAGTTTAAAATATCAAAATACAATAAACATGATATTTTTATATATTTTTATAATACCAAATGTTCAAGAAAATATATTTTATGAAATAAAAAAATGACAAACATGATATGTTTATAAAGTTTAAAATATAAAAAAATAACAAACATGATATTTTTATATATTTTTATAATAACAAAAGTTCAAGAAAATATATTTTAAAAAATATAAAATGGTTTTTATAAAGTTCAAAATATAAAAAAAAAACATGATCTTTTATATATTTTTATAATAACAAAAGTCCAACAAAATATATTTTAAGAAATAAAAAATGACAAACATGATATTTTATAAAGTTTAAGATATAAAAAATAGTGATATCTTTATATATTTTTATAAAAACTAAAGTTCAAGAAACTATATTTTAAAAATAAAAAAATGGTAAACATGATATTTTTATAAAGTTCAAAATATAAAAAAAATTAATAAAGTTGATATTTTATACATTTTTATAATAACAAAAGTCCAAGAAAATATATTTTAAGAAAAAAAATGACAAACATGATATTTTATATATTTTTATAATTATTTTTAGAGTTTGGTTTATTTACACTTATGCCACCGTCATTTTCCAAGAGCAGAAAACTATTTTTAAGCATTTTTCAAGCCCTTTTTGTTTTCTGCCTTTTTGTGAAATGGGCCAAACCAAACGCGTTTTCGTGTTTTCCGCGTTTTCATGAAAAGTGGAAAACGATGAAAACGGCCAAACCAAACAGGCCCTTAGTATTTTTTTTCTTCCACTATTTTTCCTTTGATTTTAAAGCAAGGTTGCGGCCAATGAGAGCACACCATGTAAGCTTTCTTTCTTTCTTTTTATTTGCATTTATATCCTCCAATGTGTTTATATAAGTGCATGAGGCACTCAACTAATTATAAAACATTTAAGGTTGTATATGCAAAATGGGTCAACCATATAATTAAAGACTTTTAAAAAGTTTGTGGCACCGCTTCTCTCCCCTTGTAGCTTCAGGTGCGAGGTTAGAAAACACGGATTCGTGTTTAGGCCCTGCGAATCCGTGTCCCGTACGAATCCCGTACGGATTCGCACAGATACGGTCGGGATACGTATCCCATACGTATTCCGGTCAAAAAATAAAAATAAAAAATAAAGGGGATACGTGCGGATACACCGGGATACGCATGGGATACGTCTAAACCTTTCAAAAGATCCATCGATCGGGGCGGCGAAGAGTTCAAGCGCCGCGGACCGGTGCGCATCGGAGATGGGCGAACATTGGCCGCGATGCAAAGAGACAAAGAGGCACAGATCAAGCCCAGAATCCCAAGAGAGAAGAGGGCTCTGGCCATACCGGATCGATCCAAAGCCACGATCTAGGGTTTTTCAAGTGGATCGTAGTCTAGGGTTTACGCATGAGAGAGAGAGAGGGGTCTCCGAGTCTCCCACTCGGAATGAATCGGAAACGAGAACAACAAATGCTATCGAGCATCCACTGCATTGATCCCGTGTGTTATAACGAACAACATACATTAAACAATTAACACCGTTTGTTGGGCTTCTTTTTTTGCATAGAAACCCCTGTAAAACGCCATTAGCCATTAGGGAGGGAAGCTAACATATAAACCCCTAAATAACTTTATATTTGAGTTCATGATTTCATAAAAAAAATCAATTTACATACATACATACCCTTACAAAATATCCATACTTGTGGATATAATATACTCTTATTATCACTTTTTATTATGCCACATAAAAAAATATCATCAATGCACCCTTCAAAACCATCTTAATAATTAATAACGTACACGTCAAGAAAAACTATAATTATTTAAACTTAATTTCTAAAAACAATAATATATTTTGTTGGATTGCAAACTTGTTTTTTTGATATATATGGATAATATATATTTTTTGCATTTTCATAGTTTTTTGTGTTTAAATTTCTTTTTTATATATAATTTAATATTTAATATTTTTTTAATGTATCGTATCCTATCGCACCCGTATCCTAGTTTTTGGAAAATAATCGAATCCTCGCACCGGATTCGTATTGCACCGGATTCTTGCACCCGAGTCGGTGCTTCATACTTGCGAGCATTCTCTTTCAATTTTTCTTATGTTGATGACTCTTGTTTGTTCTAGACATCATGGCGTTCCCTCGAGGATTGATTCTGAAAACCCTATTTGGTGCTCTGTTGGATATGCTCTCCAAAAAGATCGCATTGATCTTGATCTTTGTGGCTGTTTTGATGATATGGTGCGTGTTCTGGATAGGAAGAAGTTTTACATCCCATCACAGATGCATGGTACCAGAAATGGCAGTGATATACAGGTTCAATGCGTTCTTTCATCCCTTCTTTAAATTTTTTTTTTTTGGCTCACTAGTTCTTAATTTCCCAGAATTCATCATGCTTAATTTCCCCATGCTGCGTCTCCTTATTCATGTTCTTCTTTCAATATGCATGATCTAGAAACAAGTGAAGCATGTGTATGTCTTAGTTAGAACTCTATATGTGTTGATTGAACAACAATATTTTCAATGCTTATGATTCATGAATCATATGTATGTAATCAAAGAGGAACATTAATTTGGAAGTTAAGTAGCGAAATTCTAGGCTTGATATGCTTGATATAATTGAACACGTGATGTTAACCCCAAAAATATATAAACAATATAACAAAAAACTTGGGGATATACTATGATATTTTCCAAGAGTACACATGCAAAAAAACCAAAAATAATATAACTTATAAATTATCATAAAGCATCTAAATATATAAGACAATGTGGTACAAAGTTTTAGGAATGATAATTATAATTTTAAACATATTAATATTTTAAACATGTATATTTCAATTTCAAGCTCAAATTTGACTAGTTTTGCCTTTAACCCTGTAAATGGGTTCAGTCCCACATCTAAAATAAATTATTGAATAATTAGATACAGATAAAAATAAATAAATATTAAATTGAATACAATCAAATAAAAATTATTTTGTTTCATTTTATTCTATTATTTATTTTTTTATTTTGGGGCACCCAAGCAAGTGCTCCTGCAACAACACTGTCAATTAAAAGCTAACTACCATACTCTCCTCTAACGAACAAAGGTTGAGACTTTAAAGCACGCTTGTTGCATGCTTCCAAACATATACTCCTACCACGTTCCCCTCTTACAAATAGAAATAGAGGGTTTAAAACACGCTTTCTATATGCTTCCAAGGGCTTATCCACATTTATCACAAAAAAAAACCATTGTCGTTCATCTGACACACTGTTACGTTACCTCTCAAAGTACCCATGCAAGGGCAATCTGGTAATCTCTCAGAAGGGGATACAAACAATTCATATGGTATAGGAATGGTGAGTGGCAACAAGGAGGTCGATACGCGTCCAAGAGACAGAAGAGTGAACGGTACAACAATGCTGTGGGGGACCACGACGCATGGCAGCATGGGAGACGCAAGAGGAAAATGAATATGGGCAGTGAGCAGATGCTTAAAAGGGGAAGACGTGGGCGAGAAGCAACACCCTTATCTTCAGACCAGAAACCCTAACCCTAGAAGGGGGAAGACGGCGTTTGGAAGAGCGCAATTCATCTCGTCGGAGCTGGAGCTTTTGGAGAGTGGATCACCTTCTACTTATCCTAGTTTCCATTTACTGTCATTGTATAGAGTTAACTAGCCTCATTGGTTTCTGTTTTCTAGTCCATGTTAGGCACTGAGTGCCATGTTAGGAGTTTAATCTCCTTTTTCCATGTTGTTGAATGGTTATGAAGTTGGCTTGAATGCCTTATCTCTTCCACTTGCTGATCTTTGTTCTTAATATTACCATTAGGTGAGACTTATTGGTTACATTTTGGTGCTTTCATTCGAACTCCGGTGGCCTATCCCATTCTATGGCGGAGAACATGAGTTTGAAGGAGCTCCAAGGTCAAATAACCTCGGTCCTGTCGGTGTTGGAGCACATTCAGCAACAGTTTCTGAACTATGACAAGACTCTTGCAAACGTCTCCGCTTCTCTAGACAATGTCAACCAATGGGTCGATGCACAATAGGAGTTATTTTCCTCTAGCTCTATTTCACGAGAAGACCCCAGTTCCTTCTCTTCACCAGACTTGTTGTCCTCCAACCCCTCTCATTCTTTTCGCCTAGACTTTCCTCGTTTTGACGAGACAGACGTGTTACAATGGATATTCAAGGCCGATAAGTTCTTCGACTACTATGGTATCTCAGAGGTCTCCCGCCTAAAGATTGCTTCCATTCACTTTGATGGCCCTGTGGTACCTTGGTTCCAAATGCCACAGAAAGCCGGCGGCGTGTTGTCATGGAAGATGCTAACACAGGCGATCAAAATGGTGTATGGCTCTTCCATTTTCGAAGGACCCCGGTATTCTCTCTTTAAACTCGTCCAAGTGGACAAGGTGTCTAATTATTATGCCCAGTTTACAGCACTGGCAAACAGAGTCGATGACATCGGAGCCGCAACACTCCTTGACTGTTTTATCAGCGGCCTCAAGCGTGAGTTGCAGCGGGAGATCATACCTTGGCAACCGGATTCTCTTGAAAAGGCGGTGATGCACACCAAGCTTTATGAAGAAAAATACTTACCTTCCGGCCGTACTACTCCTCTTAAAGCTGCTCCAATCCCAGACACCCATTCAGCCTTCAAGGCTCTTCCTCCCCCTCCGGTTCTCCAGGAGGCAATGTTGTGTCCGAAGCCAGCTCTACATCTTCCGTCAGGTGCTTCACCTTATAAGAAGATCTCTGTTGATGAAATACAACTCCGGAAGTCGAAGGGTCTATGTTTCACATGCGATGAAAGGTATTCTCCTACTCATCGCTGCCCGAACAAGCGACTTCTAGTATTGCAGTGGGACGACGAACCGTCTGAATCCCAGGAAACTGAATTCTTGATTGATCCGAGACCCATCGATGACCTAGATACCTACTTCAGCATGATGTTAATGAATGCCATGAACAACACCCACCTCTCCGGCACTATGCGTTTTCAAGGACTCATCAAGGGCCACCAAGTTCACATACTTCTCGATGGCGGGAGTGATGACAACTTCGTTCAACCTCGGGTTGTACACTTCTTAAAGCTGGAGATCACGCCGACGAAACCCTTCCATGTACTCGTCGGTAATGGGAGCTATCTTCAAGTTGAAGGACGGGTGGAGGACTTACAACTCCGGGTGCAAGGTAACATGTTGTAATTTCTGGCATTTGTCCTACCTATCACTGAAGCAGACGTCATCCTTGGTGCCGCCTGGTTAGCCACATTGGGACTCCACCTTGTTGACTATAGTACCCACCTCTTGAAGTTTTTACACGATGGGCGTTATGTCACCTTGCGAGGAGAGCTTCCTTCACCTCCACAAGAGGCCTCCACTCGCCAACTGCTTCGTCTCTATTCCACAGACGTGATCTCACAGTGTTTCTCTCTTACTCTCCAGGTTGTCCTGGAAGACAACCCTTCCGCTACTTGTTCTAAGGACTATCATGGACATGCAGATTCATCCCTGATTGCTCAACTACCTTCTGATATGCCTTCTGATATGAAGTTATTACTTTTGTAGTATGAAGATGTGTCTGCCCTTCCAACTGGGTTGCCACCATCTAGACAATGCAACTACCGCATCCCATTACAACCTGACACTGGCCCAATCAAGGTCAAACCATATCTACGCCCACTCACAGAAGACGGAGATTAAGTCAATGGTTACCCAGATGCTGACAGACGGGTTGATCAAGCACAACACCAGCCCATTCTCTTCTCCAATGATCCTCGTCAAGAAGCGGGATGGGACATGGTGGTTCTGTACCGACCATCGAGCACTCAAATCTATCACGGTAAAGGACGCTTTCCTACTTCCCACCATCGACGAGCTCCTCGATGAGCTCTATGGGGTTGTCTACTTTTCCAAGCTGGACCTTCGATCGGGCTATCACCAGATCTTAGTTCATCAGGACGATATGTACAAGACGGCATTCCGGATGCATCACAACCATTACTAGTGGCGAGTGATACCCTTCGGGCTCTCCAACGCCGAGACGATATTCCAATCCCTCGTGAATATTGTTTTCCAATTCACCTATCGTAAGTACGTGCTTGTTTTTTTTTTTTTTGACGATATATTGGTTTATAGTCCCTCCTGGGATACTCACCTACATCATGTGGAGATGGTTTTGGCCACACTACAACAGCACAGGTTTGGAGCATTACTCAGGTAGACTACCTGGGCCATGTTGTCTCCGGCCGCGGCGTAGAGATGGATACACTCAAGGTTACTGCCATTCTCCAATGGCCACCTCCGACCAACGTTAAGCAACTTCGAGGCTTCTTGGGGTTGAGCGGCTACTATTGGAAGTTCATTAAGGGGTATGCTATGGTGGCTCATCCGCTTGCTGAGCTATTGAAAAAGGACCAGTTCCACTTTAGTGATAGTGCTCAACGTTCCTTTGATTGCTTGAAGGCAGCCATCACTTCAACACCTGTTCTTCGTCTTCCGAATTTCTCCCAACCCTTCGTATTGGAAACTGATGCCTTTGGAGAAGGCATAGGAGCAGTTCTGAGTCAAGACTTCCACCCCATTGCATAATTTTTAAAGAAACTCCCACTGCGCATGTGCTCTCAATCAGCTTATACTAGGGAGTTCTTCGCCATCACCGAAGCTATCGCCAAGTTCCAACATTATCTCATAGGCCCTAGATTCACTATCAAAACTGACCAACAAGCGTTGCGTCATTTGGGTGATCAATTCTTGCATACTCCGGAACAACAGAAATGGCTTTCCAAACTGTTGGGTTATGACTTCGTTATCGAATACAAGCCAGGACGTGAGAACATCGCTGATGATGCGCTCTCACGTTGCTTCTCTCTGGGCTTTTCATAGCTACAGAATGACTTAATTCCTCTTTTACAACAAGCTCAGCATGAAGACCCAACCTGTGTTGCCATTTGTAATAGTGTGAGTCAAGGCAGGCTCAATCAATTTACGGTCAAACATGGTCTCTTATGGTTCAGGGGAGGCATTGTGATCCCAAACCACACACCATTGAAGAACCAGCTACTCTCTGAGTTCCATTCACTCCTGGGAGGCCATGCGGGAGGATTGCGCACTTTTGTACGCCTAGCTCAGCATTACTACTGGAAGGGCATGCGCAAAGATGTGTCTGATTTTGTGAAGGCCTGCTCAGTGTGCCAACAGGCTAAAGATAGTAACTCTAAGCCCGGAGGGCTGCTGCAACCATTACCCTTGCCAGTGAGAATATGGGAGGACATCGCCATGGACTTCATAGTAGGCCTACCTCCGGTGAGGGGATATTCTGTTATCTTTGTGGTGATCGACAGGCTCTCCAAGTATGCACATTTTACACCACTACGAGCTGACTTTTATAGTCAAACGGTGGCTGATGCCTTCTTCCATAATATCGTGAAACTCCATGGGATGCCACTCTCCATTGTCTCTGATTGTGATCGAGCCTTCACGAGTTCCTTTTGGCAACACCTCTGTCACTGTTTGGGCACCACACTTGCCATGTCCTCGGCGTACCACCCATAAACCGATGGTCAATCGGAGGCCCTTAACAAGTGTGTGGAGATGTTCTTGAGATGCTTTGTGGGTGACAATCCAAAAGCCTGGGTGGATTTGCTATCATGGGCGGAGCTTTGGTACAATACGGTGTTCCACAACAGCATCGGCATGACACCATTTGAGGCGGTATATGGTCGAGAGCCCCCGTCATTGCTGCCCTGTTTCACGGAACCCTTGGATCCTCCCTCAGTTTCCTCTTGGTTGCAACAACGCAACATCACTCTTTCACAACTCAAGCATAACCTTGCCAAGGCACAAGCTCGCATGAAGAAACTAGCCGATAAGAAGCACCGGGAGGTCTCATTTCAGGAGGGCGATTGGGTTTTCGTAAAGCTCCAGCCTTACCGCCAACAATGTTCATTTTTGGAGGTGCCAGAAGCTGGTCATGCGGTTCTTCGGCCCCTTCCTCATTCTCCAACGCATTGGGGAAGTTGCTTATAAGCTACTCTTGCCTCCGGACTCCAAAATCCATCCGGTGTTTCATGTGTCCCTCTTAAAGCCCTGCTATGGCGATCCACAAGGTGCTCAAGTTCCCTTACCTCGCCTGACTGCAGACACTGGGCCAGTGATCCAGCCGGCATCAATTCTGGGCTCACGCCAAGTTCTCAAGCAAGGCCAATTAGTTGACCAGGTCCGCGTTCAGTGGATGGTCTATTAACAGATGAGAACACATGGGAAGACCTGCGTCAACTCCAAGCGCAATTTCCACATATGGACCTTGAGGACAAGGTCTTTTCTGAAGGGAGGGGTGTTGTTACGTTCCCTCTCAAAGTAACCATGCAAGGGCAATCTAGTAATCACTCAGAAGAGGATAAAAACAATTCATCTGGTAAAGGAATGGTGAGTGGCGACAAGGAGGTCGACACGCGTCCAGGAGACAGTAGAGAAGAACGGTGCAACAACTTTGTGGGGGACCACGACGCGTGGCAGCACGGGAGACGCAAGAGGAAAACGAATATCCGGTTTAAGGATTTCGTACTAGGCAGTGAGCAGGTGCTTAAAAGGGGAAGACGTGGGCGAGAAGCATCATCCTTATCCTCAGACCTGAAACCCTAACCCTAGAAGGGGAAGGTGGCGTTTGGAAGAGCGCGATTCATCTCGTCGGAGCTGGAGCTTTTGGAGAGTGGATCATCTTCTACTTATCCTAGTTTCCATTTACTGTTGTTGTATAGAGTTAACTAGCCTTACTGGTTGCTCTTTTCTAGTCCTTATTAGGCACTGAGTGCCATGTTTGGAGTTTAATCTCCTTTTTCCATGCTGTTGAATGGTTTTGAAGTTGGCTTGAATGCCTTATCTCTTCCGCTTGCTGATCTCTGTTCTTAATATTACCATTTGGTGAGACTTATTGGTTACACACACTACACTGAAATGATATTTTAACTAACATTCAATAAATTGGCCTGCATGAGAGAGTCCTTGATCCTCTTTACTGCTGCTTTAGATGACACATTGTATATTTAATCATTCTTAGAAACAATGAAATATAGACAACCAAATCTTATAAATAACTAAATAAGCCACATAATATGACTGGAAAGAAATGTATTATAATTTACAAATTACTTGATAAATGATATACCAAATAAAGAATGATGAATCAATATTATAATTTCACTTTTTCAGTATCTAAACAAATTATCTCAAAATTGGAAAACACACCCTTATTGGTCTTATCAATTTAAAACCAATTTTGTAGTACTAATTATTTTTTTTTTATAAAGTGGATAAACAACATGCATTTATTGCTTGTACTACTAACTTAATTTTATACAGAGAACTTCCAAGTGATTTCAAACCCATAGGCACAAAGGGTGAATTATAAGCTGAAATTGGCAACAGTTGATAACAACAACAACCAAATTTCTGATTGAAATCAATGATGTCAACTCTAGTTTAGCGTGACAAACCAAAAATAAATAAATAAATCTGAGATTTAAATTTAGGAAAACAAAAGCCAGGAATAGAGGACAGTGAAGAGACAAACCAATTGAACTCCAAAACCTTCTTAAGATTATCCCTGTAATAACTAATAAGCAAGCAATAACCACATCCAGTGCTGATTGAATAAGCCTGGCAATCAAGAAGGGAAATAGGTTATGAGACTATACTGGTGAAAAAATTTGAGAATAAGAAAGATGGGAGTATGAAAACATTGTCTTATTATTCAATATCTTTTCAAGTGAAAACATTTGATTGGCCTAGGTCTCCTTCACCAAGCATCACTGAACTGTGATGGTGCACCATGTACCACTGGCCATTATGAAATTCATAAATATTCATCACATGGAATGGCCCGGTGTCTATATCAACATAAGCTTTCATGGTGATCCAAGCCATGTCGCTCATAACACGAGCTTGCACATCCCATATCTGAAATCGCAGCATACAAGCATTCTCTCTCTTTTTCTTCTAGATATCATGGCGTTCCCTCAACGAATGATTCTGATCAAAAACCTGGAACTACTCTTATTTGGTGCTCTGTTGATTCAATTTCTTATAGAGGGTGGTATGTATCTTCTTCTTTTCAATTATGGAAAGCCATTGACGGATCTACTCTCCAAAAAGATCGCATTGATCTGATGAAATTAATATGGTTCGTGTTCTGGATAGTGAAGAAGTTTTACATCCCATCACAGATGCATGGTACTAGAATGGCAATGATAAACAGGTTCAATATTGGAGTCTTTCATCCCTTCTTTAAATCTTTTTTTGGCTCACTAGTTCTTCTTAATTCCCAGAATTCATCATGCATGCCGCATGCCGTGTCTCCTTATTCATGTTCTTGAGCATGTAGAGTTCTTACAATATGCATGATCTAGAAACAACTGAAGCATGTGTATGTCTTAGTTAGAGCTCTATATGTGTTATTGAATGACAATATTTTTTTTTAAAGATATTTCCAATGCTTATGATTCATATGTATGTAATCAAAGAGGAGCATAGATTTGGAAGTTAAATAGCAAAATTCCAGGCTTGATATGCTTGATATATTTGAACACATGATGTTAAGTTGTTAACCCCAAAAATATTTAAGCAATAAAACAAAAAACTTGGGGATATACTACGATATTTTCCAGGAGAACACCTGCAAAAAAAACGAAAAATAATATAACTCATATATTATCATAAAGCATCTAAATATATAAAACAATGTGGTTCAAAGATTTAGGGATGATAATTATAATTTTTAACATATTAATATTATAAACATATATATATTAAAATTTCAAGCTCAAATTTGGTAAGATTTGACCCTGTAAATGGGTTAAGTCCCACATCTTAAAAAAATTATTAAATAATTAGATATAGATAAAAAATAAATATTTAATTGAATACAATCAAATAAAAATTATTTTGTTTCATTTTATTCTATTTTTTATTTATTTTGGGCACCCAAACAAGTGCTCCCGCAACAACACTGTTATTAATAAATTATTTTTATGAAAAAATAAAAAATAAAAAGGAAACTGCAACATTAATTTGAAATTTGGGGGGAAACCAAGTAATATCATTGGTTTTTCATAAAAATTCCTAAACTAAACCAATCAACAAGCCATGCTTTTGCACAAGAGTTTCATGTAATTTTTAGTTAGGTGAAAAAAATGAGACATATATGTTGCACGAGTGATAAAATTTATGGAAAATGGGATTATTTTTCTTTTTCAATGAGATTTGTATAATTGTCATATAAAACCAAGGCAAAGGTAAGTTTAAATTGAGATGAAAAAAGAAACAAAAAAAAAATACACTACATTTATTAATTTATTCATTCAATAAAACACAAGCACACTAACTTGCAAAACATTTATATAATTGCATTCTATGAGATGTTGTAGGAAATTAAACCCGATATCATCTCAACTGATTGTGGCACATCGCATTGATCTTTGTTGTTGGTCTAATGATATGGTTCATGTCGTGAAGAAGTTTAATTACATCCCCATCACAGAGAAATGGCAATGATATACAAGTTCAATTCATTCATGATCAGTAGCTGACCTGGGGTGGTTGATTTGTTGAAGAGTTTTATCTGTGTTTTTCTTTGATGATATGAGGTGTGTGTGCATGTCTTAGTTAGAGTCCTATATGTGTTGATTGAATGGCAATATTTTTTTCAAAAGATATTTACAATGCTTATGATTCATATGTATGTAATCAAAGAGGAACATAGATTTGGAAGTTGAATAGCTAAATTCCATGCTTGATATGCTTGATATAATTGAACAGATGATGTTAACCCCAAAAATATATAAGCGAAAAAACAAAAAACTTGGGGATATACACATAATTATGATATTTTCCAAGAATACACCTGCAAAAAAACCAAAAATAATATAACTCATAAATTATCATAAAGCATCTAAATATATAAAACAATGTGGTTCAAAGTTTTAGGGATGATAATTATAATTTTTAACTTATTATTTTTATAAACATATATATTTCAATTTCAAGCTCAAATTTGGCTAGTTTTGCCTTTAACCCTGTAAATGGGTTAAGTCCCGCATCTAAAAAAAATTATTAAATAATTAGATACAGATAAAGAAATAAATATTAAATTGAATACAATCAAATAAAAATTATTTTGTTTAATTTTATTTATTTGGGGGCACCCAAACAAATGCTCCCGCAATAACAATATTAGTAATAATCAAGCAATAATCATTAAAAGTTAACCACCATGCTCCCACTGACGAAAAGAGGTGGAGACTTCAAAGGACGCTTGTTGCATGCTTCCAAACATGTACTCCATCCCCCAAGTCCAACAACAGTGTCACTTATGACAAACTTTTACAAAGAAAGTTAGGTACCAGGTTCTCTCTTACAAAAGAAGTCGAGGGTTTAAAACAGGCTTGCTACATGCTTCCAACGGTTTATCCACATTTATCACAAAAAAAAAAACACTGTCATTCATCTGGCACACTACACTGAAATGATATTTTAACTAACATTCAATAAACTGGCTTGCATGAGAGAGCCCTTGATCCTCTTTACTGCATTAATCATTCTTAGAAACAAAGAAATATAAGCTGCAGATTTGAAGTAAATTACAACCAAATTTTATAAATAACTAAAGAAGCCACATATTATATGACTGGAAAGAAATGTATAATAATTTACAAATTACTTGATAAATGATATAACAAATAAAAAATGATGAATCAATATTATAATTTCACTTTTCAGTATCTAAACAAATTATCTCAAGATTAGAAAACACACCCTTATTGGTCTTATCAGTATAAAACCATTTTTGTAGTACTAACTTCTATACAGTGAACTTCCAAATGACTTCAAACCCAATAGGCACAAATGCTGAATTATGAGCTGAAATTGGCAACAATTGATAACAACACCCAAATTTCTGAATGAAATCAATGATGCCAACTCTAGTTTAGTGTGACAGACCAAAACTAAATAAATAAATAAATCTGAGATTCGAATTTGAGAAGACAAAAGCCAGGAATAGAGGAGTGAAGACAAACCAGTTGAACTCCAAAAGCTTCTTATGAGTATCCCTGTAATAATTAATAAGCAAGCAATAGCCACATCCAGAGCTGATTGAATAAGCCTGGCAATCAAGAAGGGAAACAGATTATGAGACTATACTGGTGAGATTCTATTGAAGCTTTTGGTGAAAAAATTTTAGAATAAGAAAGATGGGAGTATGAAAACATTGTCTTATTATTCAATATCTTTTCAAATGAAAACATTTGGTTGGCCTAGGTCTCCTTCACCAAGCATCACTGAACTGTGATGGTGGACCATGTACCACTGGCCATTACGAAATTCGTAAATATTCGTCACATGGAATGGCCCGGAGTCTATATCAACATAAGCTTTCATGGTGATCCAAGCCATGTCGCTCAAAACACGAGCTCGCACATCCCGAATCTGAAAAGCAATTCCTTGGCCTCCATGATCCCAATTGAATGCCAGTGACCAACTGTCAATCACTGCATTGTATCTGTACAAACAAAATGGAAGAAAACTTGGTTAAAATATTTTAGTATCCATCTGGTAATCATTAAATGCAATTCCAACCAGAAAAATCACGTAAAATCTAATCAAGAAGGTATGAACCCAGGTATGTGTCATCTCACAAGTCAACTCAAGTTAAGGTCAAGCACACTCAGGACAAATGAGTTTATATCAGTAGGGTTCCATCAAGCTATGGGGGAGCATAAGATCATTTCAGTTAAGACAGAAGATTTAGTGATCAAGTTGATGGGACCCAAATGGCAAAAAGAACAGAAATAGAGCTGGAGGCAATAAGAAATAAAATGAATATATGGAGTATAATTACTAGAAAGGGATGCAACAACAACAACAACAACAACAACAACTACAGAAAGGGATGCACAGAGAAGAAATTTTTGTAACCCTAAATACTTTTACTAGTATTCCAATATAACAATTGGGATTGAGGATTAGTTGTTAATTTGTTGTGGAAGTTTGAGAAACTTTGAGAGAACACATATATCACACATCAAGTTAGATACAGAAGGGTTTTTGTTTCACTTTAGATAATTGAACTTTTCCAAAAGAGGAAGTAAATGGTATACCAGGATCAATATGCCATCCCCAGATAGAAGACAGAAAACAGTATTTATTGAAATTGTTTACAACATAATATGATGCAGGCCAGGGGGACACCAGCAACACCAAGGCAGTTAGGCGAAGCAAGAGGACCAACAAAGGGACCACTAACACCCTCTATGATGACTATGTTTTGTCATATTAGCTTAATTAGTATGATTAGCTATGAGTAATGATGATTATGTAATTAAAAGGGGACAAGGTTGTTAGGAGGGCAGTGTATTCAGCGCCGGTACTATGACGCCAGATGTTTGTTGTTATGCGTCTACGAGTCCGTAGGTGTCAGGGCTTGTCTGTTATGTGCTTATATATAGCACTGCGTAGTATGGAGACAGAGGGAGTGATATTATGAATAGAATCCTCTCTTATTCCCCAGCTCCTTGCCTCCTCTAGCTCCTCTCTTCACCCTCCTCCCGATGCTCTGCTCGCTCTTCTCTCCTCCTCCAAGGGTGCTTCATTCGGTAAGCTGATTGAGATCCGCCGCAGAACCATGACCGACGGCATGACAACGCTGCTTCCTCAGGTTGGAAGAGCGGTTCTCTTCCATCTCGGAACAACTCCAACGCCACGGTGAGCCGCTTTCTCCTCCATGGAACAGCACTCATGCCACCGCTTACGCCACCAAGGCCATACAAAGAACCGAGGAAACTCGACCGAAGTTCCGTAGGAAACCACAACGGACATCCCATCACAGATAACCCAAGCCATCCTATCCTCCCAACACCACCTACACCACGTACCACCACAACTTCCCACCACCCCACTCCCCAAAACCTGCATTCTACAACCTCTCCACCTCCCCTCCCACCACTCCACTCCCCGCCTTCCCAAGCTCGAGATCCCCTGCCTTCTCAAAAGCGAGAATGCCCCCTACCGGATTTTTCTGATCACCCACTTCTCACTTCCACCAAATCCCCGCCGACCAAAAACTTGAGGTCGCCAGCTTCTCTACATGGCGTGGTCCGGCTGTGCTGATTTCACTGTTACACACCTAATTCACAGCTTTCCTCGAATGGGATGAGTTCTGCTGCCCTGCTGAGTCTGCTGGCCCCTCTTCATTCATTAACCATGAAGCCCAACTATTTAAACTCAAACAAACCACCACCCTCTCCACCTACCTTCATGATTTCGAATGCTTGTCTACTCGAATCTCCGGCCTCAGCCATTTCTCTCTCCTTAACTGCTTCCTTTCCGGGCTTCGTGAAGACATTCAACGGGAACTCTACTTGCTCAAACCTCAGCCCCTCGACGTAGACTACGTGGATGGCAAAGCTTATCAAGAGACAAATGTAACGCTACCAAAGTGACATTCGCCCCTTCCGCCAGCCTCCCGCTAAACCACCTATCACCCTCACCACCACCACCCACCCTCCTGCCTAACCCTCGGCGCCTATGGAAAGCACCTAAACGGACACCTGACACGGATGACACGATCTGGACACGCTATTACTCTAATACCAGATTTTTATAAAAAGTACACATGCACGTTGGGACACATTGAATATAAATACATATAAAAATATTTAAATTATATATATAATCTAAAATTCAACATATGGTCCCCTGATACTTTTAAAATCCCTATATAGTCTCCCCTAAGTGTCAGATTCCGCTTACTACAATGATCTATCCGCTTACTATTCGCCTCTTCCTAAGTATTTAAAATCTAAGAATGTAAAGTACCGTGGACTATACATAATTTTCCCTTATATATATAATACAATTTGTACACAAAAATGAACCAATCGCTAACTTCAAAAGAACCTCAACCATCAAGCATTTACTAGTACCCATGGACCAGATCGATGCTAGGTTTACAGATTGTGACATCGATTCACGAGTGTCCAAATTTCGGTTCTGATATTTGTCCATAATCGGTCCGGACACGGATACGTGAGCTGATTCGAGGTGTCGGTGCTTCCTAGCCTGGCGCACCCATCCCTCTCCGGTCCACTCCACTCCCCGTCAAGCGCCTTACCCAAACGGAGATGGCTTCCAGGCGAGCACGTGGTCTCTGTTTCAATTGTGACCCTCAATTCACCCCCGGCCACCGATGCAAGCCACCTCAATTCCTCTCGGCCTAATAGCTGGATGCCGAGGACGATGATCCACCGTGATCCTCCTCCACCCCGCGGACTTGCTGCTACGATAGCTCTCCATCCCCGGCACCCCAAGATCTCCTATCATGCGCTGGACCGCCACATCGCTCAAGCGACTCGAAACTCGACGGCTATATCAACGGTCATCGTAGTTGTTCGCCACATGGATCGACTAACAACTTCATCCAAACTAAACTTGCCTCCTTGGCTCACTATCGGCCATCACCGCGACCGCGAAGTCACGGTCGGAAATGGGATGCTTCGACGGCGGCGGCCGCCTAGAGCTCAAGCTTTCGGGCCACCACGCTCAACGTGGACCTTTTCCTCCCGCACATATATGCGGACTCTTGTACGTTTGGGGGTCCAATGGACGGTTGGGCCCCGCTATTTGACTATACCAACCCGCGGGTTACAATTCGAGCGTATGGCGATCAGATCCGCTTACATGGTTCGACGCGAATCGCTGCGACTTCGCCCTCGCCTCACCTAATTTCGCAAAACAAATGTACCACTCCCTTTCAAGCCCAATACTTACATTTGAAGGTCAACCACAACCGCTGACATCCGCATCCAAGCCGGGGCCCACGACAGCTTCTCCTTCTTTCTTCTTCGTGAGCTTGATCGTGTCTCCTCCGCGAAGTTCGCCGGAATCTTTGAAAGCAACCGCCCGGCGTCTTCCACCCTCAACTCATGATCATCGAGATCCTCTCCTCCCGCAGCGGCCCTCGCTAATGTCAAGTCAGACGTATTACCCTCACTTCCAAAAATCTCAAATCGAAGCCGGTTACGCAGATGTCGCTGGTCGAGGGCGCCATCGTGCCAAGCACGCAGCCCCCTTCTCTCCCCAGTTTCCGCCAAGAAGCAGCGATTCGCACTGGAGGTTCCAGGTGGACTACCGAAGGCTGAACGGCCATGCCAAGGACCGCTTTCCTATTCCCACCGCCGAGGAACTACGGGATGAAGTCCACGCTACCGGGCGCGCCTTTTCTCCAAATTGGACCTCCGTAAGGGCTACCACCAAGTCAATCCATCCCGGAGGACATCGCTAAGACGCTGCCCGCATAATACGAGGGCCACTACGAAGTTCCTCGCCATGCCATTCGCTTGCAACGCTCCGGCCGACCTTTCAATCAATGATGAACGCATACACCTTCAAAGCCGCTGTCGCACAATTTGTTCTAATCTTTTGACGTATATTTTGATTTACATACCCTACACGTGAGCTTTACTGATCCATCTTCGACGCCTTCAATCGCCTTCGCTTCAAGAAAAGCTCTTTGTCAAACCGTAGCAAATGCTAATTTGGTCAGCAGCCTCCATCGCTACCTAGGCCTACATACTCTCCAAGACCGGGCGCGTGGACCCCGCCAAAAATCCAAGCTATAGTTGGCTGGCCCCTGCCACGTTCCCTGAAGGCTTTGCGCGGCTTCCTCGGGCTCGCGGGCTACTACCGGAGGTTCGGCCCCTCACGCCTCTCCAAGCAAGCACTGCCACTAACCTCCTCCAAGAAAGACGCCTTCCTTCCGACACCCATGGCATAAACGGCCTTCCAAGACCTCAAGGTGAAGCATGACCAACACACCTGCTTTGGCGCTTTTACTGCACTTCTCCTTCCCTTTACAAAATGACGCCCGGTGAGCGCAGATTTGCCATGCATGCCGCGTAATCCACTCACCCTCGCTTACTTCAAGAAACGCCTTTCCCCTGTGATTCAGCGCTTCGACTTATGTGCGAAATGTATGCAATCACCGAGGCCATCCGAAATGGCGCAATACCTCCGGGTCGCCACTTCACCTGCAAGTGCATTTTACCACCGTGAGCCTCCGCATTGTTGAACCAAACTATCCGCACTCTGCATCAACAACGCCAGCTCTACAATCGCTTGGTTATGACTTCATAGAGTATCGCCTCGAATTCATAATGGCCCCACGGATGCACTCCCTCGGCCTCCCAAAGACTCGAAAGGCCAGACACTCGCTCATTCCACACCACACTGCCTGATGTTGTCGGACCTCTTACAAGGGCCACCCCGCCACACCAGCCTCAACGCCGCTGCCTGCAACTCCCTGCTAACACCCCCCGACTACTCCATCAAGGACGGCAGACTTTTCTACAAGGGCATGGTCTATATTCCTCCTGCTCACCACTCCAACCGATACTCCTATCGGAATTCCATACTTCCTCGTGGCGGCCACTTGCTTTCTCCCGGACCACTACCACCAGCTCAGTAGTACATTCCCATCGTGACTCCGCCGTTCTCACCCTCACACTACGCCTCAAGGTGTTCTACCCGCTGCTTCCAAGCCCTTCAACAAAGCCCCACAGTGGCCTCCTCATGACCTCGAAAGATTCTGGGCCTCTATTTCTATGGATTTTATTACACACTCTGGCCGCCCTCCTAAGTAGACAACAATTCTCGTAAGTGGTGGATAGACTTTCAAAACATGCCCACTTCCCCTCTGACTCATCCTTTCCTCCGCTCGGGTCAGCAGTACTACGCATCCGTGACGTTATCAAGCTCCACGGGATCCCTCGAGCACATCGCCTCGATAGACCCCGCTTTCATGAGCCGCTTCCGCGAGAGTTGTTCCGCCTCGGGGGACAAGGTTATGCGATGTAGCGCTTACCATCCTCACTCCTCACGGATGGCATCTTGAGGCTGGCCATCGATACTTGAGGATTATCTCCGCCGTTTACACCGATCATCCTCGCTAACGGCTTCGCTTCTACTCAGAGCGGCACTACAACACCGCCGGCACTACCATCAAAATGACACCCTTCGAGGCGCTTTTGGTCGCCCCGCCATATCCCCGTGGACTACCTCGCCGCACCACCTCTCAGAGCCGCATTGGATGAAGTTACTCACAACCGTAGCTTCCATTTTATCTTCCCCGCGAGACAACCTCCAACGCGTGACACGCATGCGGGAAACTGGGCAAACACTCACCGCCGATGTTCAATTCTCAGCTGCATCGGGTTTATCCGAAGTCGCTCTACCACAAGATCGGGCGCGCCATTCCACAAGCTCTCCTACCGCTTTTACGGCCCATTCCAAATTTCTCGAGAAAAATCGGCGCCGCACTGCCTCGCTTCTCAGCCGGCCACCAAGATCCACGCACGCCTTTCATGTGTCCCTCTTTAAAGAAATGTGTACACCACTCAAGTACCCAACCTCGCCGCTGAGAGGACTCTATTGACCAAAGATCCTTTTAAAACCATTTGCCATCCCGACACCCTCGCATACTATATTCCTAAACGGCCGTGTCCGCTTAGCTCCCCGTGCGCAAATGTGGGAGAACCAAGCTAGCGCTGATGCAACTGGCAACACCTCCACACCCTCGAATTTTCAGCCATCTCGGATTTCCACTTGGAGGACAAGGTGCTTCAGTGGGATCACAAGGCAAATGGATGCAGCTGTGGGATACCCAAAGAACACCAAGGCAAGTAGTTTAAGCAAGAGGACCAACAAAGGGACCACTAACACCCTCTATGATGACTATGTTTTGTCATATTAGCTTAATTAGTATGATTAGCTACGAAAGTAATGATGATTATGTAATTAAAAGGGGACAAGGTTGTTAGGAGTATAGTATTCAGCCACAGTATCATCGCACGCCAGATGTTTGTTGTTATATAGCGCCTACGAGTCCAGAGGTGTCAGTGGCTTGTCATATGTGCTTATATATAGCACTGCGTAGTATGGAGACAGAGGGAGTGATATTATGAATAGAATCCTCTCTTATTCCCCAGCTCCTTGCCTCCTCTAGCTCCTCTCTTCACCCTCCTCCCCTCCCTGATGCTCTGTCTCTTCTCTCCTCCTCCAAGGGTGCTTCATAATAGCCCCAAAGAATATGGAGCACGACTTCATACTTGTGGTAGTTTTTATCCTATGTCATCATAATACATGAACAGGTGTCTATAGGTTTTAGAATCAAAGTATAAATTTAAGTGTTCAGAATAATATACATTTTATCAACTGAAGTACCAACAACTTCCAACATGGACGATTGCAATGAAAGCCAAATTATCAAGTTAGGTTAAGGTCATACCCTGAGAAAAGCTCTCCAGAAGCATGAACACACTTGACATAGTCTGCCTGAAGCCAAAAGCGACTCATTGCTGGCAACGACCTCTCTCTGATGATGTTATAGAATTCAGTGTTAAGATTAACAATAGCTTTAGTAGCTGCATAGTAAGATTTCCAACCATTAGGTGGGGTGACACTGTCCTGTTCCACTGTAAAATCCTACAAGAGAAGAAGAAAAAAAAATCAAAATTTAAAAAAAAAAAAAAAAAGTAACTCCTCCAGGGGGGAACATCTAAATGCTCCACAGAACATATCCCAATACTAACACTACCTGTTCTATGGGCACTACAGTGGCACACAAGAGATATAAACACCAGAGGTACTATGAGACTAGGCCTGGATATTCCCGGGCTATACAAAAATTTAGCTACCATTATAGTAAATGTGAAAAAATAAGGACATTCCCATGTTCTAGGATCTACAGGCTGTCTCAAACATTCCAACTTCAAACATTATTGTATAAATAAATTAAATTTCTTGAAAAAAATATGTAAGAATTTGACATTGACATCTTGGAGTTAATATATGAACCTTAACTTTAATTACTTTCTATGTTGTCTTCATG